>CM035416.1:173013678-173016178 GCA_020310875.1 Ceratopteris richardii
TGGCCATTGCGAAGCAAACCATTTGTCCAATTTGCACTTAATTCTGTGCAGTATCCATTCGACTTTATCTTTAATAAGTACATTAATGCCTAAGGGATAGCCCAAATGTCTAAAAATAGTACCTCTTTCAATTTTAGGACCTTCCCATTTAATGGATTGGAATTGTGGCACAAAAATATTCACAATCGCTGATTTTTTCATATTAATCTTCAACACAGATGCTTCGGAGAAGGGAGCCAAAGAGTTCAAAATGTTTAAGACATCTTCCGTGTTAGCCTTTGCAAAAACAAATGTATCATCTGTGAAGCCAAGTGCAATTTGTTGAACCCCATAAACAAAAATACCATGAATACATTGTGAATTCATTTTTGCCTCCAAAAGATAGAGCATTTGCGATGATGCTAAAGCATAGAAGAGCGGACTTAAAGGACAACCTTGACACATAGAATGCTTAATAGGAAACAGTGCACAAAGCCTTCCATTTTTTTCTACATGAGAAGCACTGCCTTGAGCCATGATGTAATCAACCTACAAAATTTGTTTCCAAAAAAAAGTTTTTTTAGCACTATTGCAATAATATCCCATCTAGTTAGGTCAATTTTCAAAATCAATTTGTATCCCAATCGCTTCCTGATTAGATGATGTGGTATGATCCATCAACATTTGGGTGAGAAGGATATTATCATAAATCGATCTTTGATGTATGAGCCCAATTTGTGATGGATGAACCACATTATGAATAATATATTTGAGCCTTACTGCAAAGACTTTAGCAAATATTTTATAAATAATACTCATCATTGTGATAGGTCTACAATCCCCAATGCGCCTAGGAATATCCTATTTTGGAGTCTAATCTTGCTCAACTTGAATGCATAAGACATCTTTTGGTCTCTCCATATTTCATTATATACATCAAGAATGAGATTCTTAAGAAGAGGCCAAAAAGCTATCACAAATTCTTTCATGAAACCATCCAAACCTGGTGCTTTTCCATTTTTAAGAGATTTAAGAGCCATGTGAACCTCTTCCTCTGAAAACTTTTCTCACACGCAGCAACCATATGAGAATCAAGAAGTTATGGAGTGTATACCAAAGATTCATGAAGAGATATAAACCATGCATCATCTGATTTATATGAGGCTACAAATGAATTATGAAAATGTTCAAAACAAATTGTGGCTATGGAATTCCCATCATTGATTATTAACCCATCAACTTCAAGTTGGGAAATCGTATCTTTGAGACGCTTAACTTATAGGAAATCAAAAAAACATTTAGAATTTGCATGCAAACTATTCATTTCGTGCATCTCGCTTTGACTTTGGAAGATTGAATGGCCTTATTTTCAATTAACTCCAAGCATTTATTGGCCTTACAAAGGCGAACATATTCCCTTTTAAAAAGTAGTTGCCCAAAATCAACCTTTTCATACATAAGGGAAATAAGCTGTTGAGCTTCATGTTTAGTAGAACCAAGAATTTTAGAGAAAAAATTACCACAATCTCTAATCACATCTTGCAATTTTGCCACAAGAAACTCCCATTTCATGCTTGCAGATACTTTGAGTGAGAGCTTGCTGAATCAAACTTTGAACTTTAGACTTGAACAAATGAGTTTGCAGCTAGGAGTGATTTACTCTCAACGGAATTCTTGGTAGGTTAGATAGGATACATGAATTCCAATTGACTTCTTTAAGGTATACCGACAAGGATTATGGTCTTAGAGTAGCATTGTAGCATCTATCCACATTTTGGATGCTGCATTTAAAGTAGACACATGAGAATAGTAGCATTTATCCAATCTGCTCATAGCATTCTTATGCGATCTCGAATGGTATGTATAACAAAGTGTATGTCCTCCAATGTAGCCCCATAAATCTCTACACTTCAACATATTCATTACTTCATTCCATATATTACTTTCTTGCGAAGACACCACAGAAGAAGAAGTCGCATAATCCACAGCTGCATCCACCATGTTGAAATCTCCACATAGTAAAAAGCGGGCTCCCCCCCAAATTTGAAGATGCATGCAATGTTGAATATACATTACCATATCTTTTGCCACGTTCACCTTCCTTTCTACTTAGAATATCTTTGCTCATTCCTTCACCGTCTCTTCGCTTATATACATTCAATTTCATTGGTGTGACAGGGGCAACAGGATGTACCTATTTCTCAACCTCTACTTCTTTCCCCGTATGATTAAAATCTTGAAGTCTAGGAGATCTGGAATCTCGCATAGTTTTAGAAAGCATAATAGAATGAGGAAAGCCCTTTTGTTTACCAAATATTTGTTACTCTAAAAGTAGAATTTTACTCCTTGGGTATGTGGGAATTAGCTTGACCCCATCAGATTTTAGAGAAGGACAGTATTTAGAGTAATGACCCAAATTGCCACAATGAAAACACGACCCAGCCATATTGCCCCATTTCAAGTAGATAACAATATTCCCCACATTAAGCACATTTATACCAAGCGTTTTGGGAAAGGGCCT
>CM035416.1:173021178-173036178 GCA_020310875.1 Ceratopteris richardii
ACACAGAAAGTCTGCTGCACAATTTCTTCTCATTTCCTCCAAGTTAAATTTCTTCAAAAGGTTTGGTATAACTTGAGAAATCAACTTCACAAGTTACCTATGTCTAAATCTGCACTTCTGAGAAGTCGATTTTGACACCCTTAACTTCTAACACATAGTTCTATCAATCTCGAACCCGTTTAAGCAAATGCTTGTAGTCATGAGTAGCTTACCTTCCAACTTAAAGATTGAGTGCTTGCTTGCACAAAACTTTAAACTGTGGAGTGAGAACTGACCAAAAAATCAAGATCAAAATTTGCGCCTGTTTCAGAGAACTGTGAACACTCATCACATATGAATGTTCCTATTAACAATTCTCCTAGTCTGTTTACAATTAGACTCTGAAACTCAAGTCATAGACTCATTAACTATGAACTTAGATATCCTCAAAAGGATTTCACAAATGATCTAACACAGACGGAGCAGACACAGAAACATCGGGCGCAATATTTCTTCGATTACTCAGAAAATTACAGTTGAGTGATGAGAGGAAACTCAACTAACATTTCACATGTCTCATGACATCTAACTTCTCCTTTCTTGACTTCTATACTCACTCATCTATTCTTTCATATGCTCTCATATCACGCCTCGACATTTTCAAGGTATTTATAGAGAAATTTGTACAAGTCTATGACTAATCAAAGATCTAAGTGAACTATAACCATACTAATGTACATATGTGTACATTCCTCATATCCTCTAAATGTATCCTTCTTCCAAGCTTCAAGAATTGAATCTTCCTTCATTCTTTAATCTTCCAAACATTCAACTGGTGATTGGTCTGCACCAACAGCTCCCCCTCAATCATCAATTGAGGTTTCTCTTATCTTCTTTATGCCTGCCATGTCTTTAAACTTCTGTAACTTTGGTCCATCCAAACTCTTTGTAAGCATATCAGCTATCTGATCTTTAGTTGAAGTATGTATGACTTCAATCTCCTTATCCATCACTTTCTCTCTTAGAAAGTGATACTGAATCTCAATGTGTTTGGTCCTGGCATGAAAAACAGGATTAGCAGCTAAATACAATGAACTCATGTCATCTCCATATATAATTGGTATCCCATGCACAATGTCAAAACTCTTCATCAAAGTCTTGAGCCAAATCACTTCCTTTGCAACTTCAACCATGCTTTTATATTCAGCTTCTGTAGAAGACAAAGCAATTGTATGTTGCTTCTTGGAACACCATGAGATAAGTTTATCTCCCACATAACACATGTATCCATAAGTTGACCTTCTATCATCTGGATTACCTGCCCAATCTGCATCACTATAAATTTTGATAGTTGTATCTGATGTAAACCCATAATACAAACCTTCATTCAGTGTACCCTTAATGTACCTCAACACTCTTTGTCCTGCAATCCAATGTTCTTTCCTAGGGCAATGCATGAATTGAGACAAAACCCCTACTGCATATGATAAATCAGGTCTAGTTAAAGTAGCATAGATAAGACTACCAACCAAACTCTGATATTGTCTCATGTCCTTGAATTCTTCACCTCCAAATTTACTCAATTTGTGATTCACCTCCATTGGTGTAGGTGCTACCCTGCAATCATCCATTTTAAACTTGATTAACAAGTTCTTCAAATACCTTTCTTGAGTCACAAATACTCCATGTTGAGTATATGTAATCTCCATGCCCAAGAAGTAAGACAAGTCTCCCAAGTCACTTATTTTGAACTCCTTTTCCATTTGCTTCTTGAGTCTTTGTATTCCTTCTTCATCTGTACCTGTAAGGATTATATCATCAACATATATGCACATGTATATGAAGCCATTATCACTTGCTTTGACAAGCAAGCTACTATCTGCTTTAGACACCTGAAATCCAAGTTCTTTCAAGAACTTTACAAGTCTATAATTCCATGCCCTTGGGGCTTGCTTCAAGCCATACAAAGCTCTCTTGAGCTTGGACACATGATCTGGATACCTTTTATCTCTGAACCCTTGAGGTTGCTCCATGAACACATCATCTGAAATATAACCATTCAAAAAAGCATTTTTTACATCAAGTTGACATAACTTCCAACCTTTACATGCAGCAATAGCTATAAGTGTCCTGATGGTTGTCATCTTTGCCACAGGACTATAAGTCTCATCATAGTCAACACCATATGTCTGAGCAAACCCTTTGACAACAAGTCTAGCTTTGTATCTAGACACACTTCCATCTGCAAACCTCTTGGTCTTGTAAACCCACTTGCATCCAATAATTTTCTAACTATTTGGTTTAGGAACCAAATCCCAAGTTTGATTTTCCAATAGTGCATCATATTCTTCCTGCATAGCTTTCTCCCATTTTTCTTTACCTTTTGCCTCTTCATATGTAGAAGGGTCTTCATCTGTTTTAATCATGTAAGCATAATCTTTGGTAGCCAGAAATGAAGTATCATAGCTATACCTTGTAGGTTGCCATTTGTTCCTTGTAGACCTCCTAAGTTCTCCACTTCTTGAGGTTTCTGGTTCTTCATATTCAGGATCAAACCTAGGTGTTTCTTCCACTTCAACCTGCACTTCATTATTCTCTTCTTCATCAATTATTTGAATCTTTGATTTACCTTTCTTTTGACTCACTTCTTCTTCATCACCTGTATTGATATTGATTGTACCTGCATACCAAGTACTTTGCTCATCAAATGTAACATCTTTTGAAACCATGAATTGTTTTGTAGATGGACTCCACAATCTATAATCCATCTGCTTATCATCATAACCAATGAAAACATATTTTTCAGCTTTAGGTTCCAATTTGTGTCTTAATTGTGATGGCACATATGCATATGCCACACATCCAAAAACTCTGCAATGATCCAAAGTAGGTCTCTTACCCCACCAAGCCTCATATGGTGTCATACCCTGCAAGGCTTTACATGGTAACCTATTGACCAAATAAGTAGCTGTATTTACAGCCTAAGCCCACAAATAATTAGGGCAATTTTTCTCCTTCATCATGGATCTTGCAAACTCAACAAGTGTTCTATTTCTCCTTTCTGCTACACCATTTTGTTGAGGAGAGTACCTGCAAGTAACTTCCCTTTTTATACCTGCATTCCACAAGTAATCACTAAATTCATTAGAGAAATACTCTCCCCCTCCATCTGACCGTAGTCTTTTCAACTTATGACCTGTAATTCTTTCTGCATATGCATGATAGTGTTTAAATGTATTAAACACTTCTGACTTATCTTTGATCACATAAATAGTGATCCATCTAGTAGCATCATCAACATAAATCACATAATACCTTGACCCATTTATACTGAAATCCTTTGATGGTCCCCACACATCTGTGTGTACCAATTCAAGTTTCTCTGAATACATAAAACCATGCTTGGAATAGGAATGCTTATGCGCTTTACCTAATTGACATGCCTCACATTTGTATGTCATATGTTGACCTGCAACATTAGGCAATCCAAGCACTGAACCATTGTTAATCATGTCTTTAATACCTCTTTCATTAAAATGTCCAAGCCTCTTGTGCCAAAGATCTAACTCAGAGATCTTATGTCCTCCATATGTGAACATAGCATGACCAATATTGCCTTGAATCTTCAATGTAAATAATCTTCCTTCTTTCTTCCCTGAAACAATCTGTTTATACCCTTGACTAGGGTCTTCCACATATACTCCATCATTAGTGAACCTTACTTCATATCCCTTTTCAACAATTTGTCCTACACTTATCAAATTCTTAGGAATTGTAGGAACATACAGAACCTTACTCCATAAGGTACTACCATCCTTAGCCTTCACTGATCCAATTGACTTCACATTGTGCTTTGTGTTGTCACCTGTTTGAACAACATGATTAGATACCTTATTCTCCAAATCAATCATCAAAGCTATATTACCACTTAGGTGATTGCTACACCCTGAGTCAATGTAGAAGACTCTTTGATCTTCACTCTGCCTTTCACAAGTTGCATTCATTATCAATGTTGAATCCTCCTTTTGATCTGATGCATAATTGTAGTAGGTATTGTTATATTGTTGACTTTGGAATCCTCTACCTGCATTTCTTCCAAAGTAACTCCTACTACCTCTACCTCTGAAATTACCTCTTTGATTTCTGCCACTTCTTCCTCTTGCATTATAGTTTTGACTATATCCATTATTACTCTGAGTATTGTGCCAACAATCATTAGCTAAGTGATTTGTCTTACCACAAATCCAGCAAGCTTTGCCTCCATCTTTGTTGTTCCTGCCTCTTCCTCTACCTTTGCCACCTCCTCTTCCTCTTAGGAAGTTGGCTTGACTAGTTGTTCCTTCATCTTCATTTGCTTGTTGCTTTCCTTTGCTATTCTTCTTCTTGTCCTTTGAGTACATTGCATGACCTGCACTCTTGTCACCATCTCCTTTAACATCCTGCTCAAATGTTAGCATATGACCTAGCAACTGATTTAAATCAGGAGTGAAATGATCAAGTGATAATTCTGTAGACAAAATGAATGGCTTCCATTTGTCATCACCTCTTAAACCTGTAAGGATTTGCCTTACCCATTTATCCTCCTCAATGTCTTCATCAACAGCTCCTAAAGCATCTGCAATATCTTTCATTCTTGTCACATAGACTGAAATGGATTGAGAAGCCTTCTTCTTAAAGGTGGTAAACTCTGCCCATAAGGATGCCTTCCTTGACTTAGTAGTATTCTGGAAATGCTCCTCCAAAGCATTCCAAATATCAGTTGCACTTTCAAGACCTCGAATATGAGGTAACAAGTAATCATTGACTTCCATATATATAATGCTCCTAGCTTGAGCATCTTTCTTCATCCAATTTTTCAAATCTGCTAACTCTTCCCTAGTTGGAACACTAGGATCTCTGAACTCTGGCTTCTCTTCTTCTCCTGTGATGTAGGCTATTAAATCTTTGCTCATAAGATGAGCTTCCATCCTCATTGACCATGCAGGATAGTTTTCCCTATCCAATTTCTCTATCTGAAGAGAATCTCCCATCTTTCTTCTACCTGTGTATTGAAATCTTCAAGATTTATAAATGATGTATGTACCTTTGCTTCGAATTAGACTCCTTTTGTCTTTCTTGATGTCGTATGGTCTCCTCCTCAAGCTTTGCCTTCAAGCTTTCACCTTTTAGTTCTTCAGTTGTTGAATTTCTTGAGTCTGCAGCAGTCGGGATCCTCCTTTCCTTGATTTTGATGTCTCCTGCTCTGATACCACTGATGGAGAGTGTTAATCTCCAAAAGAATAACCTACTCTTATGATTAGAGCACCTCTATACCAAGAGTAAGTCAAAATCTTCACCAAATTAGAGGTTCAATCTCCAAATTATCAAAAGTTGAAAAATTCTGTGAAGAAGATAAAACACAGAAAGTCTGCTGCACAATTTCTTCTCATTGACCTATCAAACATGTAAAGTTTTCTATGAAATTTTGTATGGAGTGTCGCCTAGAAGTTGCGCACCTCCTCCAAGTTAATTTTCTTCAAAAGGTTTAGTATAACTTGAGAAATCAACTTCACAAGTTACCTATGTCTAAATCTGCACTTCTGAGAAGTCGATTTTGACACCCTTAACTTCTAACACATAGTTCTATCAATCTCGAACCCGTTTAAGCAAATGCTTGTAGTCATGAGTAGCTTACCTTCCAACTTAAAGATTAAGTGCTTGCTTGCACAAAACTTTAAACTGTGGAGTGAGAACTGACCAAAAAATCAAGATCAAAATTTGCGCCTGTTTCAGAGAACTGTGAACACTCATCACATATGAATGTTCCTATTAACAATTCTCCTAGTCTGTTTACAATTAGACTCTGAAACTCAAGTCATAGACTCATTAACTATGAACTTAGATATCCTCAAAAGGATTTCACAAATGATCTAACACAGATGGAGCAGACACAGAAACATCGGGCGCAATATTTCTTCGATTACTCAGAAAATTACAGTTGAGTGATGAGAGGAAACTCAACTAACATTTCACATGTCTCATGACATCTAACTTCTCCTTTCTTGACTTCTATACTCACTCATCTATTCTTTCATATGCTCTCATATCACGCCTCGACATTTTCAAGGTATTTATAGAGAAATTTGTACAAGTCTATGACTAATCAAAGATCTAAGTGAACTATAACCATACTAATGTACATATGTGTACATTCCTCATATCCTCTAAATGTATCCTTCTTCCAAGCTTCAAGAATTGAATCTTCCTTCATTCTTTAATCTTCCAAACATTCAATTGGTGATTGGTCTGCACCAACAAGGTCTTGTATGTTCCTACAATTCCAAAGAATCTGATAAGTGTAGAAGGCCAATTCAAGAATTTTGGGAATTATTCATGTCCCAATAATAATACTTACTATGATAATTTCTTAGTTTTTAACCTCACCTTGATACTCTACTTATAATACAATTATGGTAATGTTAAGGTGTTAATTTAATAATCCAATAAAGAGATAATAATATGTTTTAGTGTGTGAAATGACTCAAAAAGAAAAAGAAAAAAAAGAAAACAAAGAATTGTCTCAAAATCATGAATAATTCCCTCTTTTCTTGAATAGGCCTTGTAGGGCAAATTGTTGAAAAAGGTTATGAAGTAAGGTTCACTAATGATGGACTTTTTGTGGAAGACCCTAGCAATGGGTATAAACAAATTGTTTCAGGGAAGAAAGAAGGAAGACTCTTCACATTGAAGATTCAAGGTAATGTTGGTCATGACTTGTTTACTTATGGAGGACATAAGATCTCTGAGTTAGATCTTTGGCATAAGAGGCTTGGACATTTCAATGAAAGAGGTATTAAGGATATGGTTAACAATGGTTCAATGCTTGGATTGCCTAATGTTGCAGGTCAACACATGACATACAGATGTGAAGCATGTCAATTAGGTAAGGCTCATAAGCAATCATACAATAAGCATGGATTTATGTATTCAGAGAAGCTTGAGTTGGTACACACAAATGTGTGGGGACCATCAAAGGATTTCAATATAAATGGTTCAAGATATTATGTGATTTATGTTGATGATGCTACCAGGTGGATCACTATATATGTGATCAAAGATAAATCAGAGGTATTCATTATATTTAAACATTATCATGTGTATGCAGAAAGAATCACAGGTCAAAAGTTGAAGAGACTAAGGTCAGATGGAGGGGGAGAGTATTTCTCTAATGAGTTCAGTGATTACTTATGGAATGCAGGTATAAAAAGGGAGGTTACTTGCAGGTAGTCTCCTCAACAAAATTCTATAGCAAAAAGAAGAAATAGAACTCTTGTTGAGTTTGCAAGATCAATGATGAAGGAGAAAAATTATCCCAACTATTTGTGGGTTGAGGCTGTAAATACAGCTACATATTTGGTTAATAGGTTACCATGTAATGTTTGCAGGGTATGACACCATATGAAGCTTGGTGGGGTAAGAGACCTACCTTAGATCATTGCATTGCAAAGTGTTTGGATGTATTTCTTATGCATATGTGCCATCTCAGTTGAGGCATAAATTGGAACCTAAAGCTGAAAAGTATGTGTTCATTGGATATAATGATAAGCAAATGGGATATAGGTTGTGGAGTCCATTCACAAAGCAATTCCTTGTATCAAAGGATGTTACATTTGATGGGCAAAGTACTTGGTATGCAGGAACAATCAATAATCATGTAGGTGATGAAGAAGTTTTGAATCAAAAGAAAGGTAAATCAAAGGTTCAAATATTTGATCAAGAAGAGAATAATGAGTTATAAGTTGAAGTTGAAGAAGTGCCAAGGTTTGATCCAAAATATGATGAACCAAAAACTTCAAGAAGTGGAGAACTCAGAAGGTCATCAAGACACAAATGGCAACCTACAAGGTATAGTTATGACACTTCTTTTTTTACTACTAAAGATTATGCTACATGGCGAAAGCAGATGAAGACCCTTCTACATATGAAGAGACAAAAGGTAAGGAAAATTGGCAGAAAGTTATGTAGGAAGAGTATGATGCATTAATGGAGAATGAGACATGGGATTTGGTTCCTAAACCAAATAGTCAAAAGATCATTGGATGCAAATGGGTCTACAAAACAAAGAGGTATGTAGATGGAAGTGTGTCAAGGTATAAAGCTAGACTTGTTGTGAAAGGATATGCTCAGACATATGGTATAGATTATGATGAGACCTATAGTCGTATGGCAAAGATGACAACCATTAGGAAACTCATAGCCGTTGTTGCATGCAAAGGTTGAAGATTATGTCAATTAGATGTGAAGAATGCTTTTCTTAATGGTTATATTTCAGATGATGTTTTCATGGAGCAACCATAAGGTTTCAGAGATAAAAGGTATTTAGAATATGTATGTAAGCTCAAGAGAGCTTTGTATGGTTTGAAGCACGCCCCAAGGACATGGAATTATAGACTTATGAAGTTCTTGAAGGAACTTGGTTTCCAAGTATCTAAAGCTGATAGTAGCTTGCTTGTTAAAGCAAGTGATGATGGGTTCATTTACATGTGCATATATGTTGATGACATAATTCTTACAGGTACAGATGAGAAGGGCATACAAAGCCTTAAGAAACAGATGGAGAAAGAGTTCAAGATTAGTGACTTGGGAGACGTCATATTTATTGGGCATGGAAGTCTCATATACTCAACATGGAGTATATGTAACTCAAGAAAGGTATTTGAAGAATTTGCTAATCAAGTTTAAAATGGAAGATTGCAGGATAGCATCCACTCCAATGGAGGTGAATCATAAGTTGAGCAGATATGGAGGAGAAGAATTCAAGGATATGAAGCTATATCAAGGTTTGTTTGGTAGTCTAATCTATGCTACATTAACTAGGCCTGATTTGTCATATGCAGTTGGAGTGTTGTCTCAATTCATGCATAGTCCTAGGAAGGAACATTGGGTTGCAGGACAAAGAGTGTTGAGATACATTAAGGGTACAATTAAGGAAGGTTTGTATTATGGTTTTACATCAGATACAAACATCAAGATATATAGTGATACAGCAAGTAATCCTGATGATAGGAGATCAACATATGGATACTTGTGTTATGTGGGAGATAAGTTAATCTCTTGGTGCTCTAAGAAGCAACATACAGTTGCTTTGTCATCCACAGAAGCAGAGTACAAAGGAATGGTTGAAGCTGCAAAGGAAATCATATGGTTGAAGACTCTCATAAAGAGTTTTGACATCATTTAGAGTACACCTACTATTCATGGAGATAATATGAGTTCATTGTATCTAGCTGCCAATCCTGTTTTCCATGTCAAGACTAAACACATTGAGATTCAGTATCACTTCTTAAGAGAGAAGGTGATTGATAAGGAGATTGAAGTCATACATACTTCAAAAAAAGATCAGATTGCAGATATGCTAACCAAAAGCTTGGATGGACCAAAGCTACAGAGATTCAAAGACATGGCAGGTATAAAGAAGATAGACAAAACCTCAATTGATGATTGAGGGGGCGTTTTTGGTGCAAGTCAACCATCATTTGATGTCTTGGATAAAGACTTAAAGTCAAAAGATGAAGGAAAGATCAACAAATGAAGTTTGAACATAGTGCATATTCAAGAAATGAAGACTTGTATACATATGTACATTAAACTTGTTAGCACACTTATACCTTTATTATGTTCATGAGCTTGTATATATATGCCTATGTATACAAGAAGAAAGTCGAGGCAAGTATGAGAGAGCATGAGATAAGAAGAATTAGAAGTTGTAAGAGTCATTAGACACTTTAGGAGTGAAGAAGATCTCTCTCATTATTCCGATATAAGAATTTTTTAGTAGAAGAAAATTTGTGCCCGAACTTTTGTTGAGTTCTCCTTCTGTGTTTAATCTTTGGTAATGCTTTTGTACAATTCTAAGTCTATAGTTGACTGATCTCTATGCAAGTTTTTAGATCTTAATTGTGATCAGGCTAAGAGAATTGAGAGTAGGAACATTTACATGTGTAAATGTGAAGAAGTGAAGTTTGCAACAAGCACAAATTCGATGCTCATGTTTTGGTTAGTTCTCCTTCCACTGTGTAAAGTTTTGAGCAACTAAGCACTCATTCTTTAAGTAGGAAGGTAAGCTACCTATGACTAAAAGCATTTGAATAAACGGGTTGTAGTTTGAGAGAACTATGCATTAAAAGTTATAGGTGTCAAAGTCGACAGTAGAGAAGTACAGTTTTAGACATAGGTGGATTGTTTGGATCATTTCTCAAGATCTATTGAGTCTTTTTAGATGATTTAACTTGGAGAAGATGCGGAATCTTTATGCGAGACCTTGTACATTCATCAGAAACTTTACACATTTGATCAGCCAATTAATGAGTTACATGCAGCAGACTTTTCTGAGTAGTGACTCTCTTCACAGTTAGTGCAAATTTTGATAGTTTGATATTGATCTTCCAAAATTACTCAAGGTTTTGAATTATTCTTGATATAGAAGTGTTCTAACATCAAGGATAGCTTGTTCTTTTGGAGATTAACACTCTCCATCAAACACACACACACACACACACACACACATATATATATATATATATATATATATATATATATATATATAGTCTCCGTCCCCCTCTCTGACTGCCGTCGGCTTCCCCTCTTATCTCTCTTCTCCCAGTGATGCCAAGATCCCTCATTTAGTTATGCGCCAAGATTCATATTGCTGTTCAGTCAGTGTGGGGTCGGTATCCGGTTTGGTCTGTTGTTGGTTTGGTCTGTTGTCCGACTCCACATCTCCCCCCTCTACTGTTGCTGAGTTGTTGTTGAGGTTATCTATGAAGTGGGTCGATGTTTCGTATGGTTTCATCCGTGTCACATGTGCAGTAGTGATAGATCCATTGGATGTGCGTTCGAGTCTATATGTATTGGTTCAAATCCTGTTGAGGATCCTGTATGGGCCGATCCATCTGTGAAGGAGGAATTCACTGAGACCGGTCCGTCGGATGGGGTAGTAGAGTAGCACCAAGTCTCAATCCTTGTATGTGACCGCTTGTCGTCCTTGATCGTAGTTACGCTTTTGTCGTTTTTGAGCGATCTGCAAGTTTTGATGTAATGAATACCGGAGGAGGGGCAAGTGCTTTTGTAAGAATAGCCACCAATCCGTCGCATCTCTGTATTTGGGCTTCACCTGTAGAGTTTGCAGGTCTGGTGGGAGCTTGGGGTCTCGTCCATACAAAGCTCGAAACGGGCTTACTCTTGTGGAGGCTTGGACTGAGGTGTTATATGCGTAGACTGCAAAAGGGAGGACCTGATCCCAATTTTGTTGAAGAGGGTCGATGAAGGAGTTAAGTATTTGCTTGATGGTCTTATTCATCCTTTCTGTCAGGCCATTCGTCTGCGGGTGATAGGGCGAAGTGAATAGGAGTGTCATGCCTAGGCATTTGGCTAGAACTTGCATGACTTCACCGATAAACTGTGCTCCTTGCTCAGATAGTAATTTTTGTGGACATCCATGGTGTAAGATCAATCGTGACATCAAGGCCTTAGCTATTGTATGAGCTGTGATGTTTGTAAGTGCTATTGCCTCACATCATCGCGTGAGATATTCTGTTATTACCAATATGTATCGATTTCCAGCTGGAGTGGCAGGTAAAGGACCTGTTATATCCCAGCCAACTATTTCGAATGGTTCTGTGACTGTGATGGGGGTTAACTTCCCTGATTTTTGTTGGGGGTTTTTAATGTGTTGACAGATTTGGCATTGTCGGACATGATCAGAAACACCACGTCGCATCTTTAGCCAATAATGGTGTAACCGAAGTTTGTGTAAGACTTTATGAAACCCGAGGTGACCTGCAAGCTTATGATTATGATAAAAATCCAAGTAGATGTGTTGTAGTTGCTTGGGTACATATAGGCGTGGCTCTTGATTGCCGGAGATGTAATAGAGGACATTGTTAATCAGTATGAAATTTTTTTGGGAATGTGTTGCTGAGAAAGAACGCAGGAGGGCTACTATTTGTTGTATATCAGGATCCTGCTATTGGAGGATTGCCAATTGATCCGATGTGAGCGGGAGTGAAATGTTATATGTTGCCTGCTGTACTAGGTGATGTTCTGTTCTTGATAAGCTGTCGACGATTTTGTTTGTTGCACCTTTACAGTATGTTATTGTGAATGTGTATTGATGTAGCGCTAAAGCCCACCTTAGTAGGCGTCCAGGTGGGTGGGTCTTGTGTATGAGTGCGACTAAAGGTTGATGATCTGTTTCGACTTGTACCTTGGATCCATGCACATATGGATGGAAGCGCTGGAAAGCCCATACAATCGCGAGAAATTCTTTTTCTATTGTTGAATAGTTGTTCTCAGCTACGGTAAGTGACCGACTGATGAATGCTATTGGTCTCCATTGTTTATTGATGTCTTCCTGTAATAGAACTGCGCCCAATCCTGTGTTTGATGCATCCGTTTGGATTTTGAAAGGCTTCGTAAAGTCTGGGTGAGCTAGCATTGTACCTTTACGAATCATGGTCTTGAGCTGCTGAAAACTTTTTTCACAGGCTGTTGTCCAATTGAATTTAACATCTTTTTTTTAGTAACTATCACAGAGGGTACGTGATTGCAGCTAGGTTCGGTACAAATCGGACTGAGAAATTAATCAGGCCCAAAAAACTCTGTAGACTTTTTACAGATGAGGGTGTTTGATATTCGAAAATGGAGGATATCTTTGCTGGGTCTATCTGGACACCTTGAGCAGATATGATATAGCCTAGAAATTTGAGCTTTGTACATCCCCATCTACATTTTTTCCATTGTAACTGTGGATTGTATTGTTGGATCCTCTTTAGTACCTTTTCTAATGTCTGGATGTGTTTCTTCCAAGTTCGGGTGTGCACTAAGATGTCATCGAGATAAACTAGGACGACTCCTTGTTGGATGAGGTCTTGAAATATTGTATTTGCCATACGCTGAAAAGTACTCCCTGCGTCAACCAGACCGAAAGGCATGCGTCGGAACTGAAAAAGACCCTTTGTTGTGCGAAAAGCTGTCTTATGGGCATCGTGGTCATCTAATGGTATCTGCCAATACCCAGAAGCCAGGTCTAATGAGGTAAAATAGTTGGATTTCCCAACTTGATCCAGTAGATCATCTATTCGGGGAAGTGGGTATTTATCGGGCATGGTTATCTTATTTAAAGGTCTAAAATCTATGCAGAAGCGAAAAGACCCATCTTCTTTTCGGACTAAATGAGGTTCAGAAACCCAATTGCTCGAGGAAGGTTCAATGATTCCTTTTGCCAGCATATCTGCTACAGCGTGATTGATGCGCTCTTGTTCTAGGGGGGAGCGCCTTCTTGAGACCATGTATACTGGAGGTGCGTCTTTTGTTCTGATCGAATGTTTTACTGGAAAATTGACCTGAGATGTGGTAGTGGAATTCCTGAATAGTGCAGGATACAGACGCAAGAGGGTGCGAATGTCTTGCAACCGTGACTCGGGGGTAACTATTGGGATTTGTGTGTTGACTATCACTTCGGGGGTCTAATGATCGACAAAAATTGGGATCGGAAGAGCATGTGGTAAAACTAAATGTTTACTATCGAAATGTAGTTGTGCTCTACTTCTAATGAACTAGTCGCATCCTAAAGTGATTGGGAATAATTTGTGAGGTAGGATATAGAAAGTATGCTGGAAGGTGTGGTGAGCGATTGAAAAAGTGCAGTATGCCTGTGTTTGAGAATGATAAGCGCGTTGATTATCACCAAACAAAACTCTGATGGGGGGTGCAGGCACGGTATTTAAATGTAATAAAGTGACTAAATGTTGGCTAATAGATGATATGCTGCTACCTGAATCGAGAAGAACTTCGTGTGAGGTCGTACCTATTTGTGCAGTTGTTGAGCAAATGAGACGTCCCGAAGAGGTGTTTGCTTGAATCTGGGTGCGTTGCTCCTCCACCAACGTCCCCATTATACGTTTCCCGGTAATTCTGCCAAGGATGCGGCATCAGACAACTGGACATCTGCCTGGGATGTGGCTATATGGACCTGTGTATTCTGGTGATGTTGTTGTGATTTTAGCTTCCTGCAGTGCTTCCTGACATGACCATAATTATTACAGAAAAAACACTTTGGTCGGCCATTAGCATTCCGTTCTGATAAGGCGCGGCGTGCTGCCAGTTATGCATTTTGGATATCTATGTCCATTGGAATTAGTGTTTGTTCTGTAGCTTGGTGGGGTATAGCGGAAGTAGTTGTTTTTGTTCCGGTGGCAGATTCAATTCTTTGTGCAATCTGTATGGCTGTGTGAAAAGACACAGGGCCCTGATCTCGCACGCGTCGTAATATGTCATGGCGTAGTCGTGGCCAGAGGAAGAACAATTTCATCTCTTCTGACATGGTTGGATCTGCGCGCAATAGTAGCTGATTGAGTTTGACTGCGAAATGGGCTACATGTTCAAATTGTTGCTGTTTGAGCGATGTGAGTTGTTGCAGCGCAGTTTGGGTTATGTTCTGGTGGGCAAAATTTTGTATAAGTAGTGTTTTGAGGTTTTGCCAGTTGAGCTTGATCTCATCTTGCTGGTGGATATACCATGTGGCTGCTACATTTTCGAAAAGGGTATGAACCTCCATCGCTTTACGTTCCTCTGACCATCGATGGTATCCGGCTACATTTTCGAAATGATCCAGCCACATGAGCACATCTTCAGATGGAAGGCCCGAGAATGGTTTTGGACGAATCTTGGGGTCGGAACGTTGTTGGAGAGGGATTGTTGATAGGAAGCTCAATAGGGCTTGGTTAGTGTGATTTACCTGGAGGAGGATGCTTGAAACGGCCTGAAACAATTGCTCCATGCTTCGTGTTTCGGTCTGCATCTGAGGTGTAAATTATGGATGCATGGATGAATCGTCGTAATGTTGTTGCGCAGGTGCTGGTGAGTCTTGGTGACTCATTTGGTTGTTGTTTGTATGCCCGTCGTCTCCACCAATGTGACGTTGTCACTTTCTCTGCTGAACTCCTACTCTTCAATCTATGTCCCCCTCTATGACTGCCGTCG
>CM035416.1:173038678-173043678 GCA_020310875.1 Ceratopteris richardii
ATAAACAAAACAAGTTTGCATGCGGCACACAAGGATCGAACACGCCACCCAATCATGCGTGCTCTCGAGATTTGAACCCACGTCCTCATCATTGAGGAGGTTTACTCTTATCAAAGAGAACAATTCAAGCGCATGATCTTTCTCTGCAGATATATATATAGACGTATCTGATGTTGTAGAAGCACATAAGCCATAAACAAAACAAGTTTGCAAGCAGCACACAAGGATCGAACACGCATCCCAATCATCCTGCAGATCCGTTCTACCCACGATAAGAAGGCGTTTTCGACGTTCGGGACCGTCTGTAAGTTAATCTGATACTGTACCTATTGTAGCTTCTTCTCCAAAGGAAAAAGGCGAAATGTTGCTTACTGTAGAAGTTGACGGCCAAGGATCGAACCCGCAAACTGCTGATCAGGAGGGTTATATTCTATCCAATGCATCAAGTCCATTGTTATGCAAGTAAAGAATATATTTAGTTCCTGCATGTGTGGTAGAAGACCATAGATCAGAGGCAAAAGGTCAAGAGGTGGGGATTGATCACAAAACATACGGGTGTTGTCACATGCACCATATCCACTTCAGCAAATGGCCCCGAGTGTTAATGTTACAGTCGACGCTATTGGGGTTGGAACTTTCAGCCTCTATAGCCACTTCGCCAAGTTCATTCCATCCGGTCATTACGGTTTGCTGCTATCCCCAACCGAACTCGAGCATATACTTGGAGATTCTTGGTGATAAAAGCCAAAGTGAAGCAACATCAGATTGGAGCAAGGAAGATCGTGTTTTTTAATTTTCATTTCATTTCGCTCCACAAAAGAAAGCTCTCTTCAAGGTCTTAGAGAGATGTGAGCATGGCTTTGAAGGTTGGCTCTTCGCGAGAATCAAAGGATGGACAAAGCTATGATCAAAGCTATTTTCCAGTTTCTACTTGGCCTTATTGCTTGATTTATCTTGTTTTAATTAGTCTACACTTAATCCTAGATGCACATTGAAATAGCCAAGATTTCAATCGATTAAGTCTGGATTAGGATAATGAAACAATCCACTTCTCATTCCAAGCATTAGTTTGCATTAAGGAAAGACTTGATTTAAAAAAGAATCCTTGTGCATCAAAGAATGTATTTTGGTAGTTTAATTCCAAATTTCCTTTCCATTGAGTAAGCTTTTTATTGCACCACAAGGATATGTTTTTATATCATAGTGCATTAGGACAAAGGAAAGGATATACATGCATCAAGATTGCATGATATACATTCTTAGTACAAGGAAAAGTCATGCATCAAGCTCATGCATGATTGTTGCATTATTTTTTGTGCATGCAAAGAATATGCATGCATACGCATGTGAGCATATGGATTTGCATGTAGGCACATGCATTTGCATGATAGAACGGGATGTTGGTTGCAAGTAGATATGATAATGTACTCTCTAGCTTACTTTATAAAGCTCAACGTTTGACATTAGGAAAGACAGAGGACTAGTTAGTTGCAAAGATATGCTAGTTCTAGTTTGCAACTCAAGTAATTAGTCGATTCCTTCCCAAGTTGATACTCCACTATCAAAAACAAATACTTAATGACAATTAAGTATGTTTGATGCCTTATTAGATATAACTAAGCACTAGGAGAAAGTTAAGTATTAAATTTTCTTGATGACCAAGAAAATTTAATTACTTGCAAACCTTTTACGATATATGATGACTCTAAGCCTCGGATGTACTTAGGGAGTCATGAAGATAAGCTTATAATAGCATAGGTGATATTTAGAAAGTCATACGGATAAGCTTTAGTGGAACTATTGAAGTTTTTTCTTTTCATCCTGATGAGTGATAAACTTCAAAGAGATGAATAAACTTTAGCATCACTTGAACTTTAGCATCACTTGAACTTTAGCATCACTTGAACTTTAGTGTTCAATAGTCAAATGCTAGGTTCCATGACTGTATCTCTAGTTAAGATGCAAAGCTTTCAAAAAGCATGAAAAATTTATTAAGCATTTTTTTGAGGATAAGAAAAGTATGCTTGATTTTGTTTAAGCTAATTAGAGCTTAAAGAAGAAACCCAAGTCAAATTAATCTTTGGGAATCAAGATATTTTCTAAAAGATATGTCAAAGTAATCTTTAGGAATTAAGCTACTTCCTAAAAGTTAAGCCAATAAAGGAAATAACCTAGTTAACTATTTCCTTCATTAAAAAGGAATATATTTTGGACAAGCAATAAAGCCTTAAGTCTTGTTCTTGTTCAATAGTCAAGATTTCTTTTAGATAGATGATTCCAGTAAAACTAAGGATTCCAAGATGAATCATTGGAATGGAAAGCAAAAGATTCCAAGACGAATCATTGGCTTAGTATTATTTGATTCATTGGTAGGAATCTAAAGCTCTTGAAAGAAATATATCTCCCTAGATGTGAGACTAGAATCTTTCAACTCAGTTTAACAGCAAATAGTTCCCAACAGTTCCTAAACCTTTGGTATGGTTACTTAAGTCCAAATAGTGGTATAACCCAAAGGTATATCAAAGATTCCTAGCTTTGGAATCTGAGAGGTGTTGGAGTATGCATGGACTTAAAGTGGGGAAAGATCTCTAAAAGCCCATGGGTAAGCGAAGACATTTTTGTTAGTTTAAGAGATCTTAATACTAAAGACTTAAGTCCTTATTTTAATCACAAGATCAACCAGACTTGATCAAGCTTCGCCATGATTGCCCAAGATCATGCAATCGGGACTACTTTGTAGATTGCCTAAGCATTAGCAATAAAAAATCCTTTTAGGAATTATTCACTCAGCTTCCATATATCCAATGGAAAAGTGTGAAAAGAATAAGTTGTTCCAAGTTTGAACAGAGTGAAGAAATTCCAAGAGTGTAGTTTGCAACCGTGAAAATAGTACTTAAGTCTGTGGAAGGTAAAACATAAATGTTTGCTTATCCTTTAAGGGATTTTGGTACAAATCCAGAGAGCATGAGCGAATGCTTAGACTTAAGCAATAGAGAGATTCTTGTAAAAAATCTCAGCCGAGATAGGTACCTAAAGCATCAGTAAAGAAAGGAATCTAAAGACAAGAAGTCACAAGCTCTTGTCACTACAAATTGGTCAAGAATAAACCAATTGAGCTTGAATCTATGAAAATTCAAGTACTTGGAATTCTACTTGGTTTTCATTTGAAAACCCTGCAAAGAAGGATAGGCATTCCATCAAAAGGTTTTCAAGTTCCCAAAGGAAAGCACAAGATCGTGACATGATCATGTGAAGGGATCAAAACCTGGAAAATCTAGTTAGAGATAATGCCTGAAACTTCAAAATTCTCGTAAAGAGTTGAAGTGAAAAGGTACTCTATCAAGATATATTTAGACTTTAGGATAAGAATCACCCACACATTAATGTGAATATAAAGTAGGGTGGTATGGGATACCAGATTTTATACTCAGATTGATGTAGGAAAGATGGTATGGGACATTAGACTATGGGATGATAATTATCTTTTAGTCCTAGATTGGATTTTGAAGTTAGGTTTGATCCTCAAGGGAATTAAAACTTCAAAGGAGTTTAAATTCAAGGAGGATAAAAGTAGTATCTCAAGATATTTCAAGATAGCTTCAAGATCAAGGAAACAAAAGATATGAAGTAGGTAACTTCCAAGATCTTCTTGAAAACACTTCAAGATAAAGTGGTGTTAATTCAAAAATATTTCATAAATTTCTCAAAGAAGTTGGACTTTGATTTTGAGTTGATCTTTTCAACCAAGGATATGATTGACTAAGTCAAGCATCAAGTTCCTAGTGTAACTTGGTAAATTCATCCTTTTGACTCAAAGAAATGCACAAGAATTGCATTCCCAGTAAGGAGTCAGAAAGACTGAATGTGACCTGAACTTAGTCTCAACTGAAGCATTATTTGACTATAAAACTCATCCACAGAACCTCAATGGGTCGACACAATGATGTTGGTTACCATACTAGTATTTTATGGTTGGATGATGTTTTTTATTTGCTTTGAAACTTTTTGAGAATCCGGATTATTTCTCTTAAACATAGAAAAAATGCTTCAATATCCTGTTGAAACAAATCTTTGAGAAGTTGAAGTCCCGAGTCATCTAGACTTTGACTCATAGCAAGTTTACGTATCTTCAAAGTTTGAATTGGTTGTACAGAGTTTTAACGATTTCTTTCCGCTTTCCAAATCTTTTGGATTTGACTCGGATAAGGTATTTGATTCCTTTTGCAAAAGACCAAGGTTAACCGGTTAGAATTAGATAACTAAAATTAAACATCCTAGATAGATGTTATGTACAAGAACCTTTTCTAGAGTCTAATATACTCTAAAATAGAGAAGTTAGGAATTGCTCAAATTAATTCTCAAGAACTTTTAGCTCAAGTCTTTGAGAAAAAGTGTCCTAAGTTGGACAATTTTCATTTTTGAATTTGAATTGGTCAAGTAATAGTATGGTTAACTCAAAGAAAATGGTAAACTTTCTCCTGCAGTTTGCATAGGATTTTTTAACTCATTAGGACAAAGTAGTCCTCTAGTCGAGTGAAAAAATCAAGTAACTGTTGGATAAGAGTAAACCATTGTACAAACATCCAAGTTAGATGTTTGGGACAACCAAACTTCAAGTTCTCCAAAATAAATTCAAGTGAATCAAGCATTCTCAAAGTCTTGTGACGGATAACAATCACGCCTTCTTTACTAATTCCATGCACCAGTCGTGCCCAAAAATGGACTAGTAAGTTGAATCCATCCAGTTCACATGTTTGTGCCTAGATCACACAGCGAGAAACTGTGAATTAGCCAGGGATGTTTTTAGATCCACCCTTATTATTCTTTCACTACTTTGTACATTATTCACTTCATCAAAGTGCAAAATGAGACAGTGTTTTGAATCATTTGGGCAAGGATGCCACCATAGAGATCAGACATGTTCTTCCAGTTCTAGAACATGATCATGTTCTTCCAGTTTTAGAACATGAGGCTCGAGGCTTGCCTACAGTAGATATATA
>CM035416.1:173046178-173061178 GCA_020310875.1 Ceratopteris richardii
TTGAATTTTTTGAGATTTTCTGCAAAAAATTTTCAGAAATTGATTTTTGCAAGTTTTGAATAGTTTTTGGGCTTAATTTTTCAGCTATAGTCTCGTAAGGTAATTGCGCACAGGACAATAGGTGAATTTTATCGTTTTTAGTGAAATTTTGAAGTTCTTAGTGAGCAAACATGGCCTCTACCTCCTCTGATGTCAAAAGCTTGTTTGAAATCAAGAGATTTGAAGGTAATGGTTTTGATTTGTGGAAAGAGAGAATATTGAGCATCCTCTTTCTTAAATATTGTGAAGGGGCTCTTGAGGAAGTCAAGCCTAAAGATATGACAGATGCAGCATGGATGAACCTAAACAAGAAGGCAATCACTTACATCAAGATGGCTGTATCAGATGAAATCTTAGTGGATTTGAAAGGCCTTACAACTGCTTTTGAGGTATGAGAGAAGCTGAAGGCCACTTATGAAAATACCACACTTGTAAATCAAGTGCATCTTATGCGTAAGCTAGTGTATATGCAACTTGATGAGTCAAAAAGTATGGGTGAGCACTTATCTTCATTTACACATACTCTTTCACAATTGCATGACTTTGGATTACCTCCATTTGATGATAAGCTTAAGGCCATCTTTTTGTTGATGACCTTACCTGATTCATGGGAAACATTGGTTGTTTCACTTTCGAATAGCCCCAACCTTAACTTTGATGGTATAAGGGGTTCTATTTTGAATGAGAAAATCAGGAGGAAAGCTAGTGGAGAGGGCAATGGTTCAGCCAATGTGGCTAGAGAAAGAACAGAAAAGAAAAGTGGAAATGTACATAGGAACAAGAGCAAAAGCAAAGGCAAGGCTGAAGTGAATTGTTATCAATGTAGTAGGAAAGGTCACAAGAAGCCGGATGGCAAATACTACAAAGCTGAACTAGAAAGAAAGAAGAACACAAGTGACGGGAAGAAAAAGGACACCAAGAATGAAGCACATGATACCTCAAAGGACAAAGACAAAGAGAAGGCCAATATGGCCTCTAGTATCATCATTGAGGAGCTATCAGATGCAGAAGATATACATTGTGCTACTATGGAAGCAGAGCATGCCGAAGTTATTGATGCTTCTATTAATATTCATGCACAAAATATGCAGATCACAAAGAGGGATTTGATTGATGCCTTGCTTATTGTGAATGATGCTTTGTCACAAACATGGATTGTAGATTCAAGTGCATCGTTTCATGTAACTCCTATTAAGGAGTGCTTTACTACCTTTCATGAGGCAGCCATGGACATGTATATCTTGGAAATAACCATGCTTGTTCTATTGAAGGTATTGGCACAATGCATCTCAAAGTGGATGGTAGTAATGAGCTGGTTTTGCATGATGGAAGGTATGTACCAAGCATCAAGAAAAGCTTATTGTCTGTTGGGCAAATGGATATGCATGGATATAGTACCCTCTTTGAGAAGGGGTCATGGAAGCTTATCAAAGGCTCTAGGCTTATTGTTAAAGGTACAAAGCAAGAGACTCTTTGTTGCTTGCATAGTAAAGCTTTGCTGGGCAAGTTTATTGCTTTGGCTGAAATCCATTCACATATGGAATTATGGCATAAAAGGCTTGGCCACATGAGCCAAAAAGGCCTTGATAAACTATGTAATTTAGACAAGTTTGATGCTCAAGGCTCAAAACTTGATTTTTGTAATGAATGCCAATATGCTAAGCAAGTAAAGAATTCCTACTACTCTGGTGTCTCTCGTAAGTCTAATGTGCTTGATCATGTTCATTCTGATGTTTGTAGCATGCCCACAAAATCTATGGAGGGTGCTTTTTACTTTGTTTCTTTTGTTGATGACTACTCTAGGAAGCTTTAGGTATATTTGTTAAAATCTAAAGATAAAGCCTTTGTTGCATTTAAAAAATTTCATGCATTTGTGACCACCCAAACAGGTAGAAAGCTGAAATGCTTATCTACAGATAATGGGGGTGAGTTTACAAGTGCTGAATTCAATAGATTTTGTGAAAATCTTGGTATTAAGAGGGAGCTAACAGTCCCATACAGCCCCTCTTCCAACGGTGTGGCTGAAAGGTACAATAAGACTTTATGTGAGAGGGTGAGATGCATGCTGTCCACAGCTAATCTCCCTCATGGATTTTGGGGAGAGGCTTTGAAAACTGCAGTTCATGTTTGCAATCGATCCCCTCATACGTCCTTAAAAGGTCGGATTCCAGAAGAGGTTTGGTCTGGCAAACCAGCTTCATATGACCACCTATGCATCTTTGGTTGTGATGCTTTTGTGCATATAAGGCCTGAGTTGAGAAGCAAGTTAGATACAAAGTCCATGAAAGGAAAACTTCATGGGTTATGGAGACGAAGGCGAAATGGGCTACAAGATTTGGCTACCTCAACTCAAGAAGGCAATATGCAGCCGAGATGTTGTATTTAATGAGGCAAGGCTGCTCAAAAACAAGTGTGCCTCTGAAGATGACCATAAAAGAGTCAAATTTCAGCATGTAGAGCCACCAATTAAATCTGATATGAACCCTCGGGATGCACCACATATGGCTGGAAATGACAATGAGTCCCGTGGTTATTGAGCCAGATGATGCTAGACAGCAAAATGATGCTCCTGATGGGCATATGCAGCCACCTATTCATGCTGAAAACAGGGCTGGAAATGATGTACAACAGCCTGTTAACAATGAAGAAGTTAATGTACCTCCTGATGTAGATCCATTGCCTGGTAATGTGGATCATTGGGTAAGAAGATCTATATGTCCTAGGAGGCCAGTGAATAGATATGATCCCTCTATACATTTTATTATGTTATCAGATGAGGGCGAGTCTCTTACTTATAAAGAGGCAAAGCTATGTGAGCACAAGAAGAAGTGGGAGTTAGCCATGCAAGAAGAGATAAAGGCCTTGCATGCAAATGATACTTGGGATTTGGTTGAGTTACCCAAAGGAAGGAAAGCCATTCCCAGCAAGTGGATGTACAAAATCAACTATTGATGGCAAACCCAAGTATAAGGCAAGGCGGGTTGCTAAGGGATATGCCCAAAAAGAGGGCATTGATTTCCAAGAAGTGTTCTCTCCAGTGGTGAAAATGACCACTTTACATGTGTTGTTTGCTCTCACAGCTGCCTTGGATTTGGAATTATTCCAATGGATGTTAAAACAGCCTTTTTGCATGGTGATTTAGCTGTACATGAAACAGCCAAAAGGATATGCCATTCCTGAAAAAGAGGTATGCAAACTGAAAAGGAGCTTATATGGGCTGAAACAGGCCCCCAGACAATGGTATAAGAAGTTGCATTTATGCTCAAACATGGGTTTAAAAGAAGCCATGCAGATCACTGTTTGTACACCAAAAAGGATGAAGATGGCAGCCCAATTATTCTTGTACTGTATGTAGATGATATGCTGCTGGCTGGGAAGAAAAAGAGCACTCTGAATGCTCTAAAACAGCAGCTGAACTCTGCATTCTCAATGAAAGACCTTGGGGAAGCTGAGCATATTCTTGGTATGCATATAAAAAGGGATAGGCAGCAGCATACTTTGCAGGTATCCCAAGAAAAGTACATTGAAAAAGTGCTGGACAGATTTAATGTGGCTGATGCTAAGCCTCTTGGAGTGCCATTGCAGCCACATGTTAAGCTTTCCAAGGATGACTCCCAAAGATGATGATGCAGCCAATTACATGGAGTGTTCCATATGCATCAGCTTGTGGTTCACTTATGTATGCTATGGTTGCTACTCGGCCACACATTGCTCATGCAGTGGGAGTTGTTAGCAGGTTCATGGCTAATCCTGGTAGAGCTCATTGGAACGCAGTCAAATCTATCTTGAGATATTTGAAAGGGACCAAAAGTAAATGCTTATATTATGGAAAGGGTCCATTGGAGTTAAAAGGATTTTGTGATTCAGACATGGCAGGTGATGTGGACACACGCAAGTCCACAAGTGGCTATGTATACATCCTTGCAGGTGGAGCTATTTCATGGTGCTCTAGACTTCAGAGGATAGTTGCACTATCTACTACAGAGGCTGAATAAATTTCAGCCACAGAGGCTTCCAAAGAAACCATTTGGTTAGCTCGCCTCTGCAGTGAGTTTGGGATGCCTGAAAAGGCACCTGTTCTTGGATGCGATAGCCAAAGTGCCATATGTTTGGCAAAGAATGCCATGTTTCATGCTCGCACAAAGCATATTGATGTGAGATATCACTTCATCAGAGAGGTGTTAGAGGATTGCCTGATCACTTTGATCAAGGTCAATACTTCACAGAATCCTGCAGATGCTCTCACGAAGTGTCTACCCAAGGCACATCAGCAGCTATGTATACAGATGGTGGGATTTGATTGCAAGCTGGTACTAGTACAGATATTCCATCTTTGTAAGATGAAGCCATGGTCACAAGAAAAAAAGACAGGAAAAGAAACAGCAATAAAATGGCAGGACTTGTAATTTTCACACAAAAGTATATGAATAATCATTCTCTATGATTGTGCTTCAATACGCCAAAGGGTTTGAGAGTAGTAGTTGTAAAAACTTGGAATTTGTTTAGTAAATGAAGATGGCCACTTATAAGTTGAGCTTTTCCTGGAAAGAAAACCGCTTTAGCACAATGAAGGTCTATTGGAGTATTACTCTTCAAAGTGAAGCCTTAATTCAGTAGTCGGTATGTAATATTTGCATGTCAGCAGACACAAGGCATCTAGTAAGATCTCCAGATGAGTTGACAAACACACTTAGAATGCATGATAGAATAAAAACCAGAGAACTGTCCTGGGCGGTGCCGAAGTAACCCATACAGGAAAGACGTATCTACTTTAATCTTCCAAGTTTGACCTCTTGAATCTTTACAGACACAAACCTTTATGGAGCTCTGGAAACATTGCATGAATCTCCATCAAAAGGACGAGGAATAAGGAGTATTAGTTCCAGGAACCCAGCGATTTCCCTAGATAAAGGGTGCTATAGTGAAGAACAGAGTCATTTCATGCAATAGCTTGATCGACCATGAAACTCATGAAGAAGGCTGTCTGTCTTGGCCAGAGCTGAGATATGCACCATGCAAGACACTCTCCATATTAGGACTGCCATTCCAAGCAAAGCCATCCCCCTGGCTGGAAAAATCCACATCTCACATTCCAGAAAGATGGCACAAGAGAGTTTAATGTAGAGAGGCAGGTGTTCCATTTAGACTGCATTTGGGAAAGAAGTGCCGATGTCTCTGAAAGATCTGTCCATCCCTCTGATATTACTACACAAGTAACCACATTATGTAAGTCTAGTCAAAATGAGATTGTGAAATCTCGAGTAAAGGCAGCTCCATTGCCAAAACAAAAGCCAAAGTTACCCATAATCTGGCAGTTTTCAAATGGTTGCCCAAGGGAATGCACAATGACTTACCTTGGAAGCTGATATGTTAGTAAACTGCAATTGCAGGAAGCTGCAAAACTGTCAACCTGCAGGGCTACTGCCTGACGTTTTTGCTGGCCCAGCAATACTTTTGAAAGTCATCCCCACTTCTCCAAACTTGTCACCATCAATGGCTACAGTAGCTGAGACATAGGTTGTAACACCTGGCATCTGTGCATTATAATGACCTGCAATGACACATGTATAAGGGCTGCACCTGTTCATGTTTGCGCAACTGCAACCTGCCAAGGAAGCTGTGAGCAGAAGGGGTCACTTTTGACTTATCAAGAAAAATGGCAGCTCTACCAACTTCCAAAGTAGATACACACATGTTTCAGCTGCTGTGGTTGAATTGATGTTGTGAGAAGCCTGAATTGATGTTGTGAGAAGCCTTCACTGAGGCTTGTAAATGAAGGCAGGACGACAATCTCTGTCCTGGCCAACATAATAGAGCAGCTGGCAGTGAATCAGCAGATGCAGCTACAATAGGAGAGTGAACCAAACCCAGAGAAGGCTCTCGCATTCCTTGGGAAGGAGCATAGTGTTACAGGCAGAGACAATGAGGGGCGAGGTAATGTAAACATGGTCCACAAATTTCTGTTTGACTGGTTCATGCTCAGGATGTGGACCATGCACGTTACTACGTTGATGGTTCAGCATTACTGTTGAAGAGAGAAGTGTGAATGTTTCTGCCCAGAGACGATCGAGGGAAGGCAAAAACAAGGCAAAGGATGACTGCAAGTATCAGAAGAGCAGATCCAATGATAATGGATAAGCTGGAATGTTCTGCTGAGGCCCCATAGCCTGATTATCATCCTTCTCACAGACAGGAAAGGACAAAGATTGCACAGCCACCTTGCCGACTGACTGAGTCTCCCCAATTCACTAGGCTGAAGGTTGCTCTGGTTAATATGTCCACCTCGTAACCACCAATATTCTCATTCTCCTTCAAATAACAGCTGTGCCTGCTATGAATTTGTGCTCAAAAGCTTGAAGCCTTGCAGCATACGTGTTGAAGGGTTCTGCCCTTTGGGGGTGGGGTGAATGTTTACTTGCCAACAAGTCCACCTGCTGAAAGCAGGGCTTAACATGAAAAGGACAGGCATGCACTCCATCAGCACAGTGGAAAGAGGACACATGACTCTGATGTCTCTCCATTCCTTTGCCTTTCTGCATCCTGTTGCGTGAGTGCGATGGTGAAGTGCATCCATATCTCATCCTCCACCACCTGCCATAGGTACCAATGCATCCCAGCAATCTTTGAGGATGTTTGCACAAATCTGTCAAACAAATTAGGTCGACCAAAATTGGTAAACGGAGAATTGAGTGACCAATTTGGTCAACAAAATTGTTTATATCAGTGGATTTTCAGAAATATTTCCTAATTGCCCATTGCGGGTACAGCTTGCTACCCTGACATCATCTCCTGGTGCATTAAAAAGGAGCACATAGACTACAACAGTACCATGATCCATGAAAACTCTTGTATGATCTGAGTTTCCAGATGCAAATATTCATTAGGGGCCAATCTGCCTCAAAATGCAACTTACGAAATTCATTTCTGATGTGGAAACTGAACATCATGAGAAATTACCCCCAGATCAATCACTCTGTATCGGAGGGTTGTGCTCTATGTAAAAGCTTTCCAAACTCGGAATGTAGCATTGAGTTGTTACTTCAATCTTCAGACCATATAGCAGCATCAGTTGTAGGTATGCTTCTCCAACTCCAATAGGCTTGATCAAGAAGTACCGTTGCTCAGCTGAATAGGTGGCATTCCCACCCTCCCTCTTCTCAAAAAGAGACTCCAGTCACTCTCTCTTACAAATTTCAACCATCTTGTCCTCTCTTTTTGGGTGGGCCACGGGCCTTATCAGCATCACTGGCAACCTTGTAACTTTCCTTCACATTTCTGTGCAAGCACTTGTCCAACGAAACATGAATAAAAGCTTTTTGAATGAGAATGCCCAGCGATAAACAGGATGTGTTCCAAAGTAGATCACAGTCAGAATTGACAACAGAGACAGCTGAGTTCATATGTTGATGGCCTGCCTGTTTAGAGGAGGGGATAAGAGCGGCAGAAATTTTTGTGAAGCCTGGTCCTAAATATGCTGTTGACATTCACAATCATCTGTCCTCTCTTCAAATAAAAGCTCATTGAAGAGCTTCTCACCACCTTCGAGTTTCTGCTTACATCAGCCGAGGAAAAACCTGAAAGACAGTAACCTGCATGCCTCAGGAGTGTCGGCACAATCTTTCTCAAGATATGGTGAACCCCATCAGAAATAGAAGTATAGTTTAAACACTCCCAATGATCCAAAATAAATGCTTAAATCTTTGGGAGCATTTGACTCATCCCAAATTATTTTTATGCAAAATCTTCTTTCTATTTCTGGGCGGTATAAACCTCCACAGGCATATTCTTGGGCTCATATGACAGTATCGCATACCTGTTTTGCACACATGAGTACCCCACAGAGAGAGAGAGAGAAAGAGAGAGAGAGAGAGAGAGAGAGAGAGAGATGAAACGATATATTTTATATCTATTAAAGGCCAAAGTGACCTATGAGACAAGCAGTGAATCATACCATACTAAAAGAAAGAAAACTAAGAGACTAAGAACTGAATTAACAAAATCAAAATAAAGGAGTGGGTGTGGGATAGAAAATGTGGGCAGACTAAAGACTCTCTAGTTGCTACAAAGATGCGAAGATACAATATCCATAAAAGAGGGTTATGCTGAGAAATACAACAAATTACAATATTCCTCCGTCTCAGAGATGATCGAGCATTGGTCGATGTGGAAGCTCCTCAATACCTTCCATGGTGAGGATGCTCATGGAAATTGGGCATGGATGATTCAGATCCTCCTCCATAACTGCTGCCTATGCTTGGAAGTGAGGTAGGCCCAATATAAATTCCACAGGTCTTCCCAAGATCTTTCCAACACTTGAACTTTAAACATAAACACACTTGAACCAAATAAGATAGATCATAGCTGAATGACTATAAGAAATGTACAAGAGACAAGATAATGGAACGAGCAATAGAATGCTACTCTTATAAGGCTGAATATAAGAGGCTTCTAGGTACAATTATATGAGAGAAGCGTGCCTAAGAGTTGTAAGGAAGAGTGAGTTGCTCGAATAAGAATAAAACAGAGTTGTATGTAAGAATTACAACCTATATGCCGGAATATGATGAAAATCTGCAACCCTAACAAAGATTAAGGTTTTTCCTATGAAATAAGAGGAGCAAGATCTTCTCGTCTTTGTAGGGATAGGAAATAAAAACCTGGTCTAGCGAAAAGAACTGAAGAAAACCTGAATATATGGAGCTACTTACAAGATTCAACAGGCTTACACTCCGAAATGTGTTTCAGTGTTGCAAATTTTTGGGGAAAACTTTTGGATCTGCCCATTCATTCTCCATTCCATTACTTGCTGCATCCCACTGTATGTGCTCTACTTGCCTTGCGAGCATGCAAATTCAAGACTCAAGTGCCATAGAGCCTTAGAGGAGAGGCTTGGAGCTTCAGCCTACTACCTCACTGCCTCAGCCTACTCCCTTTTAGCCCTCCACCTAGTAGGCTTGAGCCTACAAGTTCTATCAATCAACTTTCAAGCTTCCATTATCAGCCCGCTGCCCTTCATCTTTGTAAGTATTAAGTGTCATGGTTATAATTGGCAAATTGCAATTATGTGCATAATGCGTTATAATTTGTGTGCGCAATGTGCAATGTGTCATGTATGTGCAATGTGCATGCACGTTACAACATACATAATTGCGTATGTAGTATGTAGTATGTATGTTGTGCATTATGGATTATGTATGTGGTATTATGCATGTGCATTTTGTATGTACTTACTAAATAGTTAATAGTAAATATTTATGCATGTGACATCATCATTCATGCCATGGTCCATGTGCATCATGCAAATTCTAATTTGTAATTAATAACTATGTATATAGTATATACCATGTACGAGGTGCATAGTGTATGCATTATGAATGTTTAATGCTTAATGTCTTATGTATGTGACATGTGCATTGTGTGTACATGACATGCCACATGTCATGTACACACATGTATGATGTGAGTCATGACTCATGTGCCATACTTTATACATATATAATATTGATATTGTCATATTTATATGCATGTGCAATTGTTCAAACTTCAATGTGATCATCATTAATGCATCATGCATGACAATGTGCATGTATATGCATTGTGTATCATGTATGTGTGACACATGTATTATGCATTATCTATGTGGCATTATGCATGTGCTGCATGCATTGTGTATGTAATTAATAAATTACTAATTACTACTTATGTAGTAAGCATGTGGCATTATCGTTCATGGCATGTGCATCATGCATTATCAATAATTGTGCATGTAAATTCCAATTAGTAATTATGTATATGCCATGTGAATTATTTATGCATTATGTATGTTTGATGTTTAATGTATTATGTATGTGGCATCTACAATGATGTGAGTCATGTGACATACATAGTACATAGTACATACTTTACACATATATGATATTGCATATTAATATGCATGTGCATTGTTCAAACTTCAATGTCATAATTATCATCGTTCATACACGACAATGTGCATGTACATGCATAATGCATCGTGTATCATGTATGTACTATGTTAAATGTTCAATGTATCATCATTCATGTATGTGCATTGTGAATTTGTGAGTACAATGTACATATCAGTACTCACGACTCACGTGTGACATACATTATTACCTAGCAGCACATTACATATTTCAGCCAAAAAATATTTTATACGTAACATGTATTTGCATTAGAACATTGTAGGATCATCATGGTGAAGGATATAGTACAAAGTAGAGATTTAAATCGTAGATTTAAATCGGGATTTAAATCGTTTAAATCGTAGAGATTTTTAAAAATAAAAATAAAAATCGAGGTTTTTATTCATCAAGAGATTTTTATTTTTTCTTGTGTCTAAGGTATGCACAATACCTATTCAACTCATATATACTCCAATATTGGACAGTAGTGAAAGTAGTGAAAAGTTTATATGACCTGGATGCTTGTTAGTTGTTGTACTTCAGTCATATGTGAGATTCCAACAAAGAATTTATGATAACATTGAAGTCACATAAACTCTATAATGTCATTCAGCTATAGGTTGGTATAGATTCATACTCGACAGGGACTTAATTTGATGCCAAAAAATGTACATACACAATTGAAGGAACTTGACTTTGAGCATCGATTTTAACTTAATTTAGTTAGTAAAATCTCTAATAGGCAAGAAAATAAAATAGTTCTATCCAGAGAGCAAATTGGTAATATATGATAGACTATTAGCAAGCATAGGTATCATAGTGATCAAATTTTAATTTTAAAAAGAGATCTACCATATGAAACCTTAAAAATAAAATTAAAAAAAAAAAGGAATAAAAATCGTTAAAAACGATTTAAATCGTAAATGTGATTTTTACGATTTTTATTTTAAAAAAACCGTGCGATTTTTTTTACTATGAGGATATAGCATGGAATCATGTCACCATTCTATGAGAGTATTCAAGTGGAGGTAGCTCTAAAAGATGGAAACGCCAGTATTGTGGAATTGTAAGAAGGGAGCAAAGACACAATATGGGCAAAGTATGAAGGTAAAGAGATGAAGCATATCCACTTAACAGGAGGACTTGACTTCCATGGTCATACATGGATGACTTAAGCAATCAACATTAGTGTTGAGCAAAATTTCATGGATCCTATTCGGAGTGAGGAACAGGAAGATGACCCTCACATGGTTGGAGGTAGGTAACTCTTTCCCTTGTTATGGCATTTCCTCAAATGTATTAAATGTAGAATTCTAAGAAGGATATTAGGAAACAATCCAAGCCTTTGGTTTAGGTTAACGTCGAGGAAAAAAGAAAAAGCCAATAAAGAACATCCAAAAAGAGATTGATGCAAAACCACAAAAGGAAGCTAGTTGTAACAAGAACCTCAAGCAAGCTGATCCGGAGGATACTTTTCCAATTCACGAAACTCCTCAAGGATGGGTGCAAGAAAAAAAGAAAAGATTGACATCCACTCTCCTCCTACATATGTCACTGCAACCATGTGCTGCAAAGTAATGGAAGAGACAAAGATGAAACAATAGAAAAGCCACCTAACACATTGATGGAGAGGAGTCTTGTCAAAGAAGTTGAATTTGGAAACAAAGAGAACCCTCGTCCCATACCAATGACCACTCGGTTATGGAACCATCCACACCTATTACTCTAGGCAAATTCATTCATGAAAAATTATGTACATGTTTTTGCCTAGCACTACAAGGATTTGGAAGGGATCCCTCCCGATTTTGGAGAACATCTGAGTCCTAAAATTGAAGCAGCTAGGCCTATCAAATGTAAGAATTACAACTTAAACCCGAAATATGCAAAAGTTATTTTCCAAGAGATTCAAAAGATGTAAGAGGAAGGCACCCACACCCACACCCACACCCACACCCACACCCACACCCACACCCACACCCACACCCACACCCACACCCACACCCACACCCACACCCACACCCACACCCACACCCACACCCACACCCACACCCACACCCACACCCACACCCACACCCACACCCACACCCACACCCACACCCACACCCACACCCACACCCACACCCACCCACACCCCCACCCACACACACACACACACACACACACACACACACACACACACACACCAGTGTTGCATACGCAACGTGTTGCGAACCTTCGCACTGTACGCAACGCAACGTCTCATTGCGTACAAATTAAAAAAATTGGGCCCTCCAACGGGCCGAAAACGGCCCGTTGGACAACCCTTTTTCGTTTCATTCTAGAGCAGTGAGCACCCAGAGCTATCAGAGCACTCAACGGGGGGGGGGAGAGGGGGGGGGAAAGGGGGGGGGGGAAGGGGGGGGGGGGGGGGGGGGGGGAGAAAAGAAAGAAAGAAAGAAAGATATATTAACGCCCACGGGAGGCCGAAATCGACCTATGGGACCGATCAGGTACATCAAAACATTACATTCCACTTGGGGGGGAAGCCCTCAAGGGGCTATAATAAAAGGGAAAAATCAAAATAAAAATAGAAGGGGAGGGATGTGGCTTCCAAAGCACTCTTATGACTCATAAGAGTTTCAAAATTACATCAATATATATTACAAATGAGGGAGATAGCTGTTTCTTCCTATGTGGTATGGGTATGGAAATCTCTGATAATAGCTTGACCGCCTCTGTATACTGCCCACTTTCCATTCTTCCTGGCTTCTCTGACTTTAGTTAACTCTGCTTGTCGATCTTTAAGTTGGAGTGGGGTGAGTTCATCTGCTATCCATACTTTAGTACCTTGTAGTGACTTTGCTTGCTTTATGACAGCTATCTTATCTGACATGTCAAAATAGCTTACCCTTGCCTGAGTTCCTTTGGGTGTGATGAAGACCGGAGACCCTAGATTGATGAAGGGGACCACCTTGGTTAGTTGTGCTTCTAGTACTTCTGTTTCAAGGATGCAGTCATCTTTTAACTCGGGTGCGATGTCCTCCCTGTCCCATCCTAGGGGGAGGCCTCCAATCCTAATAACTTTCTTGTTGCTGTCCACCAATTCCTGCTCCTTTACCACAGACATTACTTCTTTCGAAAAATGTGTAGAGCTGGATAGTTTTATCTCGGATAATTGTGTTGCCAAGTCGACTTTATTTGTTGATTCAGCTCCTGTTTGCTGGCTATTTCCTTGTGTTTCATCAAGCTTTTGTTGCAATCTGGCTATTTGTTCATCTTTCTTACTAATTTCCTGCTTCATTGCTGCCATTTCTCCTTGGAGTTTCTTCACTTCTTGGAGTAAGTAAGACTCCCATGCTGTTGGTTTGTTGACTGGGGCTGGTATAGAAAGCGGCTTGTGCAAGAGGGCAGAGGCAAAGCTTTTCCTGCCTTCCATGTTGTTGCTGTAGACAGGGAGCGAGGAGAGAGAGAGAGAGAGAGAGAGAGAGAGAGAGAGAGAGACCTATGACCTGCCATTATAGAGAGAGAACCTTAGAGACTAGAGTCTAGAGGATAATTTTACACACACATACAAGTTTACACCAGTCAACCATCATGCCTAGAGCTAAACAAGACTGTTGGCAATATGTCACGAGCCAAGGAAAGATTGGAACAGGAGGCAGTGAGAGATGGACTTGTAATTTATGTGCGTATAAAGGGACAGGAGAGGCAGATAGAATAAAAGCACATTTAGCATGTTTTGGAGGTATAGGTGTTGGTCCTTGCTCTAAACCAATGCTAGACAAGATGAAAGAAGAGCTTTCGGAATGGGTTGCAGCACAGGAAATGAGAAGAGGGGTTAGAGCAGCAGCACAAACACATAGTAGTGCACAGAGCTCTATTCCTCAAGGACATTCATCCCAAGCATCTCAAGGGGAGTTTCCTTCAGCCCCTCTTGTTGAGGACTTGGAAAGAGAGGGGGTAGCGCATGCATCGGAACATCGGCAAAAGAGACCACAGGAGAGTCAGAGCATTCCTAGAGGTCGTGACAGCCTACATGCATCATCCATACGGGCTAGTTTGCAAAAGCAAAGGAAGAAGGAGGACACCCAAGGTATTATGAGGCTCTTCATTAAATGTGGTTTAAGTTTTAATGTGGTGCGCACTCCCGCATGGAAAGAGGCCATGAAAATGGTGAGTAGGCTTGGGGTTGAGTGGGAAGGGCCTTCTTATGAAGAGCTAAGAGGAAGTGAGCTGAGAAGGAACAAAAGAAATTGTGCAAAAGCAATTGGATCCTGGCAAAGACTTGGAAGAAATATGGCTTCACTTTGAGGTGTGATGGATGGACAAACATTAGGAAAAGGAATGTATATAATATACTTGTTCATTGTTGCAAAGGTACCATGTTCCTACGTGCCATTGATGCATCTACTACAGGCCCATCCACCTCAGGGGAGTACATTTTTGGACATATCAGACAAGTAGTCTTGGAGATTGGAGTGGAGAATGTTGTCCAAGTCATAATGGACAACGAAAGTAATTGTGTTTCCATGGGGCAGATGTTAGAGAAGGAGTTCCCATCCATTGTATGGACTCCATGTGCAGCTCATTGCATAGACTTATTGATTGAGGATGTTGGGAAGGTCCCTTGGATACATGAGATTTTTTCCACATGTCAGAGAGTGGTCACCTTGTTCACGAAGAGGCCAAAGTTGCTTTCCATTTTCAGATCATACAGTGATTTGGAGCTTCTTAGGCCTGCAAAGACCAGATTTGCTTATATGTGCATTGTGATGGAGAGATTGCTTCGAGTGAGGCAATCACTTATGCAAACAGTTGTTTCTCAAGAGTGGCTTGCATGGAGTGGCCATACATGAAGGAAAGCAGAGTCAGTACGCATTACATGTTTGAGTGACAGATTTTGGAGAGAGGTAGAGGCTTTGGTGGGAGTGATGCAGCCTCTATACTCCATGCTACGCATTGTTGACATGGAGGGGAGTACTATAGGCCTCGTCTACGAGTATATGGACCGCGTTGGGGAGTCCCTTGCTCGATGCACTTCTATTTCTTGAGACAGGTA
>CM035416.1:173066178-173078678 GCA_020310875.1 Ceratopteris richardii
ATTGAAAATAGGTAGCTTTTAAAACATCTAAAAATATGTGGAGATTAATTATTGTTCAAAATATAGTTAGGTTAAAAGACTCTACATCGATAATAAGATGGATAAGAAACTTTTGGGTAAAGCATGCAAGAAAAAATTTGAGAATTAAAATATGGTTTTTGAGGGAAGTTTAATAAATTAAACTAGAGACAAACTAAGGTGTTTTCCTACAATAAGTACTTTAGTTTTTTAAAGAAAGAAATTTGCAACGAGTGATAAGGATGGGGAACGGAAAGAGAACATTAATGCCCAAGAAAAGTTCTAACAAAAAAGACCTGTTTAATAAGTTGTTTCAAGGTACAAATGTTAGTAATGACAAGAATAACTTCCCTCACAACAGAAGAGAGAATCATCAAAATAATACTGCTGAAACAAGGACAGATTCCAAAACTCACATGTGCTGTAATCATTCAGCTATAAATCAAGCTCCTTTCTCAGCTATGGCTTCAAAATATTTGCCAAGTCCCCAGCCTAGAATTGATATAATGGAACCTCATATACCTGTTTTCTGATCCACTATGAATAATTTGACCCCAAAAGACCATGAGAATATTAAAATGAGACTCCATATTAAATATTTGATCCAGCGAAAGTGATGGAATCAGCATTTTTCTTCCTTATATTTTCTTGAAAACTCTACACTTTGAATAAATAGTGGTAGGTTAAACAGAATAATTAGTTCTGTGTGTTTTTGAGCCATGTACTTAGCTCCCACTATTTAACTAATACAGCCTGTTCAGCAGTCCATAAGATCATTGCATACATAGGATGTAAAGAGGAACCACGCAATCAAAAGACCATCAAATGCCGCCAGCCCTACTATAAAAGGCCAACCTGCTACAAATAAGCCTACACACATCACCAATAGAAAGGGGCCAAAGGCCCTCACTATGGCCCACTTGCTAACCCACTGCCCCTTCGCGAAAATGAGCAGCACAACAGTGATGATGTTCCAATTGATGAAGCCTTGATATGCAACTTTGTTCAGGAAACTGAAAACAAATGAGTGGCAGTCACATGTGAATGGATTATATGATTTATGCTGAAAATGATGCATACAGCTTCGAAGCCCATCATCCCATGACGAGACTGTGCCAGCTTGTGCATGTTTGTAACTACACTTGCAAGTGTGCCCAGAAAGGTGAGGAGGAAAGCAACACTGCAAGCAACACAGTGGATACTTGTTAGCATACACCCACTAAGGCTTCAAAACATGTAATAGCAACACTCGACATCAAAAAGAGTTACATACGAAATCGGGATTACCTGTTGCTGGTCCAAATGGACATATCTTGCTGTGCCACCAAAGGCAAAATTGTCAATGCTCACATAGTAAGATCCAGAGAAGTCCACAATAGTGCCATCTTCCTGACACACACCCACATGACCCATGAATGGAGCAAGCCATGACACTACCGGCAAGGGAGTCCAAACAATGCAGCAAGGAAAGCGATTCTGAGAAAACTTCGTTGTTCCCTCTACTGAGGGATCAACAAGTTGTTCGAGTGCCTCTACATCATTGGGCACAGGTGTAGCCGTAGGCACTCTTTGTTGTACCTCATCCAGAACCTGAGCTTGTGTTTGGATAGGCGCTTTCTGCATATTTTCAGTTGATCACAGCAGTTCAATAAAGCAAATCTTTCGAACCTGAGTTCATATACAGAAAAATAAGATATTATAACATTGAGACCAGTCCATCAAAATAAATTCATCATAGAACTGAAATTCAAAAACCTAGGGGCCAACAGATTAAAAAGTTGCCTTAAGCATGTCATTGCTATGAAATCAAAACTTGTGAAACAATTTGACATACAGAACTGGACAAATAACCAGATTATCCTAATTTGTGGAGACTAACACCATCTGTGTCCAGTAGTACATAAAGAACTATGGATAATACATGACCCCAAGGACACAGCTCATACACACACAACTCACAAACATGAACTGAAACAAGGCTCTGAAAACTTAGTGCATGACATTGGTTTGAAGATGCAAGGGAAACTTAAACATTATGGAGCATCCCAAAATAAAAACAGTAATAAGGAAAATTTTAAACAACAAAGATATAATATGCAGAGAATACAGTCAAAAAGAGAAAAAGAAGGGGGGGAATAAAAATTGAAATTTAAAACTCTGTGTGTGTGTGTGTGTGTGTGTGTGTGTGTGTGTGTGTGTGTGTGTGTGTGTGTGTGTGTGTGTGTGTGTGCACTGTGTGTGTGTGTGTGTGTGTGTGTGTGTGTGTGTGTGTGTGTGTGTGTGTGTGTGTGTGTGTGTGTGTGTGTGTGTGCACTGTGTGTGTGTGTGTGTGTGTGTGTGTGTGTGTGTGTGTGTGTGTGTGTGTGTGTGTGTGTGCGCGCGCGCGCACGTGTGTGTGTGAGTGTGTGTGTGAGAGAGAGAGAGAGAAGGGAAAGAAGGGGGGGGGGGGGGGGGGGGGGGTGGGGGAGAGAGAGAGAGAGAGAGAGCACATGACATGCATGTGTGTGTGTCGTTGTGTATGTGTGTGGGTGTGTGCATGTCTGTGTGTGTGGAGAATGTTGAGCTGCAGTTCTGTGTCCTGAAAAGCCAATGTTGTCTTGCTTTTGCAAACCTGGCAGCCTCCAATCTGATCCCCATTTTCCCTAGAAGGCATCACTCAGCTTAGAAGCACACACCTAGGTCAAAGTCAAAAAAGTATGCTGGAAGAGATAAACGAGACAGTTAAGGGCTTTGACTCAGAGACAATGAAGCATGTGCTTGAACATTGGCCTCTTCAATGATGCAAGTCCAATAATGAGTCAAGGGCTGACCTATGACCCGACGAGATGAGGGAAAACGAATTCACCTTCCAATTTCTATTGTATTTCACATATAAGGTTCCTACCATGGTGGAGATAACCCTACAAATTGATAGAGGATATGGATAACCTGAATTGGAACACCATCTTCTACTCAAGGCAGAAACTATTTCAGGTCATCTTCAAAAAATTTACAGGACAGTTATAATTACTGAAGCATTGAACTGTGACTGTAATGTGTAAAGCTGTTCATATGCTAGAATGGAACCCAGATAGGTCGAAGAACTGCTTGATGTCCAATATGGCTGGAGTTCACTGATCCACCCTCATTCCTATTGCAAAAAAATGACAAAAATCGGTAAATCATTGGAGAAGGCAATATATGCCCTTTTTATAGATCATAACCACAAAAAATAAGAATAGAATTTGTGTTTCGTAGAATGCTGATACAGCATGCCAAAAGAACTTGTCATCGACATCTAAGGTGTAGAGGACATCCTGGTGTACTTGTGATGAGGTGACACTGAGTGGTTTACGCTTCTGTTATGGGAAGCTTAACCATCTCACCAAATACTATTGCAGCAATAACGAACAAGAGGTGAAACTTTTTCCAACATACTCAAAGAGCAAGGTACAGGGCTAGAGAAACATCTATTTGGCAGAACGACATCTCCAACATCTGAGAATCAAGGTCAGAGAGCTCTTGTACAGATGCCAAAAACAATCGTATAAGAAATGCAATAACTGCTAGCATCTTTGTTGCTGCTTAATAAGGAGCTTCTCAAAAGGATGTTATGGCACAGAAGCTTGATACAACTGCTAAAGAAATTCCAATGCAAGAGAATCATACACAAGATAAAGGCAAGAAAAGAGAGACAAAGATTGTGTAACTTGAGCCGATAAAAAGAGCCACGAGGAACAAATTGAGAGCTCCATTTCACTTAAGTTACATGAATATGGAGAACAAAAATTGCTCGGATATGATTGGTAGATACTGAAACATTACAGATGGTTTTCTCAGAACCAGACAAAGAAAATGTATTGATGCATGCTAATGTTACAATTCCTAGCACCCAATAGTGATCACATGAAGTTAGGGGCATAAGACTTTTACTTCTAATCATGAACGATTTTACTTCTAAGATTATAGACTTTTGGATCATTTATGTTGGTAGATCAGACTACATATAAAGAGGATGCATGGTTTTTTGTATGGAGGCCAACCACACTTACGAAATTGAAAACAACATTTCACTACAGGGTCCAAGAATTGGAGAGCAAACAACAAGATTTAAACAAAGCTGAATCCCCAAATCAATCAATTTCACTGATTATTCATAAACATGTACATACACAAATTTCGCTAGAGTAGCAAGGTTCCACAGAAGACTTGTTAGCTTTAAACACATGAAAATTTATGAAATTGGATACTTTCTTTTGCATAAAAGTATCCCCTTATAGCCCAAAAGGGTTGTGCAACAACCTCTCGTTCTAATTGTTACCTCACCTATCAAATTTGATCCAAATTATAACACTGGACAGCCAAGCTTTGGTTTTCATGACAGCTTTTCCAGGTTTTCTTTTGAAATATGAAAACTCATAATATTTGTATCCCACTTGTACTACTCATAATAAGGTTCACCTTGAGTCTTATATGATTGGTGTTGACCTGATTGTCCACACAAATAAATCAATAATGAATCTTACAAGGCCCATCAGATTGCTTCTTAAGCATTTTCCCTCAAGCCCATTCATGTATTTCACGTAGAGAATACCTTTGACTCTTATAAGCTTAGCACCCATCAAAATTTTTTTAACATCATGTCAACTATTTGGCCTTCAATCTCCTCTCCCTAATGTAACAACAATGAACCTCTATGCGTTTAGTCCTAGCATGAAATAAATAACTGTTTGCTAAGTAGATAGCACTCATGCTGCCATACTGTATAGTGTCTGAACCAACACACATTATAGTCCATTAGCTTCTTCAGCCAAATAATTCTACATACACTATTGCCTATTCCTATACTCTTCTCTCCAATAGATGAAGAGCTATTATAGACAGCTTCCTTGAACTCTATGAAATAGCACTTGACCAAGGACAAACACATCTTGTTGTAATCCCACTATCAACCATCATCAGAGTAACATTTTAAAAGTCAACGGCATCTAAAAGTATAGTATAGTCCCTTTGATCTAAGAACCTTAATTCCTACATCAAAATGTAATTTAATTGGAGTCTTTATAAACTTAGACATTAGTCCAAAAGACTGACATAAACAAAGCCTTCTAATGCTGTAAAAATTAGTTAGCAATTCAACCTTCTATAATTATGGCACACAAACATAATGGGGTATGGGGTGGAAAGTACAAGAGTAATGTTAGATCTGTTGGGGTAAAGGTCCTAAATGACCCCCTTACTTGTACACATTTGTATAGACCTTTTATAAGGCTTAATGTACTCATTATTTATTCTTTTGGCCAAGTTCAATGTGAACTTGGCCAGGTCCTATAAAAGTGAACTCAAATAAACTTAGGGCTCACTTCTTTCTTTAGTGAAGCCCCCAAACAAGCAGCTCCTCTCCAAAATTCAAATTTTCTCTCTCTCCATCTCTGTCTATCTGCTGTGTGGGCTGCTCCTTGCACCTCCAGCCCTTCTACTCAGCCAAAGGGGGTATTACAACAGCTGTTGCATCACCTGAGCACATCTCCTCAGCTCAACAACGGGTACCAGAGCCTATATTGGGCCTCAAATCTGCTGCGCAGGTTCTCTACAGCAGCATACACTCACCATTTGGCAAAATCATCATGTTTCATCGTGAAGAAAGGGTCCAGAATCCGCTGTACCATCATTTTCAGTGATGTTCCAGCTTTTCGTCGCGAAGAAAGTGATTTTTCTCTGATTTTATCGCGAAGAACAGGTGCTTTTCAGCAAAATCTCAAAGTTTCCAGCAAGAACAGGTGTTTTTCAGCAAAATATCAGATTTTCCAGCAAATTTCTCAGTTTTTGCAGGTCTTCTTACTCTCAACTTGCTGAGCATACTAGTGGGAGATACATTTTGCTGTAATTTCTATAGTTTCAGCAAAATTGACTCATGTATGAGAAGTTGTGGAGTATTTTGCCATAATTTCTTGTAAAACAATGGCAAAAATTGGGGCTTTTGCTCCTACATGCATCTAAAGGCTGAGTATTAGCCTTATGTACATTCTTTGAGGTTAAAAACAACAAAATTAGTTGTTTTTGAGCATAAATTGAGTTTCTGAAATTCTCTGCGCAGAAAATTCAGAGATCAGTTTTGTGCGCATTTTCCCAAAATTCCAGCAGGTTTTTCATCGTGCAACTATGGCGTCATCCTCCTCAGATGTGAAGAATCTATTTGAGATTCGACGGTTTGAGGGAACAGGTTTCGACTTATGGAAGGAGAGAATTCAGGGAATCCTCTGTTTGAAGGATTGTGACAAGGCATTGGAGGCAGAGAAACCAGAGGACATGTCGGAAGATGCATGGTTTACTTTGAACAAGAAGGCCATTATATACATTAAGATGGCTGTTTCCGATGAGATTCTAGTAGATCTCAAAGGTTTGACCACTGCTTTTGAGTTATGGGCAAAATTCAAGTCGACATATGAAAACACTACGCCTGATAACCAAGTACACATGATGCGGAAGCTAGTTGGCATGCAGCTTGATGAGTCCAAGAGTGGAGCTGAACACTTGTCATCATTTACAGGTACTTTGTCACAGTTGCAAGACTCAGTGCCTCCTTTCGATGATAAACTTAAAGCCATTTTCTTGCTTATGACATTGCCCGACTCTTGGGAGACATTGGTAGTCTCATTGTCCAATAACCCCAACTTGACTTTTGATGGTGTTATGGGTTCTATTCTTAATGAAGAGATCAGGAGAAAAGCAGGTGGAGAAGGAGGAAGCTCGGCCAACATGGTTAGAGGCAGGACAGATAAGAAGAGTAATTATGTACAGAGGAATAAGAGTAAAAGCAGGGAAAGGGGGAGTAGCAGCAAAGGCAAAAGCAATGATGTGACATGCTATCAGTGTGGCAGGAAAGGTCACAAGAAACCCGACTTCCGCTATTACAAAGCAGAGCTTGAAAGGAAGAAGAATTCTGGAGACAAGAAGAAGGACAGGAAAGAAGACAAGACTGATGCACAAGACAGCCAAAAGGACAAGGAGAAGGCCAATGTGGCTTCTAGTGTAGTCATAGAGGAGCTGTCAGATGTAGAGGACATTTTATGCGCTACTTTATCAACGGATGACACTCATGCATTTGATCCTTCTCTAAATGTTCATGCACAGGACATGTCAATCACTAAGAGTGATGTCATAGATGCTTTGCTGACCGTCAATGATGCATTGGCCCAGACTTGGATAGTAGATTCTGGTGTTTCATTCCATGTGACTCCTATCAAGGAGTGTTTTTCTACTTTTATTGCAGGCAGCCATGGCCATGTATACCTTGGAAACAATCATGCATGTTCCATTGAGGGTATTGGCACAGTGCATTTCGCTACAAATGGCACTAATGAGCTGGTCTTGCATAATGTGCATTATGTACCAAGGATCAAGAAGAGCTTGCTTTCTGTGGGTCAAATGGATTTGCATGGTTATAGCATTCTCTTTGAGAAAGGATCATGGAAAATGACTAAGGGTTCAAGGCTGATTGTGAAAGGCACAAAGAAGGGAACTCCCTATTGCTTGCATGGAAAGGCCTTATCAGGCAAGTTTATTGCATTGGCTGAAGTTCACTCCCATATGGAGTTGTGGCATAAGAGACTTGGCCATATGAGCCAAAAGGGTCTCACTAGGCTTTGTAGCTTAAAGAAGCTTGATGCTAAAGGCACAAAGCTTGATTTCTGTAACGAATGTCAATATAGAAAGCAAGTGAAACGTTCCTTTTACTCTAGTGTGTCTCGTAAGTCTTGTGTACTTGATCTTGTTCATTCCGATGTATGTAGCATGCCCACCAAATCTACGGGGGGTTCTTTGTATTTCATTTCCTTTGTTGATGATTTCTCTAGAAAAATTTGGGTTCGATTGCTTTAATCAAAGGATGAAGCATTTGCTGCGTTTAAGTGTTTTCATGCATTTGTGACCACCCAAACAGGCAGAAAGCTGAAATGCTTTCGTACAGACAATGGTGGTGAGTTCACAAGTGCTGAATTTAAGAAATTTTGTGAAAATTTGGGCATTAAGAGGGAGCTTACTGTTCCATACAGCCCCTCTTCTAATGGTGTGGCTGAACGTTACAATAGAACACTTTGTGAGAGGGTGAGATGCATGCTGTCCACAGCTAATCTCCCTCATGGATTTTGGGGAGAGGCACTCAAAACTGCAGTACATGTGTGCAATAGATCCCCTCACATGTCTTTAAAAGGTGACATCCCTGAAGAGGTTTGGTCTGGCAAACCTGCTTCCTATGATCACTTACATGTCTTTGGCTGCGAGGCGTTTGTGCATATAAGGCTTGAGCCGAGAAACAAACTTGATGCTAAGTCCATTAAAGGCCTCTTCACGGGATATGGTGAAGAAGGTGAAATGGGCTACAGGATTTGGATACCTAAGCTCAGGAAGGTCGTACGCAGCCGAGATGTTGTTTTTAATGAGGCAAGGCTGCTTCAAAACAATTGTGCCTCAAAAGATGACCATAAAAGGGTAAGATTTCAGCATGACCAGCCACCTGTTAAGCCCAATTTTAACCCTCAGGATGCACCACAAAGGACTGAAAATGTTGACGATCCAGTGGTTTTTGAGCCAGAAGATGTTGGACAGCAAAATGAGGCTCCTGAAGGGCATATGCAGCCGAATAATAATGCTGAAAATGGTGCTGGAAACAATGGACAGCAGCCTAATAATAATGATTTGATCATACCACCTGATGTAGACCCATTGCCTGACAATGTGGATCATTGGGTGAGAAGATCTACTCATCTTAGAAGGAATGTGAGTAGATTTGATCCTTCATTGCATTACATTTTGTTGACAGATGAAGGTGAGCCTCTCACATACAAAGAGGCAAAGGCATGTGAACACAGCAGCAAGTGGGAGCTTGCTATGCAGGAAGAGATTAAAGCTTTGCATGCTAATGATACTTGGGATTTGGTTGAATTACCCAAAGAAAGGAAAGCCAGTCCTAACAAATGGGTGTATAAAATCAAATCAGTTGATGGAAAACCCAAGTACAAAGCAAAGCTGGTCGCAAAGGGATATGCCCAGACCAAAGGCATAGATTTCCAAGAAGTATTCTCTCCTGTGGTGAAGATGACCACTTTGCGAGTGTTATTTGCAATAGTAGCTGCTCTTGATTTGGAATTAGACCAAATGGATGTACATACAGCTTTCTTGCATGGTGATGTTGATGAAGAGCTTTACATGAAACAGCCAGAGGGGTTTGTTATTCCTGGAAAGGAACATTTGGTATGTAAGCTCAATAGAAGCTTGTATGGGCTGAAACAAGCTTCTAAACAATGGTACAAGAAGTTTGATACTTTCATGCTCAAACAAGGGTATAAAAGAAGCCATGCTGATCACTGTTTGTATACGAAAACTGATGTAGATGGCAGCTCTATTATTCTTGTCTTATATGTTGACGATATGCTGATTGCTGGTAAGAAAAGAAACACCATTGATGCTCTTAAACAGCAGCTGAAATCTGCTTTCTCAATGAAAGACCTTGGGGCAGCAGAGCATGTCCTTGGAGTGAGGATTAGAAGACAAAGGGATCAGCACATATTGTATTTGTCGCAGGAAAAATACATTGAAAAGGTGCTAACATGGCTGATGCAAAGCCTCTTGGAGTGCCATTGCAGCCATATGTTAAAGTTTCCAAGGAAGATTGTCCCAAAACACAAGAAGCAATCAATGACATGCAAAATGTGCCTTATGCTTCAGCTTGTGGCTCACTTATGTATGCTATGGTTGCAACTAGGCCTGACATTGCCCATTCGGTGGGAGTTGTGAGCCGGTTTATGGCTAATCCAGGTAAAGCTCATTGGAAAGCAGTAAAGTCCATTTTGAGGTACTTGAAGGGGACCAAAAATAAATGCATTTGTTATGGCAAAGATCCATTGGAGCTGAAAGGCTTTTGTGACTCTGACATAGTTGGTGATTTGGATACACGTAAATCCACAAGTGGATATATATTCACTCTTGCAGGAGGTGTTGTTTCATGGTTCTCAAGGCTGCAAAAGATTGTTGCTTTGTCCACTACAGAGGCTGAATACATTTCAGCCACTGAGGCTTCCAAGGAAGCCATATGGCTGGCACGATTATGCAATGAGTTTGGCTTGTCAAACAAGGTACCTATGCTTGGTTGTGCTAGCCAGAGTGCCATATGTTTGGCAAAGAATGCCATGTTTCATGCACGCACTAAGCATATTGATGTGCAATATCACTTCATTCGAGGAGTGCTTGAGGATGGCCTTATCACAATTGTTAAGGTTCATACATCACAGAATCCTCCAAATGTTCTCACTAAGTGCTTGTCTAAAGCACAACATGAGCTATGTATACAGATGGTGGGAGTCACGTAGCTTAAAGGAGTCATTTATGCCTTTTAAGTGGGAGGTTGTTGGGGTAAAGGTCCTAAATGACCCCCTTACTTGTACACATTTGTATAGGCCTTTTATAAGGCTTAATGTACTCATTATTTATTCTTTTGACCAAGTTCAATGTGAACTTGGCCAGGTCCTATAAAAGTGAACTCAAATAAACTTAGGGCTCACTTCTTTCTTTAGTGAAGCCCCCAAACAAACTGCTCCTCTCCAAAATTCGAATTTTCTCTCTCTCCATCTCTGTCTATCTGCTGCGTGGGCTGCTCCTTGCACCTCCAGCCCTTCTACTCAGCCAAAGGGGGTATTACCACAGCTGTTGCATCACCTGAGCACATCTCCTCATCTCAACAAGATCCTCCCTGTTCTACAAGTAAAGACACAAGCCATATTCACAAACAATCAAAGGGAGGACATGAGACCTCTCTCCTCCCAACAGTAGAGCCAATATGGGCTCACCATCAACTTTCAAGCCTGGGAGACTGAAGCCAAGCGGGTAGCCACCTCCAAGGGACTGGTATGATGGTATCCCATACTGCTAGTCCCCACACCAATATGTGTGATGAGTCCAAGTGTACCCCGATGAAGAATGTCTCACAAATGAGTCCATGGGTCCTATTTATAGATTCATTTTGAGGAGTGGCCCACTTCACATTGGGCTGCCTTTCACACTTCAAACTTGGACAGATACTTAGCCACAAATGCCCATCCAGATCTCCTTGGGTTTGGGGACATAACACTTACCCCATTATTCTTCAGTTGCTCTCCTCCACAATTTCCTCCACTAAAAACCAGGAATCCAATCCTACGACAACTAATCCACTCCCAAGTCAACACACTTGGGCCGGTGCCTCAACTGATGAGTAGTGCCCTGGCACCGTGGAAACGGTCAATATGGACCAGTCAGAAACAGAGTTTCGGAGCTTCCAAAAATTCAGAAACGGCAAGAAACAAGAAACGGGTGAAACATACATACATACATACATACATACATACATACATGCATACATACATACATACATACATACATACATACATACATACATACATACATACATACATACATACACACATACACACATACACACATACACACATACACACATACACATACACATACACACATACACATATATATACATACATACATACATATTACATACATACATACATACATACATACATACATACATACATACATACATACATACATACATACATACATACATATACATACATACATACATACATACATAGTACATACATACATGCATGCATACATATACATACATACATACATACATATATACATACATACATACATAAATAAATACATACATACATACATACTTCACACACACATTACATACATACTCATACATACTACACACATATATTACATACATACTACACACATAATGTACATACATACTACATACACATTTAAGGGTGAATTTGGGGTTTGCTTGGATTCATTCTAGTATATATACATATGTCGTACATACCACAAACAATACATACAAACACACACACGCACAAATGTACATACATACTACACACAAATGTATATACATACTACACACACATATTACATACATACTAATTTCTAAAGACATAGTTATAATTTACATATATATTACATACTACACACCATACATATCTACTACATACTACAAATACACACAAATTATAATGTACGTACATACAATGTCACTAGTACACACACATTACATGCATACTATACACACATGTTAGTGGTCAAACACATGAAGTGACTCATGAGCACTGCGTCATGATGCATCATGCACATCAGCCAAGACTCAAACCAAGAACATAGTACATACCAAGTGGCAAGGTTGGAGGTCCAAAGCAAAGAACTAGTAAGCACGAAGGTTCAAGATGGTGAGGAGAGATGGGTAGAATGTGGGAGCACTGAGCAGCTCATGGAAAGCCAAGAATAAAATCAAGAAAATCACGCAAACTGCCCATTTCCATTTAGTGGAAATTCTAGAAAAAAAGGGCCCAGAAACGGTGTTTTTTGGGCCGTGCCATTTCCCCTCGAGAGGCAACTACTCTGAAACCACTATCCGAGTTGTTATGCAAGGCAGCTATTGTGGA
>CM035416.1:173103678-173423678 GCA_020310875.1 Ceratopteris richardii
GTGCTTGTGCTAAGACATTGCAGACAAGTGTATACATCTCATTTTCAGGAATGACATCAGTCGAGAGTCCCATTCCATCAGGTTTAAAAAAAGTGGGAAGTACCCAATTGAAATAAATTTCCATACCATTAACAAGCCTTCTCTTATTTCTCCTACCTTCGTGCATAATCCTAGAAACCGGACGAAAATAAACATGTTTCTACTATAGTTGAAGAAAATGATTAATAGCAAGTTCGATTTGCTGAATCCTGTTATAATAACTGGTCATGCGTGAATACTGTCTGCTAGACATGACAGTATATTAAATGTTATGCCTCGCTCCCTAGCTATTTTTCTGTTCAGCTAACTGATCGTAAAACCACGGAAGCACAGACAAAAACACGGGATTGAGTGCAAATAGAGTATCGTTGTACATACCATGAAAACAGCCCTAAAATAGGTGGGAGATCACAAGATTGAGATGCAGCGAATGAGGATAATAGAGAAGATATTGAAGCAAGAGAAGATCTCTGTGTTAAATTAAATGCCGCATCCATCAAAAAGATATATCGGGGGCGCCATCGCAAACTTGAAAAGCTAACTTAGGTGGCAGAGGTGGATCAAGCGCACTCTGTACATGTGAGGGAAGGGATGATGAAAAATCATGGGGGCGACGTCAACAAAGTGTTACAATCCATGGGAATCCGCCTTCTTCTTTTGGCAAGAAAAAATCAGAGAAACTGAAGAAGGGGAGGCCATTTGGATGCCTGTGAGGAAAGACTATAGCTGATGTTCGGCAAGCTATGAAAGACTTGTCACAAGACGGAACATCGAGAGAAACAGTACACCCCTGCGGGACCCCGGTTTTTACAGTGTAGTAGGCAGATGTGGAGGACCTGCATCGGGACAAAAATGCGCAGACGCAATACAGGACGAGTCATGGCAATCTCGATTAATGCCCATCCAGCAAGAGGAAGACTCCGTAGAAAATGAGCAGAGAATCGAGATTGGAACGGGGGCGATGAATGGGAATCCGGGAAAACAGAAGAGCGTCTAGGGGAGAAGGATAGCTAGACACAGCATGCAATTTTTACGAGCATAATCAGGGCTCAGTGCTCATAAACATATGCCATCATTATAGATATGCTCCGAGCTTGCATCTGCATCGAAACTGGATGGAAACCGCCTGTACTAGTAGCGCTATATCCTCACACTTTTTCCTCGTTTTCCGGAGTGCACTTTAACTTACTTTCTGCAAGCATGAAATGAAATGAGAAGAGCTTGAGTGTCTGTTCTAACTCCTCCCCTTTGAGCTTCCAAATGAGGAACACTGATGATCTTATGACCACAGAAAACCATGCAAATCTTATGACAGCAAAAACTATGCAAATCTTATGACAGCAAACTCGTTTCAGAGGCGATTGCATGGCATCATAGGAAAATATAGTCACAAAAAGTCAGGAAAAGCTCATAAATTTTGAAGTATAACATTTTTTTTTTAATGGAAGCTCAGCTGCAGCTCTCTCTGAGCTTTAACTTTGAAAGTGCAATTGTACAAATAAATGACCATAGTACCCGCAGGACCCGTATCTCACAAAGCAAAGGTTAGAGAAGGTTATAACATTATATCTCGTTTAACCAACAAAAGTCATACATGTTCAACCCAACATGCGCAATTTTACGTAATACAAAGCTAAAATATGCAACTCAATTTATTTATTTTTTTGACATCTTGTGTAAATGAGGGGTTAAAGTCAAACTGAATGGCCATGGAAGCTTGAAACATCTTTGCAGCAATTGGGCAAGAAAGCTAGCCCTTCTTTGAGCTTCCGCTACCTCTTACTCACATGAGAAGGTGCAATTAAGTCAACTCTCGTTATCCATTCATGGATTTGAAATAATTTCCATGTTCAACCTAATTTCCATCATAAAAAATTTTTTTTGCATACCCAATGGGGTGGGAACATGTGGAATTGTGGGGTTCGAAAGTGAAACTACCCTAACCCCCATTGTCTTTTGGTTTTCAATGCCCTCTCATTGTGGAAAGAAACTTCAATTCACACCTTTATTACAAATATGATGTCCGTATGGAAATGAGAGAAGTGCTACCTTTTGGAAGACATATCAACCGATACACACACAATCCATTTCACTCTTCCATAGGGCCACCTTTTGGAAGACATATCAACCGATACACACACACCATTTCACTCTTCCATAGGGCCACCTTTTGGAAAACATATCAACCGATACATAGAGCGAAAAGATGCACAAACAATCCATCTCACTCTTCGATAGGGCCACCATGTTTCTCACTAAAGAATTTGTCTTCATAATGCCCTCCTTAGGTGGTCGGAGACCATAAATAGGCTTGGTGAAACTTCATGTAGCCTTTAAACCTTTACTCTTGTATTATAGAATTTTCATATAATGTGAATTTTGCTGGTAAACGAAAGGAAAGGTGGACTGCATATGTTTATCTCACTCCAAATGTGCATAAAATTGTCATGTCTTGTGCACAAGGGCCTAAAGAGAACACCCACAATCAGTCTACCATGGCGTCTACAATAATGCAAAGTCTCTAATGTCACTTCTCACATCAACTCTCTCGGATTTTAGAAGCATATGGACAGCACAAGGAAGAAGAAGAATCTTGGAGAACAACACAATACTGAATGTATTACCAAGTGAATGTACAAAGATAAATGACCCATTACGGTTATGTCATACATACATACAAGCCAAGGGAAAAAAATCTCCTAAAGAGGGAAAAAAGCTCCATGGTAATCCTAAGTGTGTTCACACATATCACTACCAAAATATATCAATGAATCCCCTTTGGGAATGATGCAATGAACAAGGAGCTTGCACTCGTGTATACAGAAGTGCCAAGCTATGTGGAATGAAATCAATCCACAAAAGGAAGTAAGCCCAAAGCTTTGCGAAAACTTCAAACTTCTCCATAGGTAGAACCTTTATGAAAGGTCTCCAACATTATCTTGTGTGGGCATATAAACCAAATTGATCTCTCCAACTGAGAGTCTCTCCCTAATATAATGATAGTGCACCTCAATGTGCTATGTGCAAGCATGGAATACAATGTTCCCTGCAACTTCTAGTGCACTCCGATTATTAGTAAATATGGTGGTGGTAGAAGACTTACGAATAGCCAAGTTAGCCAAGAAGCACATGACCTACTGATAGAGAAAAAACTCAAATCCATCTCCAACACCATGAAGACTGAACCCTAAACCTATTTCCATGGGTGTGGAAATAGGTTTGCATTCTTCAAGGACAAAATGTTGCAATAATGTGTCAAAATATTTTGTTTGACAAAAAGTTATTCCCCCATCAATTTGCATAAACTAAATGTCGAACTAATGATGCAAAACCCCAAATCCAAAATCTCAAAAGAGGCATTCAAATCAAGTTTGAACTCAGTAATATGCTTCTCATTAGGACCAATGAACAACATACCATCATCATATACAACAATGATCAAAACCACATTGTCTACATGCTTAACATATAAGTTGCTCTTTGTTGGAGTATCCCCAAAACCATGCTATCGTTAGTGTCCATGTGAAAGGTCAAATGGTGATCGGACACTTCTTTGTATATGTTCTTTAATAAAACATATAGTGGCCTTGTCAACCAGAGACTATGAGTTCGACCGTATTTGTGACACAGAAGAAGTCTATGTTCATGCTCCTTGTGTACTATGTTTTTCTGTGTACTTTGTAGCCTCTGTGCAGAGTACCGTGTGTGGTGCTTAGAGCTCGGTTTTGTATTCCAAGGATATCTTGGTGGAGCTCTCAAGAAGGAGAGCACACTATGGTGCATCGCCATCAAAATACTTCACTAGTATTAGATCATTTCGATGCAAAAGCTTTGTTCCTTTTGTGCGAGCAAAGCGAGCACCCGCCCGCCCACCCAAGGCTTATGACTAAGGCGCCAACCAAGGCATAGACCTTGGCATACCTTGTCATCCGAGTCACCAAAGTCACCGTTGGTGCCATTGGCTGCACGCAAGGGAGGACCTCAATGATCAAGGAAGATAGAGGTTACCAGTACTTCCCGGGAGGTCACCCATCCCAATATTGTTCCCCCCGAAGCTCGCTTAACCGTGGCAATCCCTTGCCACTAAGCTACACTCTTGTGGTGTTTGAAGAAGCGGAAAGACTAAGGTTAACATTACCTTGAACATGTTTTGGTCCCTCAAAGCTTCATTCTTTGCTTTCAATGCCTACTTTGAAGCTTTTTTGGGGTGATTTTTGGAGCCATTTTGGAGTACCTTCGTGCATAGGTCTCTTCACACAGGTTCAAGAACATCAAGAAGAGTGTCCTTTGTAATTCTCCAAAAATAAGTATTCACCTTTGAAGCCGTGTTTTTAGCCACACTTGTAAAACTACTGGTTTCTCGAAAGGTTTTCAGTCGTGGTGGAAGCAACCACTGCAAATTGTAGGTTTTTGAACCTAAACAACAAATTTGACAAACACTTGCAGGTGTTGGTGGCTAGTTTTTTGGGATGTGCATTCCGCTTTTCAGTGTAATTTTACTCCATATATTGAGCACATATACACTATTTATGCTTTTGTGGATACCGCTTAGGTACATACATGTGTTCATTGATATAGAGGTTACATTTTTTGGCATAAAGCCTTTTACGTTTGATAGAGAGGGTCATGGTTAGGTTTTCTTAATTGGGAGACACCCAAATGTCGAGCTCTCTTTGATGATGCCAGTGAAAGACTTACCCAACCTCACCATAGGAGATGTATGATAGTTTATAGGTGCTTGCTAAGCCTAGTAAGCTTTTTTCTGGTAACTGATTATATGCAGTGGAGTTAGTGATTCACTACGTAGGTAAACATGTTAGTACTTGCAATTTTATGAGATTTTGTCACTAGCCATATGCTCATTTTGCAGAGGATACTCTGGCAAAAGTTTTCCAAATTTTTTGGTTTTGTCAACTATACAGTGGTCGATTTACTCCTTGACACACTTATTGGTGTGAGCACATTTATTCCCACATAATCCTTTTGGTTGGTCATTACTGTTCATTAATTCTTTTTTCTGGGAATATTGTTGAATTCTCTCCCAAAATATGACACTTGGTCATCCTTCTTTGAGCATTAGTGGTGTTTGGACTCTTCAAGCTCCATTTACCATTCTATTCAATTGTCTACCATCATGGCATAAAAGATCTAAGGCACATTGGTTGGATCAAGGTCTAGTGCTAGTGTTTCGAGGAGGAGCTATAACTTGCAGGTCAAAGACCATTTTGAGGTTTGAAAATTTGATGGCACAAAGTTCGCTCTATGGAATAATCAGATTAAAGATGTGCTTATTCAAAGGAGGCAATGTGTCACTCTAGCACGATGGTAAGTACCAATGTGAGGAGATCCACCTCATAAATGTCAATCTGTGGAGACATGAGGACTAGTATGATGACTATGAGCAAGTGAAGGCACAAGTGTGTGAGTGAGAAGCACACAAGCATGCTCACACATACACACACAAAGCAAGAACAAAGGGAGGAACAATGGAGTGATTTCTATTACTCAAGAAATCTCTTCTAGTAGCTCAAAACTCTAACAAGCTAACCTCAAAAATGAGCTCTCTAGCTCTTTTTATAGTATTTGAATATCTTTGGCCCTATTTAGAGCTAGTGTCCAACCTAGTTAAAAATTAGGTTCTAGGGCTTATTTGAGGGATCAAACGGAGTCTAAAAATTATGAAAATTGATACAAAGGTGCTTCTAAACTCCTCAAACTTGAGGATTCCTTGGCTTGAACAAAATGGAGTCTAATCTACCAAAAATGGTATTTACAATGTTAGCATAGTAATGACAATCACTTTTGAAAAGGGGTTTGTGTAAAAATTTTGCATAGGCCTAGTTGCCAGATATTCTTTGACTACTCTACCTACTCGGTCTTGCTTGGCTTTCCCTCTGCTCTGACTCTTTGTGTCCGCTCCCTTGTCTTGTAATGCCCTGACTTCCTTGGTTGCTGCCAACACCCCCCCTCTCTCATGTCTGTCGTCCTTGATAGACCCTTGTTGTAGGGATTTTTTGATATAATATTCAATAACATTAGTGGCGAGGTGATGTTCTTATATTTGTAGTCCTCTTGCCAATTATGTCATCATTTGATCCCAATCAACTAGACTTGGAATGTCCGAATGTGGCAGGTGTAGCTGATCTGCATGTATGGCTTGTTCTACCACAAAGGGATGCAACAGGTGTGTCAGTTTGGGAATGAAAATTTTAGAATGGTATTCCCAGAACTCAATAGAGAACATCTCTTCAAAAGTTTTCTTGTAGCAAGCAAGTAAGTACTTGATTCGTGCATGCCGTGCATAAATTGTGGTGATGGAGGGGGATTGGCTCATGTCGTATACAAGATCATAGTTCCCTTCAGCGAACCCAGGGGCTGAAATGTATGGAGCTTGGATCTCTGAAAAGGCATGTATTGCATTTTTTATGTGGTAATTAGCCATTGATGGGATAGGTTCTAAAAATAAGAAGATTTTAGAAGAGTGTCTTCTAGATTGGAGAGTGACTGGATTTGCACAATGACTCAATCATCATGGGTTTGTCCTATCTGCTCTACTCTCTTGAGCCAATGTGGGACTTCTATTTCAAAGGTGTCTCATCCCTCATCAATGACACACCCAACAGGTATTGGCATCAGCTCATATGGTTCTTCAAAACTTTCTTTGACCTGAATCTCCACCATTGTTTTGGGTTTTGGTTCTTCAATTGGAGAGGGTGGCCTTTCATATGGTAGTAGTCTTACTTGTAGTTCTTCCACCTGTTTCCTTAGGGCTTCCACTTCTTCTATAGGCTAAGTGCAGATGGCCAATAGTGATTGAGATGTGTTGACATTGGTTAACTGTTTCTTTAGGTCTGCACATTCTGATTCCAACTTTTCATAAGACTCTAAAAAGTTAGCATGTTCCTCAAGTAGTATCCTTATGTCTTTCGAGGGACCAACTCGATACTTTGTAGGAATAATCTCTGCACCTGAGGTCCCTTCCATAATAGCTTCAAGATTTTCTTGGTTTTGTTTTTGAAGTCGCTTGTTTTCTTCCAGTGCCATAGACATATGCTTGTGGAGTGGACCTAGATTTCATTGTAGTTTGGCATTGATAAGAATTTGCGCTTCAAGCATGTTCTCCAATTCTTTGACTGCTTGGGCATCCACATTTGACATCTTGGACTCCATTTCTATTTGAGCTTGTTGTAATGTGAAGTATTCTTCCTAGAGCATCTCTACGACTCTGTGTTGAAGGCATCATTCCGATCTTCTAATCTTTGGTACTCTTGTTGTCGTTGGGATATGCATTGAAGTATTGTAGTAAATGTATTATGTACATTATGAGATGCAAGGGGGGAAGTGTGGAGTGCAGGGGGAATGGGAATGGGAATGGGAATGGGAATGGGAATGGGGGTGGGAATGGTGGATGTTGTGTCCAACAAAGAAGTGGGTGCAGGTGAAGTTGGTGGTGGTAGTGGACTGGGAGATGGTGGAATCATAGGGGGAGGGGGAGGTGCTATGGGTGGTGAAATGTCCATGGGTTCGGATAGTGTGGGATGTGCAGGAGCTACCATGTAAGTGGGTATGGTAGGTGAAGTGATTGTGGTGTGTGTGTGTGTGTGTGTACAGTGAAGTGGGAGTGAGTCTTTGTTGCCCTAATATTTGTGTGTTGTGGCCACGAATGAAATCTTCCATGAACGAGACGTAATGGGGTGGGGCTATGGTTGCGATTGAGGTGTAGGGAAAGAGTGAGGAGGGAAATGGGAAGTAAGGGATGTGGGGAAGAGGCATGTGTGAATTGGGGTATGCAAGGATGCCTAGACTACCTTCGATGGGTCTTGGGTGTCCTTTGCTAGGTATCAGGATGGGTTCTACAGACCAAAATGGGGAAGTATATAAAGGGTTGGTAATCCAAGAAAAGAGGGTGGCCTAAGAGGTTGGTTCATGAAAGAAAAAGATGTTGATGAAATTAGAGTTTGGGTAATGGTCGTGATTAATACAGTGGTTTCCTGAGTGGTCGGTGGCGGAGGTGGGGGTGATGGAGGAGATGGAGGTTGCTAGGGTGAAATGTGTGATGTTTGTACAAATGTTTCAGTAGTAAGATCGATGGTGGCTATAGAGGTAACGGTTTGTTCGATGGTTGCTTTGGGTTTGGAATATACCAGTATTCATATGTTCTTGTGTTGGGAATTGAACTCACAACCTCCCGGTTAGGAGTGCGATGGGCTAACCACTTGCCTCAAAAGCCATGGTTGAGGATTACTTCCTAATCCTCTCTCTTAAGGCATGGTTCAACCATCTCCTACTAGGATTATGTAACATTCCTTCCCCCTTAGACTAAGTAGTGTAAATGGGCATACCCGTTGAGGTGGGGGAGTGACATCTGGGGTCAATGTTGCTCCTTGTGGTTGAGCACATGATACTTGTATTGCTCCTCCCATCCTCTTGGAAGGGGGTCTGGTGGATGTTCAGCCTTTGAACTATTGTACTCTATTCCACATTAGAGTCCTCTGAATTGGAATATCATAATCCAAACATCTATAAATGATCCTAGTCAATGCACAACTTCCATACAAGACTGACTTGCATGGCCATTGCTTGTGTGTTAGGTGTATCTGATCGATAATCCAATGAGGTGGGTTGATTGTTAAGTTCTGAGTCTCTACAAGATACAAACTGGACCATATCTTCTTGGGTGGCATAGTGAATTTGTCTTGGGTGGGGAAGGCAAAGTGTTGCATGCACATTCTTAGGTGACTTGCAATATTAGGCGTCATCGCTAACATATCCTTGAGTTTAGTAAGGTTTCGATTCTTCATGTTGTCTGGTACCAGAACCTCCTTCTCGATGGGTATATGCATTCCTTTCATATCTAGGGCCTCTTGCACTAAGTTATTGGTTAACTTAAACCTCTTCAACTCATTTCAACTTGTAATAGATGGGAGCACAAACGTGCTTGATGCTTGGGATGCTTAATAGGAGCCAAGGTATTGACAAGATAATAGCATCTCATGAAGTCGGATTTGGGAAGTTGAGCATCCAAGTATGCATCTAAGCCCACTTTCTGCCACACTAGATGTAGCGCTTTTGCATTCTGTAACTTTTCAAGTTCCCACATAAAGAAGTGGTACTTCCCCTTTCCATTGAATTCTAGCTCTGCCTCCCAAAGGTATGAGCCCTCGCCCAATGGTCTTGCTACTTCACTAAACCAATGAGAGGTTTTGCCTACATGCATGGTATGGCCACTTGAGGGATCTTGTATTGGTATGATCTGTATGGCCTGCAATTCCTCCGGTCTTTCAGTTGTCTCAGGCATGATAGGCAAACTCTCCATATCCAGTACCTGCTGACTAGTTCCTGCCTAGGAGCTAGTTCTTGCTACTTCATCCATGTTATGCTTATCTATTGGAAGAAGAAATTCATATTAGCATTGCATCGGAAACATGATAATAATGTGTTCCCTCTACAATACCAATTTGCTACCAATGTGGTTAGGCCATTAGTGAGTGAGATGTTTATTGTGACTTGTGAGTGTTAGTTAGTAAGTTAGTGGTTTGTCCCTAGATGCATACTCTGGATGTGCATTGTACTCAGAATGCATCTATTCTAGTGTGAATGGGTTTACAAACTTGGGTCGGGTGGTTTGATACAAGGTTTTATTCTCCAAGCTTTTAGTGTGTGATTGCATCTTTTGAGTGTGATGACCTTTACATGTTTCTGACATATGACTGCTTGGATTTGAGACTTTTTGGGTATCCATTTCCAGACAGTCCTAGGTGTCATTTCATGTGTGGATGTGTTGATTGCAGATGTGTGCCCTGAAGTGTATGATATGAGTGATTGTGAGTGGCTATTCATGCTTGTGAGCTTATGTGAAGCTACTTGGGCATGTAAGTAGGTCTTGGGCACCCAGATTTGTCATGCATTGGGGTCAGCCTTCATTAACCAATTTGGGACCCAAATAGAAATGGTCCATGTTGGGAAATTGGCCGGGTAGTTTGTTTGGTACACCATTGGGGTACATCCTCTCGAGCAGAGGGTTGTTCACCCTTGCGGATCCAAATCTGCTTGAACATTTGAGTCATCTTGCCTCACTCTCTCATTTGACTATGAGCATAGACCATCTGCTTCCTTTGCTTCTTGTGCTCCTTGGTTCGCTTTGTCTCAATCACTTTTGGAAAAGAAGGGAGTTCCATCAGATCCCTAACTTCTTTGTTGAGAACATCATCCTTCTGCATCACAGAGTTTTGGACAAGAACATATTTATCTTCATGTGCACTCCTAGAAGGAGCAGGAGTTGGTGCCTTTCCCAGTTCCTTGAGTGCATGATTTTCTAGCTCAATTGTGATGCGGTTTTGATCCACCCAGACCTGAAGAAGTCCACTTCTTAGGTTCAGGTTGACTGCATGATCATAGATCTAGTCTTGACCCAAGACAAGAGGTTCGGTGAGATCCTCATCTTGACACACTAGCACCTTCACTGTCATAAGAATGTCGTGAATGTAGATGTGAAGCTCCACCTCACCCATGCAAGGGGTTTCCACACTTCCCAACCCTATAAGATATGCTTCTATAGGATTGACTTTTAATTGCAATTCTTGATAGTAAGAAAGGTGTACTGCACTAATGGCTGCACCCGAGTCAATCAAGGCTCTAAAAATCTTTGCATTCTTGCCTTGTCCTACCTCTAGGGTCACAAAAGCTCCTTGATCAACTATTCTAGGTGAGCTTACACCTAAGGCTTGACACATGGCCATGTGATATCTTTGAGCATCGCGAATATCAGACCTAGGGTGATCTTTACCCTGTCTTCTTAATTTCATTCATCTGATACATTCTAGGGCTTCTACCTGCGCTTCTTCCCAAACTCGTTTTTCCTCTTCCTTATGTTTATTTGCAATGTTGAGTCAACTTATCATTTCCTCTATGAGTGGTTCTTGATATAATTTGACTCTACACCCACTAATGTAACTAGGTAGGATGTCACCTTCTAGAGTGGCTAATTGGACAACTCCACTTGTTGATATTCTATTAGTAATCATGGGTCCATAGCCATGCTTCTCTAACTTCTTTGCATGTTGTTTCAATGTGTATACAAGGACTAAGTCTCCCGCTTTCAAGCCCTTGTCTTTCACATGTGCATCAAAGTAAGCCTTTTGTCTTTTCTTGGCTGCATAAAGCCCTGCTACTGCTCTCAATCTTGTTTCACCTAAGCCTTCTAGATAGGGATATTGAATGCCATTATTTTCATAAGAAAGGACACATGAAGAAATACTATTATGCATTAAAGAACGCTAGAAGTAAAGAACATAATGTTGATGGGCATGTTAAACAATTACATGCACCATCTACTTTGACTCTGAAGATTGAAGAAATTAATGCTATTTTTGATGATGATGATGTGTTAATACTTGATAATACTATGCCAAATGAGGCCCTTATGGCTGATTCTCTTTCCCACACGTGGCTGCTAGATTATGGTGCTTCTTTCCATGTGACACCACATAGAGAATGGTTCTCTAATTATGCAGCAAAGTCTCTTGGTACCATGAGACTTGGTGACTCTTACTAGTGTGACATTGTGGGGATTGGAGATGTGGTTGTGCAGTTCATTGATGGTTCAAAATTTACTATGCATAATGTATGCCATGTACCTCAGTTATCATGTAGTTTGATGTCAGTTGGACAACTTGATGATGTTGGTTACAAGGTGGTCTTCTACGCTCAGTCCTTTCACATATCAAAGGGCAATATGCTTATTGCGAAAGAAAGCAAAGCTGGCTCACTTTATCCTTTATTTGTATCATAGAAAGAACACTTGTTAGTTGTTACTGAACAGCCTATGGCTTGTATTTGGCATGGTTGTTTGGGCCATATATCTCATAGTGGAATAGAAAATCTTTCTCATTCTAGCTACTTACATGTGTTATCTTTTTCTGATTTTTCATTTTGTGAACATTGTCAATATGGAAAGCAAACCAAAAATGTGCATAGAATGCACATTGACTCATCAATTCAGCCTTTCGATCTCATTCATACAGATGTGTGTGGTCATATGCCCACAAGGTCATTAGGTGGTTCTCTTTAGTTTGTCACTTTCATAGATGATGCTACTAGAAAAGATTGGGTATATCCTATCAAATCGAAGGATGAGGTATTCCCTACTTTCAAAAAATGGCTTGCTTCAGTTGAGACTGAAAAAGGAACTAAGCTCAAAGCATGATAATGGGGGTGAGTATACCTCACATGAATTCAATCTTTTCTACCAGTCTAGAGGAATTCATAGAGAGTTTACAGCTCCTTATACCCCAGTACAGAATGGTGTAGCTGAAAGGATGAATAGAACTATTCCGGTTAGAGTAGTCTCTATGCTGCATCATGCAAACTTTCACAAGGCTTTTGGGTAGAAGCAGTATTGACTGCAGTTCTTGTGATTAACGTTTCACCTAGTATTGCCAAAGGTCTGAAAGTGGCACAAGAGTTATGGATAGGGAAGCCACCATAATATGATCATCTTTGAGTTTTTGGGTGTGAAGCATATGTTCATATACCCAAGAATCTTAGACAAAAGTTGGACAATAAGTCAAAGAAATGCATTTTTCTTGGATATGATCAAGAAGGAAAATTTGGATATCACTTATGGGTTGATCAGAAGTAGTAATGTCATTTTCAATGAGTTTAAGATGCATAAACAACCCATTAAGGACGCTAACGTGAGAAGAGTGGTGTTTGAGGATACTAGTCCTCCGGTTAGCATGTATAGAAATGTTGCACATAGGGACGTTCAAGAGAATGTCTTATCAGATCAGTCTGCAAATGTTCTTGTTCAGCAATTATTGAAACGTTCTGCACGTGTCTCACATCCACCTGATAGATATGTTCTAGGTTTAGATTTTGTTATGCTAATAGATGCAGATGAGCCTTCTTGCTACAAAGAAGCTATGTAGATAGAGGATCATGTCAAGTGAGAGTGTGCTATGAAGAGTGAGTTGGATTCTATTCACAAGAATGGTACTTGGGATTTATTACCATTGCCAAAGGGCAAGAAGCCTTACCATGTAAATGGGTATATAAGTTGAAATTCACATCATATAGTGCTTCTCCAAAGTATAAAGAACGACTTGTTGCAAAGGTTTTTAAGCAATAAAATGGTGTTGATTTCAAAGAAATCTTCTCTCCAGTGGTCAAGATGACTACTATGTGCATGTTGCTTGGATTCATTGCAATGGAGGACTTAGAACTAGTCCAAACGGATGTGAAAACTCTTTCTTGCATAGAGATCTTACAGATGAGATCTATATGGAACAACAAGAGGGTTATGTAGTTCTTGGCAAGGAAACTCTAGTTTGTAAGCTTAAGAAGAGCTTGTATGGACTTAAATAGTCCCCTAGACAATGGTACCAAAAGTTTGATGCTTTTATGAAGTCTCAAGGCTGTTCTCGAAGCAATGAGGATCATTGTCTCTACACAAAGAAATGCTCAGATGGAGCCGATATGCTTGATCCTTTATGTCAATGATATGTTGATTTCTAGGAATTCCTCTTATGACTTGTCAATTCTCAAAAAGAGGTTGGGTGAGACATTTGATATGAAGGATTCGGGGGATGCCAAACATATTCTTCGCATGCACATTACTCGTGATAGGAGTAAAAGATGCATATACTTATCTCAAAGTGAGTACATATCCAAAGTACTTCATAGGTTCAATATGCAAGGCGGAAAGGCATTGAGTACACCTTTACCCACATATGTGAAATTGAGCAAGGATGATTGCCCCAAATCAGATGAGGAAAAGGAATTCATGACCAAAATTCCCTATCAGTATGTTGTTGGTAGTCTCATGTATGCTATGATAGCTGAGACTTGACGTTGCATTTGCAGTGGGAGTTGTGAGCAGATATATGTCTAATCTTGGCAAGAAACATTGAGAAGCGTTCAAGATGATTTTGAGATACCTGAGTGGCACTAAGTACAAGTTTCTATGCTTAGGTAGAGGGAAAGCATCCATTATTGGTTACATAGATTCTAACTATGTTGGTTATGTAGACAATCCTAAGTCTACATCAAGGTACATTTTTCATTTTGCTTGAGGTGCTATCTCTTGGAGATCTTGTCTTCAAGAATGTATAACTGTTTCCACCACAAAAGCAAAGTATGTTGCAGCAAGTGAGGCATGTAAGAAAGCATTGTGGCGTTCTCATCTTGCTTGTGATATGGGTTTACCTTAGCATGTACCTCGTTTGCCAATGGCAATGAGAGTACCATTGCTTTGGCTAAGAATCTGGTCTATCATGCAAAGACCAAGTGCATTGAGGTGAGGTATCACTTCATTAGACATTGCTTAGCCACTAAGCGCATTATTCTTGAGAAGGTTTACACTTGAGATAATGTTGTTGAAGCTTTGACTAAAGCTCTACCATAGGATTGCGTTGAAGTTGTAGCAAGAGAAGACCAAAACCCTCACCTCCCAGGAACTTATTTTTAAATGTAACCACTGAAAATGCGTGGTTTCCCTTGATGATATGAAGCCTTGTGAGCTTCACGCACGTCTTTATGTCACAGAACTAGTGCATATATTAGAGGGATTGTTCGATGGTGAGAAGGAAGCATTTCTACATGCTAATCAAGATTTGTTGTCTTTGGGAATAATCGATTTATAATAGGTGTTGGACAATCGGTCTCCGGTGACCTGCACGATGTAGCCACTCATGGATGATGCTGCTAATGAAACTGAGAATTTTTTAGGTTCTTAGGATATGAGACAATTGTTTCAATCCTCGGAAGACTTCTTTCTCCCTCGGTAGTTATATATGCCGAAAGACCAATTAGTCACTTGTAACTTAGGAGATGCAACTAACCTATGCCTAGTAAAGATCAAAACCAAACTGGCTCCTACGTTCAAGGAGAATTTTCTTACCCTACTAAAAGAATTTACCAATGTTTTTGCTTGGGATTATCATGATATGAAGGGCTTGGACCCTCGTATTTACCAACATCGCATAGTTCTAAAAAGGGGATGCAAGGCCCACTAAACAACAAAGTTATCGAATGAACCCTAGTTATGCCCAACAAGTGAAAGAGGAATTAGATAGGCTATTGAAGGTTGGATTTATTATCCCCATGGAGCACGCGGAGTGCATTTTGCCTATAGTAATCATCCCTAAAAATAATAAATATTTATGCATATGTGTTGATCACTGTAGCTTGAATTTGGCTATGGTGTCGGACCCTTTTCCCTTACCTTTCCTCGATAGTATGCTGAATGACATAGCTGGGTGCGAGATGTACTCTTTTTTGGATGGCTACAGTGGATATAACCAGGTTCGAATGGCTGAGGTGGATATCCCTAAAACTGCTTTTATTACTAACCGGGGAGTCTACGCATGTACTATGATGTGGTTCGGTTTATGGAATGCACCCAACACGTTCCAATGTTGCATGCAAGAGATATTTGCGCCATATCTCACAAGTTTTATGCACGTGTACTTGGATGATTTCTCGATGTCCGACGACACTGCTGCACATTTACAACATCTCCGGTGTCGTTTTTTGAAGTGTAGAGAGTACCTTATGCTGAAACCCAAATAAGTATATTTGGTAATGCGACACTTTGCAACACATTAGACTAAAGAAGAATGTTGTGGAGATTTTGGACTATTTGCAAAATAATAGATAGAAAACACATCCTACTGTATCTTACAATGCTTTATACTAAAGAAGAATGCTGCAAAGATTTTTGACTCTTTGTAAAATAATAGCTAGAAACCACATCAGAGCAACATAAATTACTTGAAGTATGTTCACTACCGAAGTTACGATCGCACAACCACCAATATCAATTTGCTTACAGTAAACGATGTGTAATAGGCAATAAACACTTTTATCACTAGTAGGATTATTGCATCTTCATCAAACTTCTTAACCACACATCTATACGATTAATTACTTCAATTAACAATAGAGCACTTCACTGACACAGAATGATACCGAACCGAGTAAGATTTTGGAACCACAGAGTGAATCAACACAGGCTTATATTTAGTCACTCCGCCACACACAGTCTGGCAAGGATCTCTCGTGCATCTTTTCCACTCCTAAGTGGCATACTCTTTTATATTCCACTCCTAAGTGGCATACTCTTTTATATTAATAGAACAGAGATTACATCGCTTCTGCCTTTTATAGTGTTTCACCGAAGTAATTACAAAAATTCTATGAATAATACATAGGTTCATCTGACGGCCTAACACTGGAATGCACGGTGGGCTCAAAACCCTAACGACAAACTAATCTTCATCCACAATTCCTTGTATATACATTTTTTGGGCTTGTCAAAAGTGTGCTTCATTTTCTTTTGGAGATCCTTCAACAATTTTTGTACATGTTCAGGATCAAGCAGTTGTGCTTCGGAGCTGACAGAACTGGCAGTGATAGCCTCATTAAGTAACTGCGTGCTTTTGTTCCTGCAAAAATACTTCTTGAAGATAAAATTCATTCTTTAATGCCACTTGCATCCGGAGGTTGCTCTCAGCAATCTCTGCATCCACTCGCTATAATCGATCCTGCTAGATGCCTAATTCCTTTTCAAACCATTCCATCTGCTCATACTGGAACTAGATGGTCTTGAAGTATGCCTGGTGTTCCTTCTGAGTGGCTTCCAACTCCTTCTTCACTTGAAGTGGCCGGTCGATTTCATTGTTTAAGGCCTGCACTTTTTGGAATAATTCTTCCTTCGTACTCGCTAACTCCAACTCCCATTGAACTGCTTTAGCATGCATGGTGGCACATGTTTGCTCCAAGTGAGCAACTTGAGTACCTCTGATTTCCAAGGCTTGGCCCATCTTATCCAAAGCAGCTTCTTTATCTCCGAAGGCTTGTTGTAATTGCAACAATTCTGTTTCTTGGGTAGAAACCTAGGTCTATAGTTGAGCACTCACTGGCGTGAAGACCTAGGAGTTCCTCTTGGAATGTCACATATTTGCTTCCAATACATCCAATTTGTGGTGGAATTCTTGATGAATTTTCTACTTCTCTATAAGCATCTGAGATTGGATTGCTTCTGAAACCTGAATGATGTACTGACCAATGGCTACTAGATTCTATATGGAAGGCAGAAAGTGCAATGACAAAGTAGAGGAAGATAGAGGCACAACAAGTTCCGAAGAACGGGGTGGGGAGGAATTGGGGGATGCTGGAAGTGAAGGGGGAGACGCAGTGGCAGAGGAAGAAGTTCTGGAGGGAGACAAAAGTGATACCAAAGGTGTGGTTGGAGGAATAGGGCAAGGTTGGGCAAACGACGAGGAAATCTCCATAATGGTTTCGGCAGTAATGTTCGAATCCATCTTGGGTGAAGAAGGTACTTGAGTGGAAAGGTCATCAAGAAGTGTGGTCAGGATTTCTTGGGCAATCGATGAAAGCAGAGGCAATGTAGACGCGATTTAGGGCTTGATCAGGGAACTAGAAGGATAAGGATGTTGAGATATCAAGCTCAACATGTGATGATCTAGGATGACACGTACTAGTTTTTTCGTTTCTCTGACATGTATAGTGGTCACACTGGTATATGTCAGGGATAATTCATTGAGCTTTATTAGATTTATCTACTGAGAGTGATGACACATTGTTCCTTGCCAGCTCACTCATTTGTGGACATTAGGTTTTTCCTTATGTATTGATCTTCATATATTGCACTTGTTGTATTCTTGTTTTCAGGTCATTCTTGTACATTCCTTTTTATGTAATAGAAGAAGAAGAAGAAGAAGATTATTCTTCCTTGCCTCAATCTGTGTGTGTGTGCTTCTCCTTGAGAGTGAGAGTGTGTGTGTGAGCTCTCTTCCTTATCTCCTTCCCTGTGACATGGTATCAGAGCCAGCGTGGCTGTAGAGAGCTCGTGGAGAAGGCGACGGTGAAGAGTATGCAGCAAGGCATGGAGAAAACGTGATTCACAAACGACCTCCATTTGCTACGAAAATTGGCGTGAAGGTAGAAGACTTCAAAATATTTTCGTGAGTTATCCCTTTAGGGTCACTCCTTTTTTTCATATCAAAGGTTTGGAGCCCGCAAGGTGGGGCCCATAGAAAAACCAGGTCAGTTTCAAAAATTGTAACTTTCATTCTGTTCGATAACACTCATATATTCCAGATCCAGAATTTTAGGCGATTCCGTGTATTGTTGATACACAAAAAATTTGTTTTTATAAGATCGAATTGTCATGTCATAGTGCGACAGTGTTCAAGCAGAAGTGTTGCTTGTAGTGTTTTGCAGTGCTGTGAATTGCTACAAAAATGGCAAACACAGATGGAATGATTCAGCTTATGAGCGATAAGTTGGACAAGAACAACTTCCATGTTTGAAGATTCAGAATGACGAATTTCATGATGGGAAAAGGCTACTAGAAGTACATCAAACGAGAGAATGAAAATGCTCCGTAGTTACCAGAAAGGAATCATACCACAGATCAGGTAAGAGCATATGAGGAATGGAATCAAGGAGCACAAAAGGTAATGTACTAGCTATCTGTTAGCATACATGATAGCATGATTGGACACATACAGGATGCCAAGAGTCCAAAAGAGGCTTGGAATAGTTTAATCATATTGTATGAGACCTATACAAAGGCACGGAAATCGCAACTCAAGAACGAACTGCATACATTGGAGAAGAAGAGCATGTCGGTAAGTGACTACACCTTGAAAATCAAAAGCATATGTGAGTCACTTCCATCTATTGGCATGAATGAAGATGATGATGATAAGGTGGAAGTGTGTCTTCATGGTTTAGGAGCTACATATAAGCAGTTCAGAACTTCTATACAGACCAGGGAAAATATTCTGAAGTTTGCTGATCTAGTATCTATGCTGATTATTGAAGAAAAGAATCTTGGTGAGGATTCAAACTCCCAAGGCAAATCTAGATCTGAGCAGGTATTCTACTTTGGTAGAGGAAGAGGCAGAGGTAGAGGTTTTGGAAGTGGAAGAGGAAATAGTAACCAAGACCAAAGTCACGGCAACAGAATCATGCAGGAGGAAGAGGACAGTTTCGAGGCAGGGGGAGCTAAAGAGGCCGCAGAAATTTCCAAAGAAATGATTCAAGTAATGATAGTAAAGGATGTTGGAATTGTGGAAAACTTGAACATTTTGAACATGATTGCATGTTGAAGAATCAAAATAACAGAAGGCAGCAGAATAACTATGCATCCACAAGTGCAAATGATTCTGAGAAGTTGTTCATGGTTCAACATCACATGACGAATATGATGTCTGTTGGTGTTTCAAAATCAAATGATAATGTCTGGTATGTTGATTGAGGTGCTTCAAATCACATGAACAATCATGCGGAATGGTTTAGTACTTTGCAAAAATTTCCAGTTCTTGGATATGTTGAAACAGGTGATGAAACATCACATCCTATTGAGCATATAGGAAAAACATCTTGTTGATGTGCTGCATGTTCCAAATATAACAAAGAATATGGTTTCTGTTGGACAAATGGTTGACCAAGGATTACAAGTCAGGTTCAATGTTGATGGATTATATGTAGAACAGTACAAGCAGGATGGATGATTAGTTGCCAAAGGAAACAAAGTGGGTAGGATATTCACCTTAAATGTGAAGATTCCTAAAATGAATGTAGCCATGTTTGCAAAAGGTGCAGGAGTTATTGCAGATATAGAGATATGGCACAAACGGATTGGACATGCAAACTTGCAAAGGCTGAAATTGATGCAGTCAAAGGAGATTGTCCATGGACTACCAAATTTCAAAGTTGCAAAAATGCAAAAGGTATGTGCAGCATGTCAATTTGGTAAACAGTCAAGAGCATCATTTCCACATGACAAGCATGTTAGTGAGAATGTACTAGAAGTAGTACATACAGATGTTTGGGGTCCAACAAAGACCACATCTATGGGCGGTTGCAAGTTTTATGTTACTTTCATTGATGACCATACACGCAAAGTATGGGTATATTTCATGAAAGAGAAGAGCAAGGTGTTCACTCACTTCCAGAATTTTAAAGCTATGGTGGAAAAGCAGATAGGGAAGTACATTCAGACATTAAGATCTGATGGAGGAGGTGAATACATGTCAAATGAGTTCAACAGTTTTCTAAAAAATCATGGAATTCGGCGTCAATTTTCATGCAGGTACACACCACAACAGAACGGCATTGCTGAATGCAAAAATAGACATATTGCAGAAATAGCAAGAAGCTTGATGGCTGAGAAGAATATGCATCATTGTTATTGGGCAGAAGCTATGCATACTGTTGTATACATCATGAATAGAACTCCGACTACTGCTGCACATCAAGTTACACCTAAAGAGAAGTTTATAGGTAAAAAGCCAAACTTATCACATCTGAAAGTTTTTTGCTGTATTGCATGTGTACATGTCCTAGATGAATTGAGGACGAAGCTTGATCCAAAAGCAGAAAAGTGTGTCTTCATTGGATACTCCCTTGAGCAAAAGGGATATAAATGTTATAACCCACTCACATAACAAGTAAAGGTGAGCAGAAATGTGGTATTTGATGAAATGTCAAGCTTTTATGCAGATGCCAAAGAAGGACTGAATCTTGAACCAAATGACAAAGAAAATGATGAAAAATCAAGTGTAGAATCTCAAGTTTTGAGTGGATCGGATGCATCACCAAGCAATAGTTCCAACTCAAATCCATGGAGTGGAAGATTGCGTGGAAATTTCAATCCAGCAAATTCATCAAATACATCCAAGAAAGGTAAAGAAATGCTTTCTGTAGGTCATAAAACATGTGCAGGTTTTGAAGACGTTGATGGAGATTCAAGCGGTTCAGAAAAGATTCTTGATGAGGAACTTGGACTACCCCCTGTGAAGACTCCAGGAGTAAGAAGAGCACATGTAGATGATACAAGGAGAAGTGAACCAGGACCAAGAAGATCTAAGAGGATGTCGAATTCAATGCAATGATTGACGTATGACAGTTATATGGCTCGTCATTGTGCCTACATGACAAAGGTAATACAAGATGCTGAACCTTCTTGCTTTGAAGATGCAGTTGGAATTGCAGATTGGGAAAAAGCTATGGATGAGGAGATGGCTGCACTTTATGGAAGCTGGTTCCATTGCTGCAAGGAAAGAAACCCATAGGTTGCAAATGGGTTTACAAGGTAAAGCATAATGCTGATGGTAGAATAAGCAGGTATAAAGCACGATTGGTAGCTATAGGATATGCACAAACATATGGCATTGATTATGAGGAAACATTCAGCCCTGTAACTAAAATGTCTACTGTCAGAACACTTGTTGCATTAGCTACAACAAAAGGATGGACTCTGCATCAAATGGATGTGAAGAATGCTTTCCTACATGGTGAATTACAGGAAGAAGTATATATGGACCACCCATAAGGATATGAAGATTCAAAGCATCCAAAATATGTTTGCAGGCTGCAAAAGGCTTTGTATGGGCTGAAGCGAGCCCCTCATGCATGGCATGCTAGGATTGTTGGTTACTTAACCAACATTGTGTTTTCTATGTGTGATGCAGATCACTCACTATATGCAAGGAAGGCTGATGATGGCATCACTATTGTGGCTATTTATGTTGATGACCTGATTGTAGGTGGTGATAATGAAGGAAGCATCAAAGAGGTAAAGCAACTTCTTATGTAGGAATTTGACATGAAACATCTTGGTGTGTTGTGCTATTTCTTGGGCATTGAGTTTATACATACAAAAACAGGTATATGGATGTCACAAAGGCAATATGCCTTCAATATGCTGCAAAAGTATGGTATGGCTGATTGTAATCCAATTTCTATGCCATTAGATCAGAATTTGAAGTTTGATACTACATCAGGTGAAGCATTGGAAAATGCTACTATGTACAGGAAAATTGTGGGAAGTCTTATATATCTCACAATTACAAGGCTTGATCTAAGTTATACTGTTGGACTTGAAAGTCAGTTTATGCAGGTTCCCAGGAAGCCACATTTGGATGCTCTAAGGCGCACTCTTATGTTATGTGAGTGTTACTTTGGAAGTTTAGGGATAACCGATGCAGATTGGGTTGGTAGCATTCTAGATAGAAGATCTACTAGTTGTTTTCTATTCTCACTTGGGAGTGTAGCTATTACATGGAGCAGCAAGAAGCAACCCACTGTTGCTTTGTCGAGTACAGAGGCTGAGTATAGAGGTGCTGCAATGGCAGCATGTGAGGCATCATGGCTAGAAATGCTACTTGCAGATTTAGGTGTGGAAGTGGGAAAACCTAACACTATTTATTGCGATAATCTTAGCACCATACGGTTAGCATGGAATCCTGTTTTCCATGCTAGAGCAAAGCATATCGAGGTACATTATCACTTCATCAGAGAGAAGGTATTAGAAGGTGATATTGATCTTGTTTATGTGAGAACACATGAACAAGTTGCTGATATGTTCACCAAAGCAGTTGGAGCTAAGAAATTGAAGAAGTTTCGGGAGATGCTTGGATTACACGATATGGCGTTGAGCTTGAGGGGGAGTGTTGAGATATCAAGCTCAACATGTGATGATCCAGGATGACACGTACCAGTTTTTTCGTTTCTCTGACATGTATAGTGGTCACACTGGTATATGTCACGGATACTTCATTGAGCTTTATAGATTTATCTATCAAGAGTGATGACACATTTGTTCCTTGCCAGCTCACTCATTCATGGACATTATGTTTTTCCTTATGTACTGATCTTTATATATTGCACTTGTTGTATGCTTGTTTTTAGGTCATTCTTGTACATTCCTTTTTATGTAATAGAAGAAGAAGAAGATTATTGTTCCTTGCCTCAATCTATGTGTGTGTGCTTCTCCTTGAGAGTGAGAGTGTGTGTGTGTGAGCTCTCTTCCTTATCTCCGTCCGTGTGACACAGGAGAAACTTCAATCTCCGCCATCATGAGTCCTTCCACAACAATGGAGCTTCAAACTTCTCTCGAGGTAGAGCCTTTCTGAAAAGATCTACAATGTTATCCTATGTGGGAATGTATGCCAAACTGATCTCTCTAGCAGAGAGCCTCTCCTTGACATAATGATAATGCACCTTAATGTGCTTTGTGCGAGCATGGAACACACGGTTCCTTGCAACTGCCAATGCACTCTAACTGTTAGTGAAGATGGTGGTGGAAGAAGATTGATCAACACCCAAATTAGCCAAAAGGCATCTGAGCCACACACATGAAGTATTTCTTTGGCAATGCCACACATAGTACTCCGCATAGGGGGTGCAAAATGCACAAAAAACACATAGTACACAAACCACAAACACAAATTTTATAGATCATACAAATGCAATCGTGCTTAGAGTGTGTGGTTGACTAGGTCACTATATATTTTAATTAAGAACATATACAATAGTGTTTAGTGGCCATTTGGCCTTTCACATGGACACTAAAGGTAACAATCTCCCACCAAGGCCAATATGGCCAAAGTGACTATGGGAGAAAAATAACGAATGATAAAGAATACCAAGTGTAAGTATACAAACTATACCCCCACCTAATCGGCATGTTACATAGTATATAAGTAACTATGTAAGATCATGAACCAAGTATAGCATCGAAAGCTATGCTATGGTAGAGATTTAGTCAAAGCATCTACAACATTATCTAGAGTATGAACCTTCTCAAGAATAATGCACTCACTGGCTAAGTAGTTTCTAATGAAGCAATACTATACCTCAATGCTCTTGGTCTTTGCATGATAGACTGGATTCTTTGCCAATGCAAAGAATCCAGTCTATCATTGAGGAAATGAGGTACATGCTGAGGTAAACTCATATCACAAGCAAGACGAGAAAGCCATAATTTTTCGTTACATGCCTCACTTGCTGCAACATACTAAGCTTCTAGGGTGGAAATAGTTGTACATTCTTGAAGCCGAGATCTCGAAGAGATAGCACCTCCAGCAAAATAAAAAATGTACCCTTATGTAGACTTACAATTGTCTACACAACCAACATAGTCAAAATTTGTCTAATCGATAATGGATGCTTTCCCTCTATCTAAGCATAGACACTTGTCCTTAGTTCCACTCAAATATCTCAAAATCATCTTGATCGCTTCCCAATGCTTCTTGCTAGGACTAAACATATAACTCCCATTGCAAATGCACTGTCTAGTCTTGTAGCTACCATAGCATACATGAGACTACCAATAGCAGATTGATAAGGAATTTTGGTCATGAATTCCTTTTCCTCATCTCATTTGGGGCAATCATCCTTGCTCAATTTCACATATGTGGGCAAAGGTGTACACAATGCCTTTCCACCCTACATATTGAGACTGTGAAGTACTTTGGATATGTCACTTTGAGACAAATATATGCATCTTTTACTCCTATCACGAGTAATGTGTATGCAAATATGTTTGGCATCCCCCAAATCCTGCACATCAAACATCTAAGCATATCTTTGTGTAGAGACGATGATCCTCATTGCTTCAAGAATAGTCTTGAGACTTCATAAAAGCATCAAACTTTTAGTAGCATTGTCTAGGGGACTGTTTAAGTCCATATAAGCTCTTCTTCAGCTTAAAAACTAGACTTTCCTTGCTAGGAACTACATAACCCTCGGCTTGTTCCATATAGATCTCATCTGTAAGATCTCCATGCAAGAAAGCAGTTTTCACATCCATTTGGACTAGCTCTAAGTCCTCCATTGCAATGAACCCAAGAAACATTTGTAGGGTAGTCATTTTGACCACAAGACAGAAGATTTCCTCAAAATGAAGACCATGTTGTTGCTTAAAACCCTTTGCAACAAGTCGCACTTTATACTTTGGAGAAGCACTATCTGATGTGAATTTCAGCTTATATACCCATTTACATGTTAAAGCTTTCGTGCCCTTTGGCAAATGTACTAAATCCCAAGTACCATTATTGTGAATAGAATCCAAGTCACTCTTCATGGCATGCTCCAAGTTGACATGATCCTTTGTTTGTATAGCCTCTTTGTAGCAAGAGGGCTCACCAACGTCTGTTAGCATAAAAAAATCCAAACATTGAACATATCCATTAGGTGGATGTGAGACACATGTAGAGCATCCCAATTGTTGTTGAATAGGAACATTTACAGACTGATCTGATCAAACATTCTCTTGAACATCCCTATGTGCAACATTTTTATGCATGCTAACTAGATGACTAGTATCCTATGCCACTCTTCTCACTTCAACCTCCTCAATGGGCTATTTATGCATCTTATATTCATTGAAAATGATATCACTACTTCTGATCACTGAACGTGTTTTAGGATCCCATAAGCGATATCCAAATTGTCCTTCTCAACCATATCCAAGAAAAATGCATTTTGTTCACTTATGATCCAGCTTTTATCTAAGATTCGTGGGTATATGAACATATGCTTCACACCCAAAAACTTGAAGATGATCATAATATGATGCTTCTCTATCCATAACTCTTGTGGCACTTTCAGACCTTTCGCAGTACTAGGTGAAAGGTTAATCATGTGAATTGTAGTCAATACTGCTTCTCCCCAAAAGCATTGTGAAAGGTTTGCACGATTCAACATAGAGACTAATCTATCTTGAATAGTTCTATTCATCCTTTCAACTACACCATTCTGAACTCGGGTATAAGGAGTTGTGAGTTCTCTATGAATTTCTCTAGACTGACAAAAAAGATTGAATTCATGTGAGGTATACTCACCCCCATTATCTGAATGTAAAGCTTTTAGCTTAGTTCCTTTTTTAGTTTCAACTAAAGCAAGCCATTTTTTGAAAATGGGAAATACCTCATCCTTTGATTTGATAGGATATACCCAAACATTTCTAGTAACGTCATCTATGAAAGTGACAAAGTAATCAGAACCACCTAATGAACTTGTGGGCATAGGACCACACACATCTATATGAACGAGATCTAAAGGGTGAATTGAAGAGTTAATTTTGCACATTCCTAGTTTGCTTTCCATATTGACAATGTGTTGACCATTCTTTTCCTTGCTCTTGCTCTTGCTACATTGTTGATTCTTTCCTTGGTAAGAATCACAAACATTATATGCATCTCCACTTTGAGTGCCAACCATAAATTTTCTACGAATCTCTTCACTCAAGAGTGCTCCACATATGTCATCATAGACCAATTTACCATTAGGTGCACTATTGCTAATAGCTATGCAAAATGTACCCCATGATGATGGAAAGATGCATAACAACAAGACTCCTTTCATTTCATTATCCATATCCAATTTTTGAGCCTATAACTGGGAAAATATAGCATCGAACTCATTTAGATGAGTAGTGACACTATCTTCATGTGGTCATATAACTTTCTCATCAGATACACTTTATTTGATGTGGTTTCTTTTTCATATGTATTGCATAACTTCTTCCAAAGCTCCTCTGCACTTTCATATTCTAATACTGTAAAGTAAGCATTATCTGCCAGGTGCAATCAAATGGTACACCTGGCCATTTCATGTAACTCATTCCAATCATCATCATCCATATCAATAGGCTTCTTTGAGATTCCATTTACTGGCTTCCACTATCTCCTCTGCATCAACACATCTTTAATTTGATTCTTCCATAGAGCAAAGTTTGTGCCATCAAATTTCTGGATCTCAAAATGTTCTTTGCCTTGCAAGTTATAGCTCCTCTTAACAACATTGGCACTAGACCTAGATCCACTAGGTGTGCTTGAGATTTCTGATGCCATGATGATCGAGAACTAACTAGAATGAAAATGGAGCTAGAATAGGATAGGAACCACTAAGGCTCAAGATAGGATAACCAAGTGTCAAATTTTGGAAGACTTTCATGGATACCATATATTGATGTGGTGACTTTTGTTGAGGTAACATCAATCTCTTCACTAGTGAGTAGTTTAGGAAATTATGGGTGGTCGAGTTATCTATCATGACTTTGGCTTTTTCCCCTCTTATGCAAGCATGAAGTTTGACCAAGTCATGAGGTCCAAACTGATTTTGGAACCACATTGAACCATACAAACAACATTGATGTGTGTAGTCTTCATGAAGGACCTCCACTTTTTTCCAAAATTTGCTATTTTCAAGATTTAAAGTTTGGACTAAGTGGTTTCTTACCTTATCTTTCCCTTTTCTGCTCATGGGTGGCTTTTTGTTGCCCCCTTGTAGTACAATTCTTACTAAGATGTCCTATGTTAAGGAGCATAAAGCAAAGGTTTTCATTTTTTGCTTTCTCCTAGACCTCAGGGTCAAGTCTTGGCCGTGAAGGTCTAGGAGTTTTAAAGTATTCTGATTTGAAAGTGCCTAACTTTCTTTTACTTCTTTTAAAGTTTTTATTTTCCCTGACAAGATGAAGTGGTTATGTTCTAGTTTTAGCATGATCCTCATAGAACTGCGCTAACTTTGTAGCATCTTCTAAGCTTTTTGGAGCACTTCTCTTCACTTCATGTTTGATCTCCTTGTCGAGACCACGGATAAAGCCTTTATCTTTTTAAAAATCATCTAGGTTTTGAAGTTTGAGAACTATTTCTTTATAATGAGAAATGTACAAGGAGAGGGAACATCCTCATTGAAGAACTTTGTCCCATTCTTCCTAGTTTCGCTCATCTTTGTTTTCCAGTAGGAATTCTTTTTTAAAGAATTCCTCAAATTGGCTCCAAGTTTTTGGAATTCTTTGAGCCTCTTTCAAGGTCATCCAGCATTTATAAGCTTTAGGTCCAAGTGAAAAACTTGTTTCTAAGACTTGATAGACTTCAAGGGTTGCCATTTTTCAAAAAAAGTCAAGACTACATCCTTGTTTCAGTCTTTATCTTCCCCTAAGAATTGAGGTGGTTTTACGTCTTTCACGAACGAAAGACTCCTATACCTAATGGAAGTGGGAGGAGGATTACTTCATCTATTTTAGTTTTCAAAGATCAGTTACTATGGATTGGTAATGGAGCATCTGGTCCTTTACTCATGGATGGGTTCCTTGGTCGATTGGAAAAGGAACCCATTTGGGTAGGTAGGGGTAAAGTTGGACAAAGTGTAATTTAAAATTTGTTCCATCTTCCCTTTAACATCATTAAACGAAGTATGAAGGATCCCCATCTCATTTTGGATCTCCCCAATGATGAACATATCCGCTTGGATATCATTCATCTTCTCATCCAACCCATTTAACTCTTTATAATTATTCACTTCTTGTCTTTCCTATTGTCCTATTTCAGGAAGACTTAGAGAGTATTCTAACTATCTACCCCCTTCTTGTAGCACATGATCTACTTCTTGTCTAGGTATGTCTAAGAATATATTGCTAGCATAAGAATCCCCCATTGAGTACTTTGGAAATCAACTAGAAATGAGAAAATGTCGTTCCTAATACCAAAGAAAAACTAGATGGAAATAAACCAACTTCGCTAATTACCTATGGAAATTCCTTTCAGTTGTAGGTTGGATTAGGTTGCCTTAGATGATTTGCTATTCCTATTCCACGAACAAAGTTGAAGTGTTATGGCTCTTCCTTCGTCCACCAAAGCTCCAAAATCTCCACGAGTGCTCCAAGTCTTTTACTCTTTTGAGAAAAAAGAGTAGGCACCAAGTAAATAAAATTGTTTTTTGAAATGACTTGTATGAGCTTCCTCTTGTATTTCGGGGGATGTCTTCACTTTGGCCACAATTTTGGGCAGAATAACTTGAAGATGATCTTTGGCAATGTTCTTCTTGACCCTTCAAATGTCCTTCAAAATGGCCTTCTTCTTACACCCAAAGCTTGAGTTAGAAGAGGTCAAGGGTGTACTTCAAAGCAATTTGAATGGAGTATGATCGCTTTGCTAAGTCACTTTGAGATTCTCTAGATCCATATTTGAAAGTGTGCAAAAGCTAGAAGGTGAAGCTAGCTCGTGTGCATCCGTTTGATGGGGGATTTATCCTGTATGTGAGGCCAAAAGGCATAGAGGATGAGTATAAAGAGAGAATCCTCTTAATCCCTCTCACAACTTCAAGAAAACAATCAACTGAGATTTTGTTGCACTCATAGCTTGGATGATTTCTGTATGCACACTTATGGGTGCATGTGGGTGCTTCTCATGGCCACCTCCATGGTGGCTAGGGGGGGGGGTTCCTTCTCTCTTCCAAGGGATAAGAGGGGGGTCGTGCACCCCTCTTTGGATGGAAACTTCACCTTGCGATTGATGCCTGTGAGACTCTCCAAAAAAAAGATTCCTTCATGGCACATCTTTTGAGGTAGACACTCCACGTGAGCATGACTCCCAAGGCAGCTGAGTGGCATAAAAAATTTGGAAAAACTAAGAGATTTCTCACTTTCTCAAGATTCAAGATGGAGTCCTGCACAAAGATCAAGGAGTACGACAAGTACTTGAAATTGAAAAGAACGAAGCTCTGATTACTGCTATTATGAAAAGCTTCTTCCTAGAGTATATTATCCACTAGAGAGTGAGTGAGTACGTATCCACCCATCCAACTCCATCCATATTTATACCAAACATCCAAGGGGTTCATGTCTTAATATTCATCCATGTGTCCTTCCAATGTTCTTCATGTGGACACTTTCCAAAGTAAATCACATGGATTCTATTTCAAATGAAGCCTTTCCTTCACGTATGAGTCAAGGTGTCACTTGGAGAAACTTCTCCCAGGACTAAGGTCCTTTACCTTAGAATAATTATTCCTAAGGTTAAAACCCTTGAATTGAGAATTCAATTGAATTAAATTACCATGATTTAAAACCAAGAGCATAGGTTCCTACTTCAAGGGTCTAACCCATTAAATTAAACTAAGGGTTTCCAAAGATAAATAACAATATCTAAGGGTCTAGCCCAAGGTTTATACAACAAAACCAGAATATCCAGTATTTGCATGATAGAAAGAAAGTGTACTAACCACACTACACAAGATTGTCCTTACAACAAACAAGTGGTTAGGCAAATTACCAACAACCATATCAGCTGCCAGGAAGGAATCTAAATCAACACTAATAAAAACCATAGTCTAGGCCTCAGTAGCCTTATCAACCCCAATACCAAGCTCAGTAGAGACCATAATTAGTGCTAGGTCAACAACCTCCACCCCTTCCCAATGTTATCCTAGTTAAATATGTTGTAGCATAAGGTAATCTGAATAGAGCCTTAGTGTCTGCACCCCTACTAATTTCAAAAAGTGATCTTAATACTCAGAGTTTTGATTGGACTCATGTGGATAGTCCAACAACTTACTACTTGGATTCACCTGATCATAATGTGGATAATATTTCCATCCATCCATGGCGTTTGAGTGCTTCTTTTGGAAATATTTGTAGCACATATGTTGGGTCTTCTATGGCTCTATAGCTTTCATGTCCTACTGGCCATGATTGTAATATTCTTCTTCTCATTTTGCTTATTTATACATCCACAACTAGGCATCTTCATTCATCTAAGATTGAGCACTTGATCCCACACTATGAATGGACACATCATCTTCCTCTTTATGGACAAGGTTCCACTATAAGGGTGGTACAATTCTATATGCAAAAGTGTGTAAATTTATTTAGGTTGTGGAACCTTGATGTTGGAGATATAATGCATATGTTCCCCAATCTTGCATTACCCTTAGATGTCTCATAAAGGGTCATCCTAAGATCATCTCATAATTACTTGCTTTTCCAAATTGATAGATAACCAGCATGTGTTCAAACTCTACTTCGCAAGTAGTCAAGATGACCTTTTCTAGAATTCCTAAAGGTCTTTCAACATGATCATCGACCAATTGTAATTTCATTCGAGTGGGTTGTAGGGCTAGTCTTCCCCATTTTTCCCATATTTCCTTGGTTTCTATCCCTACTCTCGCTCCTATATCTAAAATAGCTTTGGTCGTCTATCCTAAATGTAATTGGGAGGCATGTATTTCCTTCATCTCCCTTGCCAAAATCTCCCACTTTGTCGATTGGAATTTTTAATGTGTCGTCTCCACTTTATCTTTTCCTATAGATGGGTTTGTCTCTTCCAAATTCAACTGTTGAGCTAATTTCTTTCACAACTGAGGTTTGATTTGGAGCAACTCCTCCAATATTAAGGAACATGGGATTTTGGTTCTTTTTAATTCGGATAATGTGTTTGAGGTTTCATCTTGTACTTTCTTTTCTCCTCCCCTGATTGTGGGTGCATGGAAAAATTTGGATCTTTTCTCATACTCCCCCGTGTAATTCGGAAGCACTGTCAAGCTCATTCCTTCCTCTTTATTGTGGTCTAGGTTTGACAATTCCTCATAGATCACTTCAGGTTCCAATTTCAATTGGTTCCTTGAGGCATCTAACTCTTCAAAAGGTGGTATTTTGTTTTTGTTCTTCTTCCAGCGGTCTTCCTGAACTCTGGCCCAAAGGTTATGTGGCTAGTTAGCTTCTACTTCAAGAATTAGGGAGTGTTTTTCTTCATTTTCATAATTCATGTCTTCTTTTAACTCCTCATCATGTTTATCCTTCTTTGGTTGGGAATTGAAGGATTCTACACATCCTTGAAATTGTAATTTAGGAATTCTATTCTCAGGGGGGGGTTGGTAGAACTTTTTCTAGCATAGGACTATTGGGACAGTAGGAAGTACTGGGGGTACACCTGATCCAGCTCCTTGTGATGGTCTCATCGGGAATGGTTGCCTATTCATATTTCCACTTCCTGGGTTGGCATGATAGCTGGGTTAGTTCATGGCATGGAAAAGTGCACTTGTGGTCAGACTAATACACTTTGTTGATTGGTTTGCCTTGATGCTAAATTTTTAGAGCTCTGTTGTGTCCTAAAGGGGTTCTATGATGTGGTTGCCCTGTCTCAGGGAGGGAATACTAGCAACCCCATGTATCTCATTCTTGACCTTTCACGATCATCAACAAGCCAATATCTCCTCTTGTTTTGGTCTAAGTAGGTAACTCTAGATGAGCCTTTTGGATCTAGCAATTCATAGATGACAACAGGGTTGAGTCCTTCTCCTTGTATGGGTGAAGTGGCTTGTAGCAATTTGTATGAACCACTTACCATATACACATCAATCAGGTCATCATCATGAGGGATCAGATATCCTCTCCATACATTAGTGACTATTGATCTTCCCCTAGGGGTGGTCATAGTATCTCCATTATCGAGTCTAGCCTGGTTTTCCAGTTCCTTGACTTATCCTCTCTCATTCATTCTTTCTAAGTCCTTAGTAACCGCATATATGTGTCCTAATTTATCCATATAAAATCCTTCTTCATATTTCACAACAAGCCTTGGGACTATCTCGACATCTATGGATTTTTCCATTCTAGCTATGGACCTATTGATGCCATCAAGGTAGATAGGCATCCCATGCACATTAGTGGAAACATATTGCAAAGATGTCATATGCTCCCCTTCTATCATTGAAGAAGAGGGCATCATGAGGCAAATTCTCAATGGCATTCGAAGTGATAACCTATCTATCTATCTATCTATCTATCTATCTAGCAATCCTTCACAATGGCTTATGATCTCATTATGGATGTGCAAACTCTAGACTTCAACATCTTTCTTGGACAACTCTTCAATCAAGAAGCCACCAATAGCATAAAGGAAGGTAACTCTTATCATGGTAATTCAACCAGTGCTCTATATGCAGATAAGAAGGATAAGAAGCAGAAAGGCAAGAAGAAGGAAGAAGATGAAGAAGAGACCTCCCAAGCCAACTTTGCAAGCAAGAGCAAGTGGAAAGGGAAGAAGAAAGTACCAAAGCAAGACAAAACCAAAGGTCAGAATGTTCAACCTTGTGCCATATGCGATAAGACAACCACACCACTCAGAATTGCTAGTTCAATGGGAAGACCCAGAAAGGAAGTGGAAGAGGTGGATATGGCAGCAATAGAGGTAGAGATGGAAACAACTTCAACAATAACAATAGAAGCTATAATAGAAGGGACTACAACAATTATTCAGAAGATCAACCACATGAAGACTCATTGCTTCTTATGAATCTAAGCCACAAAGAAGGTAAAGAGCATGATCATTTGTTCTACATAGATTCATGATGTTCGAATCATGTTGTAGGCAGCATTGCTCTTCTATCTGATTTGGAAAGTCCAAAGCATAGACATGAAGTGCAAACAGGGGATGACAGAAAGCACAAAGTGGAGAAGATTGGTAATGTCAAAGCTTCCAATGGTAGGACATACATTCTAAGTAAGGTTCTCTATGTACCCACTATCACTAAAAACCTAATAAGTGTAGGTCAAATAGTTGAAAAAGGCTTGCAAGTTAGGTTCACCCAACATGGAGCTTTTGTAGAAGATCCATGTCAAGGCTTCAAAAAGATAGCTCGAGGTGAGAAGCATGGTAGGCTCTTTACTTTTGAAGTAGGAGAAACCAGGAACATAGCTCTATTCAACTTTGGGTCTCAAACCCTAAGTGAGTTTGAAGTGTGGCATAAGAGACTTTCTCATGTGAATGAAAGAACCTTGAAGGATATATGCACGGATCAAAGTGTTCTAGGACTGCCAAACATATCAAAGCAACACATGATCAATAGGTGTGATGCATGTTAGATTGGGAAGGCAGAAAGACAACCATTCAACCACAAAGGCAACATCCACAACAACTTATTGGACTTAGTACATACAGATGTATGGGGACCAAGTCAAGAACCCTCATTGACAGGATCAAGGTATTATGTCTCATTTATTGATGACCATAGTAGATGGATTGTTCTATACTTTATCAAGAGTAAGAATGAAGTGTTTGATTGCTTCAAGAAGTATCTTGCACATGTGGAGAACCATACAGTTAGATCACTAAAGAAGCTTAGATCTAATGGAGGGGGAGAATACTTCTCCAAAGAGTTTGATGAGTTCTTGCAGGACAAAGGTATCAAAAGGGAAGTGACTATTAGGTACTCTCCTCAACTAAATGGAATTGCAGAGAGGAGAAACAAGACACTGGTTGGATCATCTCGAAAAATGCTTGAAGAGAAGAAGTTGGCACATTATCTATGGGCAGAAGCTATTTCAACTGTTGTGTACCTTGTCAGACTACCATCCAAATCACTTCAAGGTATGACTCCTTATGAAGCATGGCATGGAAGAAAACCTAGCCTTGGACATTGCAAGGTTTTTGGTTGTTTAGCTTATGTTCATATACCATCACAAATAAGAGGTAAGCTAGATGAAAGGGAAACAAAGGCAGTGCTTATTGGATATGATTCAACTCAGATGGGTTACAGGTTCTTCAATCCTTCAACCAAGCAATTCCCTACAAGTAGAGATGTTGTGTTTGAAGAACACAAGTCTTGGTATGATGAAGACAAACAAAAGGTAACGCTACCATATGATCTTGATTCTGACTCTTATCAATTAAGAAGCAAGCATGATACACAGGTCCAAGATCCAAGAAGTGATACACACGATGACGAAGATGAATGGGAAAAGGATTACAAGCTATGGAAGTCAAGAGGCAAAGCAAAGATGCAAGAGGTTGGAGAATGCTCCAAAAAAGCACCTAGAAGATCAACAAGAGAGAAGAAACAACCAGAAAGGTATGGATATGATTCCACATTTGTTATGAAGCATTCAGTATACTTGGCAAAAGACTCTATTTCATAGGAACCCTCAACCTATGAGGCAAAGGGAAACCCTAATTGGGAAAAGGACATGAAAGAAGAGATAGATGCATTGAAGGAAATGGACACTTGGGATTTGGTTCCAATGTCACCAAATCAAAAGGTAATTGGTTGCAGATGGGTATATAAAGTTAAAAGAAGCTCAGATGGATCAATTTGCAGGTACAAGGCAAGATTAGTTTCCAAAGGATGCTCACAAACGAATGGTATAGACTATGAGGAAACATTCTCACCAGTTGCAAAGATGACTACAATCAGGACATTGATAAGTTGTAGCTGCTACAAGGAATTGGAGACTCCTCCAACTTGATATGAAAAATGCATTCTTAAATGGTTGGATAAGTGAAGAGGTATACATGTCACAACCACCAGGTTTTGAAAACCCTAATCATCCATCTTATGTTTGCAGACTTAAGAAAGCATTGTATGGATTGGAACAAGCTCCTAGAACTTGGAATTACAGGTTGGTTACATATCTTCAAGATCAAGGGTTCAAAGCTAGCAACCTCAGATCCTTATCTATTCATCAAAAGGGATCACAATGAGGTTATCTATCTATGTGTATATGTAGATGATATTATTGTGATAGGTGATGATCTAAATGGCATTCAAAGGATCAAGAGACACATGCAAGAGGAATAAAGCTTTGTAGATTCAAAGCTATGGCAGGTATCCAACCTATCAGAGAATGAAGACTCAAGAATACTTTAGCTTGATGGGGAGCTGTTGGGACATCAAGCTTACACTATGCTTGAGGTGGAATTGATCTACATCCAAGGTTATCGCATCGAAAGAATATCCGTTGGAGAGTTCTTTTTCTTATGCTCATTTATTGTATTTTTTGAGAGATTTTTGATGGTTCATTTACCGTTGAAAAGCCTTGAGCTTTACACATGTAAAGGTAGAAAGATAGAGCCCAAATCCCATGAATTTTTGGTGGTTGAAGTTGCATTCAATCAAGCAATCATTCACCTAAAAGTAGATGAAACTAGATCTTCACTTTTCCTAGATTGTAGGAAAGTGAATTGATTCCCCCCAACAACCATTCCCACCTTCATTTGAATTCAAACTCCACTTGTAGAAGTCATGGAACACTCCTAGAGTCTATATAAAGACTTGAAATTACTTGTAAAATACATGGAAGTAATATACATGCACTTGTGACCATCATTGTCTTGCTCCTTCAATTCTCTGCATCATCTTCTTCACCAATAGTAATCTTTCAGAGGCTGCTGCTCTCTCTCCATAGCTCCAAGTTGAGTGCAAGATAGCGCATTGGAAAGATATTAGTGTCTAGTTTATGTATATAAATTTTCATAGCATTTGGTTTAGTATTTTGGGAGAAATCTGAGTTTTTCTATCTCAGGGTCAATCTCTGCATATTCCTGAAAAATAGGAAGTACCACGGTGAATGTCTCATTCATTCTATAGCATATTTTGCTTATTCATTATAATTTTGTGCATTCTATACACTCAACGTTATTTTTATCACTCCCATAAAATGATGTTTTCTAATTGTAATCACGCTGGTGGCTATGGGCTTTTGAAGTTCATTGTCTCTTCCATAGATAGTAAGTTTTTGAGCTAGTCGACATGCGAACCTATCTGTTTTGTATCTACTCATTCTCCTTGATGCTCCAAAGTACATAGTGCATTTCTTTGCACTTATCACATTCCTATAAGGTCTATTTGAGTCTCCATAAGCTCAAGGGCTGGTCTTGTGCCGGTTGTCTAGACCAAACTTCATCGCGTCGAAACACACTTTTCTACCTTCTACAAGCTTCTCCAAGTTTCTTTCACGTTGTACCCTTGTACATATAACCCATCAATATTGAACGTCAGTAATCCGTGGTCAACCTTTTGTCCAACAAAAACCAGATTCTTTGTTATATTTTGAACGTTCATCACATTAGCAAGATGTTTTACCTTCTCATCCTCCATAGATAGTGCTATGTTTTGTGTATGCTGGATAGGGTCTAATGTGTCATCACTTGCTTCAACATATCCAAGAATTGTCAAGTTCTACAAACTACTAAACCATTCTGCATAATTTTTCATGTGATTTGAAGCACCTGAATCAATAAACCAGACATTACCATTCGATTTTGAAACATCAATAAACATTGTATTCATCATGTGATGTTGGACCATGAACAACTTCTCACAATCATCTACACTTCTGGATGCATAGTTGTTTTGGTACCTTCTATTATGTTGATTCTTCAACCTAAATTCATGTTCAAAATGTCTAGGTTTACCACAATTCTAGCATCCTTTACTGTCATTACCTGAATCATTTCTTCGAAAATTTCTGCTACCTCTTTGGCTCCCCTACTAAGAAATGGTCCTCTACCACATGCACGATTTTATTGTTGACCTTGGTCTTGGTTATTGTGTCCTCTTCCACTTTTGAAGACTATACCTCTACCTCTTCCTCTACCAAAGTTGAATACCTACTCAAAACTAGGTTTTCCTTGGGAGTTTGAGTACTCACCAAGATTCTTTTCTTCAATAATTAGCATGGACACCAGATCAACAAAATTTGGAATATTTTCCCTAGTATGAATAGATGTTATAAACTGCTTATTTGTAGCTCCTAAGCCACAAAGGCACACTTCCACCTTATCATCATCATCATCTACATTCACCCCAATAGTCACATATGCTTTTCATTTTTGGGGTGTAGTCACTTATCGACATGCCCTTTTTCTCTAGTGTATGCAGCTCATTCTTGAGTTGGAATTTCCGTGCCTTTGTATTGGTGTCATACAATGTGACCAAAGTATTCCAAGACTCTTTCATTAGGGGCAAAACTGAACCTTGCATAGGCCTTGTAAGAATTCCTAATTTTTTAGGAACGACAATAGTTAATCAGGTGGATTAAGAGGTTGGGAAAGAGCACTAGTGGTATTGTACAATAAAATAATGAGTAAACTCCAAGAGGGAATTCATGTGCATTTGTAGCGGTTAGATCTCTTGATTAGATGGCCATGATCAAATGAAAAAAATTGGGAAATAGAGGACAAAACAAGCGTGCACACTCTGGCAATAAAGGACAAAATAAGATCAATCCTATCAAGAGAGAGATGAAAATATGAAACTCTGCATGGAAATCTAGCCACAAGATCTCTTGAATCTTGAAGGGTGGAGATTCAATCCCAATATACTGGCACTAAAAGAAAAAATAGGGACACACTCTATCATGAAAAGACAAAAGATAAAAAAATCATGCAAGGGGAGACGAGATTCTTCAGGACCCGTACATATTTCTTAACCATTGGATAACATCTTGCACAGCCAGTGAAGATTCAATCTCTAGTGATCCTTGTAGGGATGAAATTATAGCCATTCAATTCTTTCAAAATCCAAAGGTTGTAATCTAATGTGCCTTTTCCTCTTCAATGAGCAACCATAGGCATTGAATGTAAGCAAAATCTAAAAGCTATAATCCAAATCCACCCATTTCCCAAGAAATGGTCTTAGCCATTGAATCTTGAAGGACATCCAAGGGTTCTCTTTGAATCTTATGTCTTTCAAAAACTATTTGAGGGATAAAACCACAAATTTTAGGAGGTTTTTGTGGTTTTGACTGGTGCAAACCAAGGGAAGCCTATGCCTAGCCTAGGTGATTAAGGGACCAGATGATGTCCACCACCCTCTTCTCATTGCTCCATCACTAATCACTCTCTAATCTAAAAGGCCAATGCACGGTTCATTTTTTCCCCTACTATCAGAGTCTTGGCATCTTGTATGTGCCCAATCATGTTATCATGTATGCTAACAAATAGCCAATACATTTACCTTTCATGCTCCTTTATTCCATTCTTCATATGATCTTAACTAGTCTGCAGTTTGATTCCTCTCTGGTAATTGTGAAGCATTTTCATTCTCTCCTTTGATGTACTTGTAAAAGTCTTTTTCCATCAAGAAATTTGTCTCTAAATCTCCAAGCATGGAAGTTATTCTTGTCTAGCTTATCACTCATAAGCTGACTCATTCCATCTGCATTTGCCATTTCTGTAGCAACTCACAACACTGCAAAAATGCTACAAAAATACTTTTGCTTGAACATTGTTGCACTTTGATGTGATAGTTTGATCTTAGAAAAACATAGTTTTTATGTATCAACACTACACAAAATCACTTGAAATTTCTGGATCTAGAATATCTGAGTGTTGCCGAATAGGAGTTAAGCTACAATTTTGCAAACTGACCTAGTTTTTCTATGGGCCCCACCTTGTGGGCTCAAAATGGAGGTTGTGATGGCTTGAAATAGACCAAAACAATGACCCTAAAGGGATATCTCATAAAAATATTTTGATACCTTCTAGCTTCATGCCAATTTTCATAGCAATCTAAGGTTGTTTGTGAATTACGCTTTCTCCACACCTTCTCGCGTATGCTTCACCATCGGCCTTCTCCACGAGTTCTCTATAGCCACACTTGCTCTGATACCATGTCACAAGAAAGGAGATAAGGAGGAGTGCTTACACACACACACACTCACAATCAAAGAGGATCACACATAGATTGAGGCAAGGAAGAAGATCTTCTTCTTCTTCTTCTTCTATTACATAAATGAATGTACAAGAAAATAACCTAATACAACAATACATCTAGTGCAAAATATAAAGAACAATACATAAGGAAAATCCTAATGTCCATGAATGAGTGAGCTGGCAAGAAACAAATGTGCCATCACTCTCGGTAGGTAAATCTAGTAAAGCTCAATGAAGTATCCTTGACATATACTAGCATGACCACTACACATGTGAGAGAAATGAAAAGTGATACATGTCATCCTCGATCATCATATGTTGAGCTTGATATCTCAACAAAAGTTAGGTAAATCATTTTGTCCTAACTACAATGCAAACTATAGTCACATAAGATTTTTTTTTTTAGCTTTTGAGGCTCATGCGATTTGAATCGGTTATAGAATAAACTTCTTCCCTATTTGAAGTGAACTTCCATTAGATAGAAAGCAACAAAATTTTGTGTACATTCGATTAGACGATAGTTAAGATATATTATATTTTCTTAAATCATGTTGACAATCCAAAAACATGTAACTCGAGAATGGTAATATTGAATAGTTTTGGGTAGATCTCTATCAAAATTTTTCACTTTTTATATGTAATCAATCTCCTTTTAGTTTATATAACTAGATTCTAAAGCTTGCCCCATTGGGAATCGGGAACCTATGGGACAAACAATAATATATAAATTTTATTATGAATATACTACTTCAGTAGTAACAAAAAGCATCATTTGGAAGGTAATTTTTATCTTTTGCATATGCAATGAGGAACCCATTCACAATTCCTTGTTGTTAGCAACACATTGTGAAGGCCTTGCAACACACTGTGTTGCAACTATGGGAGGGATGATAGGAGATGGATCCTAAGAGGCCAAAACCTTGGAAGAGTCCTTTTGCCTTTATGCAAATGGGGAATGAAATTTTACAAAGCTTTAGGTGCATATTCTTAAGCAAATGTGGAAGAGGTTTTAGGAAAAGGTTTATTAGAGACCTGAGAAGGGAGAACTTGAATACAACTAGCAAGATAGGCAAGGATCAAGGGACCTTCACTGCCATTCAGAGTGGGCAAGATCTTGAAAAACATGCAACTTTTCCACAATGGAAATATGGACCTATTAAATTAGCATGCTTCAAATGAACTAGTTTTTCCCCAACATTTTGTACTACGATTGTGAGGGATTGGGGGGAGGGGGAGTTTACACTTCCCACACAATACAAACACAATGAAGATTAGGGGCAAAGGATAGAGGAACATATTTTTTTCAAACTAGGCATCAATATCATCGACACTATTCAATGAGTAACATGAGGGGTCTAGCAAATCAGCCCACACTGGGTATGCACCTAAGAGTTCCTCTTCAATATAATATACAGGCTTCTAGGGAAAAATAGATGCCAAGCCATCAAACAAAAGAATTTCGCAATGATTAGTAATCATATTTTGAATCCTTGAGGATAACTTCATATCAAACTTGACCCAAAATACTTGCTCAATTGCATCATGTTGAAAGCATGAGTCTAAGTGTTGTGCAATCTCCACAACAAGTGTGGCTTGGCTCAGATATAAGAAACAATTCCTCTATAATGGAACATATAACTTTACATGTGACTTGTTTTGGTTATAAAATAATCGTAACATCAACTTTTGCATCTAAATTTTTTGTCCAAAAGACTTGAAGTATATTACTTATAGAGGACATCAGGTCCACTCTAACTTGTGCAAGATTCATAATCATAGAATGATAAGTGGGGATGGGAAGTACCCGTGGATGAAATAGAATGACAAAAACTAAAAGCACAATAGAACATAGGAAGAAGAGAACTAAACTATGAATAGAGAAGAAATAACCTCTTTTTAAACCAAGAAGAGAGGAAACAACCATAGAGAAAAGGATGAATGTAGTTTCCATTATCGAATGGCTACTTTTGGAGTTGGGTTTTCATTGGAGAAGTATACTTTGTAACAAATCATTTGCTTATGCTAGGAGCTGACAATTGATTAATTCCATATTGAAAATGATAGCATATATATTAATAACATAGAAGTTAAAAGTTCATAATTGTGGGACAGGATGCACATACTTATTTCCTTCATGAAAAATACATAAATGGTAAACATAAGCAAGGAAAATCAAGAAAACTAGGATCTCAATTCTTTGAACAACACAAAAATTACACTTCCAAGATTGGTATAGAGACATCTAAGAATGGTGTAAAGACCTCCATGAATTGTACAGAGAATTCTAAGAACAATACACAAGTGGTAATAAACAAAACAAAAATAAGACAATGATATAGCTAGAAGTGTAGAGAGTGCATGCATGGAAGCAAAACGAAAAGAAGAGTGTACTCACAAAACAAAGAGTGTGAGGGACTCAAAGTGAGTAGACCAAGAAATGGGTAAACTCACATGGATTAGAAATGAGCTTGCCAAGAGCATGGGGTAGGCTCCTCTAGCTTCTAACCAAGTACAAATGGGGGGAGAGGTCCTCCTTATAAAGATTTGGGAGGGGCTCTCCAAAGTACATCACATGTGGGATGATCCTCCTTGAAGGAGAATGAATACAATGGTAGAAGCAAATGGCAAGGTACACAAATACAAGAGAGATACAACATAAAATGGAAATAAACTAGGAATGGAGTGCCTCCTAGATAGAAAATAGAGATGCACTCATGTGGATACAAATGTAAATGATGTAGGAGCAATCATTTCATTAACACCTCCTCTACAACTCATTTTGGAGAGGTTGAATGCTACAAAGGTCCACCAAGTGCTGGAGCAGAATTAGAGGTAGAGCCTTTGTGAACATGTCTACTAGGTTCTTTTGAGAGGCACACTCCTCTAAAGTAATCTCCTGAAAGATGAGCTTCTCATGGATGAAATGGTACTGGGTCTTGGCGTGCTTCATCTTAGCATGGAACACTAGATTCTTGGCAATGGCCAAGGCTGACTGGTTGTTCATGCGGATGCATGTTAAAGTAACCTACAAAACACAGCCATTAAACATATCCTATCAAGGGTTTCACTCATATAGAAAAGGAGGGAATCCGAGGATGAATTAAATCCTATGTAGTTAAGGGTTCTTACATCAATGTCAGTGAAGGTTTCTATATAGGTTATTATGAGATTCAAAACCCTAACTAATATTATACAAGCAGGTTCATTGAAATCTTTTAAATTGTCTACCGAAGATTTGGCACTGGTAAGCATGTAATTCCTAGTTGGTCAAGCCCCTTTTTTGGGTCTTGCAATCTTTGGAAAGTTCAACCATTTTGTTGGGATATGTCCTTCATCTCTTCTGTTCTAGAAAACAGTCCAATCCCTTCTCCTTGCTATTGGACAGGATGCTTGATTTATCTTTAAGTGCAATGGAGCCTCCTTCCACATCTTTCAACACTCTTTATTATTATCTAACGACTTGTTCCTCCATGCGGATTAGCTTTTTCAAATAATTCTTTTGTTACTACAATATCTTCTTCATATTCCAAATATTTATTTGGAGGTACTCCCACTTTGGGAGTCTCATAATTTTTCACACTTTCTAATACCATGTAGAATGGTATTCCCAAACCATCTACTATCCAATGATGGTGATTCAGGTTGAATCCATTTTCTAGAGCAAATTTTACAATTTGATTCTCATATTGATCATGCATTTTTCTTATGATCATGCATTTTACAATTTGATTCTCATATTGATCATGCATTTTTCTTATGTACTTCATCCTAGCTTCTCTGTTTGTGAGTACTTGATCAATCAACTCATCTAACTCCTCATTTATCTGCTCCTCAGATATAAATTCATCTGTATGTACATTATGTAAAGGAGAAGAAGTTATGAATGTAGCTATGAGTTCATTTTGAACTATTTCGTCCTTTTGAGTTTCCTTAATTTGACTTTTTGCTTTTCCTTTCCATTCTTCAAATTCTTTTAGAAGCTCAACTCTTTGTTGCTCCTAGGTAGCTTTTTCCCTTTCTATCTTTTTATTGAGATTATTAAATCCCCTCATAGCATCTGCTGCATGCTTGTTGGCTTGCTTTTCCATTTCTTTTGCATCTTTCAATTCATCCTTGATCTGCACCACCTCTTTCTTCATCTTTTTCAATTCTTCATTCGACTATTTTGGATTCTGTGTTTCTGCCTTTATTTGTCCCTCTTCCATTAAAATTTTGTTAATTTCTTCATTTGCCTTTGTTAATACCTGATATGAAGTTTGAAGAACTTTATTTTTGGATTCTAGTCTCCTAACATCTGCTTCTGTTAGATGACACCTTTTGGGATAAAAAATAAATTGTAAAATTAGGCTTTTTGTATTATAGAAGGACTAGATGGATGTAATAATGAAGAAGATTCTTTTTCATGAGAAAAATTAAATTATGTAATTTTTTGATGATTTTTAGAGGTCTCAAATGTATAGAAAATTAGCTTAAAAAGTCTAAAGAACCTACTTTTCAAGTGTGAAATAGGACACCTGGAAAATTATATAAGTCAATTTATGACTTATTTTGAGTAGAATTCATTTTTTGTACTTGATTTATTGAATGAGAACTTGAGATCTCTTATCTTCTTCTCTAATCTCACCACTTGACTTTCATGGTGATTTGTTGATGAATTTATGAGTGTTTTCCTTGGATTTGTTTTGTTAATCAGCTATTCCTTGAGTATTTCATGCTATTAGAGGTTCTTTTCTTCATAGTCAATCTCCATTATCTTGATAACTATTGTAAAAGTTGATTATGTGTAATCCATCAGAATTGCGATTTGTCTCATCTTGGTGATACATGTACTCAAATATAGCTCAAGATATATGAAACCCTACTATTTCACATACACTTTTCATGAAATCTCTGTTGAAGCTGATTTTGTTGACAAGTCTTGGAGTCCATTGATCAAGAAGGGGTTGTGGTCTCAGTATACTTCCCGGATTGACAAAATAAAGGTTTTATGTTGCTAATCTTTTATACTATGATGATTGGAGAGGCCAACTCTAAAGCAAAATACACATCTTTTGGTGCCGTTGCCAAAGAACATAAGAAAAGCTTTCATTCATTGGAGCTTTGGACTTTTGATGGATCTTCCAAGTTAATGGTAACAAACATTTTTTCAAATTCATTTTGAATCATCATGTGTGCACGGATGAAAGTGAGTGTGTTGCCTTTTTTATAAGATTACTTCATTCACTTCATTTGGATTGAGAAGTAAAGAGTTGCATGTTGTTCTTTAAGTTCAAGTTGCAAAATTTATAGACATTTTCATTAGTTAATAAGCACATACATAAGAAACCCTATGTTTACTTTTTGTTTGGGGAATTAAAAATCAATTAAAAAAAGAAAAACAAATAAAATACAAAACAAAGGGAGGGAGAAGTGATTATGAACAAGTAAAGAAACACATTGAACAGGAATAATTGAAGAATCTGCAAAATTCTGATGAAATTTAAAAAACATGATTCTCTATAGAAAATCACGATTCTCAGAGAAGGGTAAGAACTGTTCAATTTCTTTTTGAAAAACAAGAATTTGTTTGTATAAAAGGAGTAATAATGAGATTGAGGGCAAGGCAATAAAGAAATTAGCAAGGTCCTGAGAAAAAAGTGTTGATATATTTAGGTAGTGATGTGTATGAACACTCTTGGACCGCCGGGGCACTTTTTTCCCTCTTTAGGAGGTTTTTTTCCCCCGGCTTGTATATACACCTATTGCCCTAACGGTCTAGTTATCTTTGTACATTCTCTAGTAATACATTCAGTATTGTGTGTTGTGCTCCAAGCTTCTTCTTCTTCCTTGTGCTGTTCGCGTGCTTCCGTAGACATCTAACTCCAACAATTGGTATCAGAGCAGGTCGCCGCTTCATCTAGGGCATCATCGACATCTTTCGGGTGCAGTCTCAGAATTGCATGAATTTTGCTGAGCTCATTTCGGCCTCTGAACGCACTATCATAGGGCTTGTGCATGATATTTCATCTTTTTGAGCCAAAGATATATAGCTATTTCAGTTTGCTAGTATAAGCGTCTCGAAGTCTGCTACATGTCTAACAGAATTCATATGGGCAGTTCTATTCAACTTTTTGAGATACAATCAATTTTTTGCATCAAGGTATTTTAGTCACCGGCCATGGCTAAAAGCAGTGATGTATTCTGTATGTTGGTTGTTGAGGATAAGCTGGATGGTACCAACTACCCATTATGAGCTTATATGATGCGACATGTATTGGTTGCAAAAGGACTGTGGAACATTGTGTAGGGTGTTGAAAAACGTCCTATCACACCTGCAACTATTACAATTGTAGGTACTCAAGCTGATGCATAAGGTGTCGAAGATGATGATATTGTGCATATTCCTGTTCGTGGTGCAGTCTCTGCTGCACCTAGTGTAGAGCAAATTCGTTGGGATGGCAGAGATGCCCATGCACATGCATTGATAGATTTGTCTAACAAACATTCCATTATTCCTCACATTTGCTCTTGCAGAATAGCTAAGGATGCTTGGGATACACTTACCACATTGTACCAAGCTAGGAATGAGGCTCGTGTTGCTTACCTCCGAAAAGAGTTGGAGAGTGAGCACATGAATGAAGGTGATTCTATGGAGCTTTTTCTAACAAAGATCAAAGATCTGAAGGAACTGTTGATTTTTGTTGATGAGGTTATACCAAATAGCTCACTTGTGCAGACCGTTTTGAATGGTCTTCTTGATTCATATCAGAGTTTTGCTTCTACTCTTCGATTGATGATGAAAGGCAATGCAAATGCCTTGTCTTTTGAGGAGTTAGACTCTGTTTTATTGCAAAAGGATCAGTCCAAGCACAATAGGTCCATTATACGTGTTGTAGATCAAGCTTTCCTGGCTAGTCAAAAGGGCAAAGGAAAATGGAGCTCTTCAACTACTAAGTAGAAATATGCTAATTTTGCACAATTGAAGAGGGAAGACAAAGATGAAAAGAAATCAGAAAATCAGATACTGTTTTGCAAGTATTGTAAAGGAATGATCATATCATAAAGAACTGTCCAAAACTAGCTGCTAAAGAGGCAAAGAAGAAAGAGGTTGGAATGGTTGTTGTAGAGGCCTCTACACCAAAAACAGAGTCTGCTAATCTTGTGTAGGAAGAAGAATGGGCGTTTACTACTGTTTGTAGTTTTGACCCATCTTCTCATGAGCAGTGCATGTCTGTAGTAGACTCAGATATTTGGTACTTTGACAGTGGGGAGACCAAACATATTACCTAGCAGTGCAGTTTCTTCTCTTCACTCGAGCCTACCCCTACAGGGAATACTGTTACATGCGCCAACAACTCCTCTTATCCTATCATGGGAGTTGCTACAATCATTTTGACTACTACTAATGGTAGTTCTTTCACTTTGTCAGATGCTTTGTTTGTGCCAGGGATCAAGAAAAATCTGTTATCAGTTTCTACATTAGCCAAGATTGCCTTGGTTGTGAAATTTGTTGATGACAGGTGTACAGTGTTGATATATTTAGGTAGTGATGTGTGTGAACACACTAGGACCGTCGGGGCATTTTTTTCCCTCTTTAGGAGGTTTTTTTCCCCCGCTTGTATATACGCCTATTGCCCTAATGGGCTACTTATCTTTGTACATTCTCTGGTAATACATTCAGTATTGTGTGTTTGTGCTCCAAGCTTCTTCTTCTTCCTTGTGCTGTTCGCGTGCTTCCGCAGACATCTATCTCCAACAATTGGTATCAAAGCAGGTCGTCGCTTCATCTAAGGCGCCGTCGACACTCCTCCGTTTGCAATCTCAGAATTGCACGAATTTTGGTGAGCATACCAGTTTCTGTTCGCCAGTTTAAGCGTCTCGAAGTCTGCTACAGGTCTAGCAGAACTCGTCTGGGCAGTTTTGTTCAACTTTTTGAGATACAGCCAATTTTCTGCATCAAGGTATTTTAGTCACCGGCCATGGCTGAAAGCACTGATATATTCCATATGTTGGTTGTTGAGGATAAGTTGGGTGGTACCAACTACCCATTATGGCCTTATATGATGCGACATGTTTTGGTTGCAAAAGGATTGTGGAACATTGTGCAGGGTGTTGAAAGATGTCCTGTTACACCTATAACGACAGGTACTGCAAATACAGGTGCTTGAGCTGATGAAGATGGTGTCGAAGATGATATTCCGCAGATTCCTGTTCGTGCTGCTGTTTCTATTGCACCTATTGCAGAGCAAATTTGTTGGGATGGTAGAGATGCCCAGGCACATGCATTGATAGCTTTGTCTGTCAAACGTGCCATTATTCCTCATCTTCGCTGTTGCAGAACAGCTAGGGATGCTTGGGATACACTTACCACATTCTACCAAGCTAGGAATGAGGCTCGTGTTGCTCACCTCCAAAAAAAGTTGGAGAGTTAGCACATGAATGAAGGTGATTCTATGGATAGTTTCCTAACGAAGATCAAAGATTTGAAGGAACAATTGATTTCTGCTGATGAGGTTATACCAGATAGCTCACTTGTGCAGACCGTTCTGAATGGTCTTCCTGATTCATATCAGAGTTTTGCTTCTACTCTTCGGTTGATGATGAAAGGCAATCCGAATGCCTTATCATTTGAGGAGTTAGTCTCTGTTCTGTTGCAGGAAGATCAGTCCAGGCAAAACATGTCCATTATGCGTGTTGCAGATCAAGCTTTCCTGGCTAGTCAGAAGGGTAAAGAAAAATGGAGCTCTTCTACTAGTAAGCATGAAGAAGTGTATGTTTTTCAGCCCCGTGGCTTTGTGCAGAAAGGGCATGAAAATCAGGTGTGCAGGTTAAAGAAGGCATTATAAGGTTTAAAGCAAGCACCACGTGCTTGGTATGAGAAGATACATGCCTATCTGGTTGCACATGGTTTTGTGAACAGTCCAACTGAAAGCACCTTATATGTTAAGCGTGCTAATGTTGTGCTTCTGATCATTGTTGTCTATGTTGATGACATGCTGCTCACTGGTCCTATTGAGAAGCATATTGCTGATTTCAAGGCTGATTTGCATGCCTCATTTGAGATGTCTGATTTGGGGCATTTGCATCACTATTTGGGCATTCAGTTTATGCAAGTTGATGGTGGAATGGCTTTGTGTCAAACGAAATATATTGACACATTATTGCAGCGTTTTGGCCTTGAAGACCATAAGCCTATTGCCACTCCTATGGAGACAGATTTACGATTGAGTCTTCATGATGCTGGAGATTCATTTGATGTTGTTCTCTATTAGCAGGCTGTTGGATGCTTGATTTACTTATGCATTACTCGGTCAGATATTCAGTTTGTTGTCTCACAGACGAGCAGGTTTATGCATTGCCCAGGAGTCACGCATTGGAAGGCGGTTAAGCGCATCTTTCACTACTTAAGTGGTACTCGGCTACTTGGGTTGTTTTATCCCAAGGGGGGATCACTACCGCCAGATTTGCATGCTTTTTCTAACTCTGATTGGGCTGGTTGCTATGACACTCGTGTGTCCACCAGTGGTTTTTGCTTCATGCTTGGTAGCTCATGTATATCTTGGTTGAGCAAGAAGCAGCCTACTGTGGCCACTTCTAGTTGTGAGGCTGAGTATAGGGCAACTTTTACAGCGACTATTGAGTGTGTGTGGCTCAGACGCCTTATGGCTGATTTGGGTGTTGGCCAGTCTTCTGCCACCACCATCTTCACTGACAGTCAGAGCGCATTGGCAGTTGCGAAGAACCCTGTGTTCCATGCTCGCACTAAGCACATTGAGGTGCATTATCACTATGTCAGGGAGAGGTTCTCTGCTGGGAAGATCAGCTTGGCATATGTGCCCACGCAGGAGAACATTGCAGACCTTTTCACGAAGGCTCTGCCTAGGGAGAAGTTTGAAGCTTTCTGCAAAGCTTTGGGCTTACTTCCTTTTGTGGAGTGATTTCCACATAGCTTGGCACTTCCTTATACATGAGTGCCAGCTACTTGTTCACCGCATCACTCCCAGGGGGATTTGTTGATATATTTAGGTAGTGATGTGTGTGAACACACTACGACCGCCGGGGCATTTTTTTCCCTCTTTAGGAGGTTTTTTTCCCCCGGCTTGTATATATGCCTATTGCCCTAATGGGCTACTTATCTTTGTACATTCTCTGGTAATACATTCAGTATTGTGTGTTTGTGCTCCAAGCTTCTCCTTCTTCCTTGTGCTGTTCGCGTGCTTCCGCAGACATCTATCTCCAACATACAGTTCATGATCTATCAAATGGGGATGTGATTATTGCTTCTGGTATTTTATGTCATGGGCTGTGTAAGCTCATAGACTATGAAAGATTTGTAAATGATTCGGCATGTGCAGTACATGATTCTCAAGCTATGTTAGATGCAAAGCTTTGGCATGCACGCTTTGGTCATCTGAATTTTGCTAGTTTGCTATGCGTGCAGAAATCTGAAATAGTGTCCTCTTTGCCCAAACTTAAGCCACCTGGAAAACATGTTTTTGAAGGCTGTATTTTGGGCAAATACAGCATTTGTCCTTTCCAGAAGATGGTTCAGTTCTGGCTACTCAGAAATTGCAGCTTGTACATAGTGATGTTTGTGGTTCTATGCAGATACCTTATTTTGGGAATTATCTTTACTTCGTGACTTTCATTGATGATTTTTCTAGGCATGCATGGGTATATCCATTGAAGGCAAAGTCCGAAGTGTTTATGTGCTTCAAATAGTTTTTGGCTTTGGCTGAAAATCTATCAGCATGTAAAATGGGCACCCTCCGTTCTGATCGAGGGGGGGAATATATGTCTTCTGATTGTAATGCATTTCTGGTTGAATGTGGGATAAAACACTAGTGTATAGTGCCGTATACACCTCAACAAAATGGAGTTGCTAAACAAAAGAACATGTCACTCATGGAGATGGTGAGGTGTCAAGAGTCAGGCTTTACCACATAATTTCTTACTTGAGGCTATCATGTGTGCAACATATGTACTTAACAGGTGTCCCACTAAAGCGCTGCAGTCTATCACTCCATATGAGGCTTGACATGACCATAAGCCATCTGTTGCTCATCTACGTGTTTTTGGTTGTTTGGCATATGTACTAGTGGCTGAATAAAAATTGGATGATAAAGCAGTAAAATGTTTTTTTGTTGTGTACAGTTCTGAAAGTAAAGACTATCGTCTGTATCATCCACAGACTGACGCATTTTAGTTAGCCATGATGTTGTTTTTGTGGAAGATGCTATTCAGCCATTGCTCTCATGTACTAAGGAGACATCTGTTAGCTCCAAAGACATGTATGATACTTTGCTGCCTCTTTTAACAGGTGGACAATCTAGTGCTGGTCCTCATGAAGCAACTTCTCAACCTTTGCAGGTTTCATGTGATGATGCAGATCATTCCATTTCTAATGCAGATTGACATGATACACTTATTGATGAGAGAGCTGATATTGAGGAGGCAAGAACTATGCCAAAATGGCTAGTGCAGACCTTGCATGGCAGCAAATTAGATGCACCTCTGTCATATCGTACTCGATCAGGCTCTCATAGTGCCTCTTTTGCATCAAATTGCTATGCTATGGCTGCATCTAGTTTGTGTGTTGAGACTGAGCCTGTTTGATTTGATGAAGCACAAAATTCAAAAAATTAGATGGCTGTTATGCAATCTGAATATGATGCAATAATGAAGAATGGTACTTGGTCTTTATGTGACTTGCCTCCTAGCAAGAAGGCCATTGGCACTAAGTGGGTATACAAGCTGAAGTGTAAGCCTCATGGTACAATTGACATGTATAAGGCTAGGCTTGTTGTAAAGGGTTATGTGCAAGAAAGAGGCATTGATTTTGATGAAACCTTTGCTCCTACTTGTCGAATGACTGTTCATAGCACATGTGCACTTGCAGCTCATCATGGTTGGAATGTACATCAGTTGGACATTAAAACAACATTTTTGAATGGTGACTTGCATGAAGAAGTGTATGTTTTGAAGCACCATGGCTTTGTGCAGAAAGGGCATGAAAACCAAGTGTGCAGGTTAAAGAAGGCATTATATGGTTTAAAGCAAGCACTATGTGCTTGGTATGAAAAGATACATGCCTATCTGATTGCACATGGTTTTGAGAATAGTCCAACTAAAAGAACCTTATATGTTAAGCGTGCTAATGATGTACTTCTGATAATTGTGGTTTATGTTGATGAGATGTTGCTCACTGGTCCTCATGAGAGGCATATTGCCGATTTTAAGTATGATTTGCATGCCTCATTTAAGATGTTTGATTTGGGGCATTTGCATCATTATTTGGGCATTCAGTTTATGCATGTTGATGGTGGAATGGCTTTGTGTCAAATGAAATATATTGATACATTATTGCAGCGTTTTGGCCTTGAAGACTCTAAACCTATTGCCACTCCTATGGAGATAGGTTTACAATTGAGTCTTCATGATGTTGGAGATGCATTTGATGTTGTTCTCTATCAGCAGGCTGTTGGGTTCCTAATTTACTTATGCATTACTAGGCGAGATATTCAGTTTGCTATCTCACAGATGAGCACGTTTATGCATTGCCCAGGAGTCAAGCATTAGCAAGCGGTTAAGTGCATCTTTCGCTACTTGAGTGGTACTCGGCTACTTGGGTTGTTTTATCCCAAGGGGGATCACTAGCGCGAGATTTGCATGCTTTTTCTAACTCTGATTGGGCTAGTTGCTATGACACTTGTGTGTCCACTAGTGGCTTTTTCTTCATGCTTGGTAGCTCATGGATATCTTGGTTGAGAAAGAAGAAGCCTATTGTGGCCACTTCTAGTTGTGAGGTTGAGTATAGGGCAGCTTTCACAACGACTGTTGAGTGTGTATGGCTCAGATGCCTTATGGCTGATTTGGGTGTAGTCTTCTGCCACCACCATCTTCACTGACAGTCAAAGCGCATTGGCAGTTGCGAGGAACCCTGTGTTCCATGCTCGCACTAACCACATTGAGGTGCATTATCATTATTTCAAGGAGAGGTTCTCTGCTGGGGAGATCAGCTTGGCATATGTGCCCACACAAGAGAACATTGTAGACCTTTTCATGAAGGCTTTGCTCAGGGAGAAGTTTGAAGCTTTCCGTAGAGCTTTGGGCTTACTTCCTTTTGTGGAGTGATTTCCACATAGCTTGGCACTTCCTTATACATGAGTGCCAGCTCCTTGTTCACCGCATCACTCCCAGGGGGGATTTGTTGATATATTTAGGTAGTGATGTGTGTGAACACTCTAGGACCACCGGGGCACTTTTTTCCCTCTTTAGGAGGTTTTTTTCTCCTGGCTTGTATATACGCCTATTGCCCTAACTGGTGACTTATCTTTGTACATTCTCTAGTAATACATTCAGTATTGTGTGTTGTGCTCCAAGCTTCTTCTTCTTCCTTGTGCTCTTCGCGTGCTTCCATAGACGTCTAACTCCAACAAAAAGGTGGAATTCATGATTTTGAATAGGGAATATTAAAAGAGGACTTATAACATTTTTTACCGTTTTGTGAGAGTTAGAGAGAGAGAGAGAACTTCATAGTAGAAAATTGCAATCTTCAAGAAAAACAAGCACATTGACAATTTGGATTGAGCTCAACCAAGCTAGGAGGTCTATCAACATTTCTTGATAAACTTCTCTATTGTTTGATAAAAAAATTGAATAAGAATCAAGTTTACACAAAATTGCAATTCTCGAAAAAAGCCATAAATTGAAAAATGATTTTTTTTTGTTGATATTTAGTGATTGCAAGTAACTGTTTAAATTTGTGTTTCTAATGAAACAAGAAAAAACAAAAAATATGATGGAATTGTTTATGTTAAATTTCTAGTGAGAATCGGGATTGTAACCTCAAAATTTCATGGTTTTGCGTCAAGATCATGGAAAAACATGATTCCTTGGAAAACATCTTAAGCAAAAAAAAAGTGATTCTGACCTCAAAATTTCATAATTTTGAGTCAACATCATGGAAAACCACGATTCCTTGGAAACACGATCTTGAGCCAGAAAAAAACACGATTTTGACCTCAAAATCTCACGATTTTGAGTCAGAATCATGGAAAAATATGATTCCATGAAAACAGGATCCTAAGCAAAAAAAAAAAGTGATTTTGACCTCAAAATTTCATGATTTTGAGTCAAGATCATGGAAAAACACGATTCCTTGAAAACACGATCCTTAGCCAAAGAAAACACGATTTTGACTCAAAATTTCATGATTTTGAGTCATGATCATGGAAAAGCATGATTCCCTGAAAGCATGATCCTGAGCCAAAAAATGTGATTCTAACTCAAAATTTCACGATTTTGAGTCACGATCGTGGAAAAACACGATTCCCTAAAAACACCATCTTGAGCAAAAAAACGCGATTCTGACCTCAAAATTTCACAAGTTTGAGTCAGGATCAAGGAAAAACATGATTCCTTGAAAACACAATCTTGAGCCAAAAAACGTGATTCTAACTCTAAATTTCATGATTTTGAGTCACGATCATGGAAAAACATGATTCCCTGAAAACACGATCCTAAGCCAAAAACCGCGATTCCCACCTCAAAATTTGACAATTTTGAGTCAGGATCGTGGAAAAACAGGATCCCCTGAAAACAAGATCTCGAGCCAAAATTTTAAGAATACATAAAGTTGTGATTGTTGAGCAAAAAACTGGATTCTATGGTAGAATCGTATTTTTTTTCAAAACTTACTAAAATTAAAAGCTGGATGAATATTTGAAGAGAAAACATCTTTTGCCATAGAAAGAGAAAATAGAAACCCAAAAAAAGCCAAACCTTATTTTTCTTGAAATAAGTAGGGTTAGTTGGAAGAGAGAGTAAGGTGAATGAAATTGAGATCAGGAATCATTGTGGATCATAGCGAGAAACTTAGCAAATATGGGGTACAACAAAACAATAAGAGAAGTCTAAAACATTCGAGTACTATACACGAGCATGAAAAATATGAATGAAGAATCAGAACCTTCTGATACAGCCAATTACAAAAATATCATTAAATATCTATATACAAATAGGTTTGGAGCCTATGTACATCAAGATGGATTGCATAAGGATCTCGTTAGATTGAGAAACTTAGAGATACCTTTAAATTTGATGCCAGTGGCTCAATTTAAAGATGGTAGGTATGAGGATAGACAAGGATGTGCTTATGTTTTCACCAATGACCTTGACAATATAAATGATCTCGGGCAAGACACCGATAAAGGAACTTGGGAACAAAATGTAGAACAATCTGACATCCCTAAAACTAATAGGAATCATACTTTTGTAGAGCCACAAAGAAAGAAGACAACGGACATCTCTTAACCCCTTTTGGAGTAGCTATGCAAGACTTTCCTATAAGAAGAAGGCAAGAATGGAATAGCAATGGGAGAATAATGGGGCCTTATCAAGTAGCTAAATGCATGAAAAACCAGTATGGTGGGTCAACAAATCCTCATGATCATGTGAATATAAACAAATCCTTAGGGCACAATAAATTCAAGATTATAAAGCTCAAATTTGAAGCCTTTGGAATAACTTTATTTGGACCAACTTTGACTTGGTTTTTACCATTAAGAAAGTGTTGATATATTTAGGTAGTGATGTGTGTGAACACTCTAGGACCGCTGGGGCACTTTTTTCCCTCTTTAGGAGGTTTTTTTCACCCGGCTTGTATATACGCCTATTGCCCTAATGGGCTACTTATCTTTGTACATTCTCTAGTAATACATTTAGTATTGTGTGTTGTGCTCCAAGCTTCTTCTCCTTCCTTATGTTGTTCGCGTACTTCCGAAGACGTCTATCTCCAACAATTGGTATCAGAGCAGGTCGTCGCTTCATCTAGGGTGCCGTCGACACTCCTCCGTTTGCAGTCTCAGAATTGCACAAATTTTGTTGAGCATACTCGACGTATTTCCCATATCAAACCTGCTTCGCTCTGTGGTGCCAAAATCGCGATCTGAGCTCGTTTTGGCCTCCGAACGCACTATCGCAGTGCTTGTGTAGGCTATTTCTTTTTTTTGTGCCACAGATATATACCAGTTTCTGTTTGCCATGATAAGCGTCTCGAAGTCTGCTACAGGTCTAGTGGAATTCATCTGGGCAGTTCTGTTCAACTTTTTGAGATACACTCAATTTTCTACATCAAGGTATTTTAGTCACCGGCCATGGCTGAAAGTAGTGATGTAGTCCATATGTTGGCTGTTGAGGATAAGTTGGATGATACCAACTACCCGTTATGGGCTTATATGATGCGACATGTGTTGGTTGCAAAAGGACTGTGGAACATTGTGCAGGGTGTCAAAAAATATCCTATCAGACCTGCAATTGTTACAACTGCAAGTACTGAAGTTGATGCAGAAGGTGTCGAAGATGATGATATTCTGCATATTCCTATTTGTGCTGCGGTTTCTGCTTCACCTACTGTAAAGCAGATTTGTTGGGATGGCAGAGATGCCCAGGCACATGCATTGATAACTTTGTCTGTCAAATGTACCATTATTCCTCACATTCGCTCTTGCAGAACAGCTAAGGATGCTTGGGATACACTTACCACAGTGTACCAAGCTAGGAATGAGACTCGTGTTGCTTACCTCCGAAAACATTTGGAGAGTGAGCACATGAATGAAGGTGATTCTATGGACAGTTTCCTAACGAAGATCAAAGACTTGAAGAAACAATTGATTTCTGTTGATGAGGTTATACCAGATAGCTCACTTGTGCAGACTGTTTTGAATGGTCTTCCTGATTCATATTAGAGTTTTGCTTCCACTCTTCGGTTGATGATGAAAGGAAATCCAAATGCCTTATCATTTGAGGAGTTAGTCTCTATTCTGTTGCAGGATGATCAGTCCATGTAGAACAGGTCCATTATGCGTGTTGCAGATCAAGCTTTCCTGGCTAGTCAGAAGGGCAAAGGAAAATGGAGCTCTTCTACTAGTAAGCATAAATCTGCAAATGTTGCACATTGGAAGAACCAAGACAAAGATGAGAAAATAGCAAAAAAGCAGAAATTGTTTTGTGAGTACTGTAAAGGGAATGATCACATCATAAAGAACTGTCCAAAACTAGGTGCAAAAGAGGCAAAGAAGAAACAGGCTGGAATGGTTGTTGAAGAAGCCTCTACACCAAAAACGGAGTCGGCTAATCTTGTGCAGGAAGAAGAATGGGTGTTTACTACTGTTTGCAGTTTTGACCCATCTTCTCATGATCAGTGCATGTCTGCAGTAGACTCAGATGTTTGGTATTTTGACAGTGGGGCAACCAAACATATTACCTCGCAACGCAGTTTCTTCTCTTCATTCGATCCTGCCCCTATAGGGAATACTGTTACATGTGCCAACAACTCCTCTTATCCTGTTATGGGAGTTGGTAAGATCATTTTGACTACTGCTGATGGTAGTTCTTTCACTTTGTCACATGCTTTATTTGTGCACACGGATCAAGAAGAACCTGTTATCAGTTTTTGCATTAGCCAAGATTGGCTTGGTTGTGAAATTTGTTGATGACAGGTTTACAGTTCATGATCTGTGAAATGGCGATGTGATTATTGCTTCTGGCATTTTATGTCGTGGGTTGTATAAGCTCATAGACTATGAAAGATGAGTAAATGATTTGGCATGTGCAGTAAATGATTCTCAGGCTATGTCAGATGCAAAGCTTTGGCATGCACGCTTTGGTCATCATAATTTTGCTAGTTTGCTACGCCTGCAGAAATCTGAAATGGTGTCCTCTTTGCCCAAACTTGAGGCACCTGGAAAACATGTTTTTGAAGGCTGTATTTTGGGCAAATGCAGCGTTCCTCCTTTCCAAAAGATGGTTTAGTTCGGGCTACTCAGAAATTGAAGCTTGTACATAGTGATGTCTGTGGTCCTATGCACATACCTTCTCTTGGGAATTATCTTTACTTCGTGACTTTCATCGATGATTTTTCCAGGCATGCATGGGTATATCCATTGAAGGCAAATTCCGAAGTGTTCATGTGCTTCAAACAGTTTCTCGTTTTGGCTGAAAATCTGTCAGCATGTAAAATGGGCACCCTCTATTCTGATCGAGGGGGGGGATATATGTCTTCTGATTTTAATGCATTTTTGGCTGAATGTGGGATAAAACACCAATGTACAGTGCCGTATACACCTCAACAGAATGGAGTTGCTGAACGAAAGAACAGGTCACTCATGGAGATCGCAAGGTGTATGGTCAAGAGTTAGGCTTTACCACAAGTTTCTGGCTTGAGGCTGTCATGTGTGCAGCATATGTACTGAACAGGTGTCCCACTAAAGCACTGCAGTCTATCACTCCATATGAGGCTTGGCATGACCGCATGCCATCTGTTGCTCATCTGCATGCTTTTGGTTGTTTGGCATATGCATTAGTGCCTGAACTACATCGCAAAAAATTGGATGATAAAGTAGTAAAATGTATTTTTGTTGGGTACAATTCTGAAAGTAAAGGCTATCGTCTGTATCATCCACAGACTAAATGCATTCTGGTTAGCCGTGATGTTGTTTTTGTGGAAGATGCTATTCAGCCATTGCTGTCATGTACTAAGGAGAGATCTGTTAGCTCCAAAGACATGTATGATACTTTACTTCCTCTTTTTACAGGTGGACAATCTAGTGCTGGTCCTAATGAGGCAACTTCTCAGCCTTTGGAGGTCTCATGTGATGATGCAAATCAATCCATTTCTGATGCAGATTTACATGATGCACTTATTGATGAGAGAGCTGACATTGAGCAGGCAAGAACTATGCCAAAATGGCTGGTGCAGGCCTTGCATGATAGCGAATTGGATGCACCTTTGTCATATTGTACTCGTTCAAGCTCTCATAGTGTCTCTTTTGCATCAGATTGCTATGCTATGGCTGCATCTAGTCTTTGTGATGAGACTGAGCCTGTTTTGTTTGATGAAGCACAAAATTCAAAAAATTGGATCGCTGCTATGCAATCTGAATATGATGTTATAATGAAGAATGGTACTTGGTCTTTATGTGGCTTGCCTCCTGGCAAGAAGGCCATTGGTACTAAGTGGGTATACAAGCTGAAGCGTAAACCTGATGGTACAGTTGATGGGTATAAGACTAGGCTTGTTGCAAAGGGTTATGCACAAGAAAGAGGCATTGATTTTGATGAGACCTTTGCACCTACATGCCGTATGACTACTGTTCGGAGCATCTGTACACTTGAAGCTCATCATGGTTGGAATGTACATCAGTTGGACATTAAAATTGCATTTCTGAATGGTGACTTGCATGAAGAATTGTATGTTTTTCAGCCCCGTGGCTTTGTGCAGAAAGGGCATGAAAACCAGGTGTGCAGGTTAAGAAAGGCATTATATGGTTTAAAGCAAGCACCACGTGCTTGGTATGAGAAGATACATACCTATCTGATTGCACATGGTTTTGAGAACAGTCCAACTAAAAGCACCTTATATGTTAAGCGTGCTAATGATGTACTTCTGATCATTGTGGTTTATGTTGATGACATGCTGCTCACTGGTCCTCATAAGAGGCATATTCCTGATTTTAAGGCTGATTTGCATGCCTCATTTGAGATGTCTGATTTGGGGCATTTGCATCATTATTTGGGCATTCAGTTTATGCACATTGATGGTGGAATGGCTTTGTGTCAAACGAAATATCTTGACACATTATTGCAGCATTTTGGCCTTGAAGACTGTAAGCCTATTGCCAATCCTATGGAGATAGGTTTACGATTGAGTCTTCATGATGCTGGAGATGCATTTGATGTTGTTCTCTATCAGTAGGTTGTTGGATGCTTGATTTACTTATGCATTACTCGGCCAGATATTCAGTTTGCTGTCTCACAGATGAGCAGGTTTATGCATTACCCAGGAGTCAAGCATTGGTAGGCGGTTAAGCGCATCTTTCACTACTTGAGTGGTACTCAGCTACTTGGGTTGTTTTATCCGAAGGGGGGATCACTACCGCCAGATTTGCATGCTTTTTCTGACTCTGATTGGGCTGGTTGCTATGACACTCGTGTGTCCACTAGTGGCTTTTGCTTCATGCTTGGTAGCTCCTGTATATATTGGTTGAGCAAGAAGCATCCTACTGTGGCCATTTTCAGTTGTGAGGCTGAGTATAGGGTAGCTTTCACAACGACTATTGAGTGTGTGTGGCTCAGACGCCTTATGGTTGATTTGGGTGTTGGTCAGTCTTTTGCCACCACCATCTTCAGTGACAGTGAGAGCACATTGGCAGTTGCGAGGAACCCTGCGTTCCATGCTCGCACTAAGCACATTGAGGTGCATTATCATTATGTCAGGGAGAGGTTCTCTGCTGGGGAGATCAGCTTGGCATATGTGCCCACGCAGGAGAACGTTGCAGACCTTTTCACGAAGGCTCTGCCTAGGGAGAAGTTTGAAGCTTTCCGCAAAGCTTTGGCCTTACTTCCTTTTGTGGAGTGATTTCCACATAGCTTGACACTTCCTTATACATGAGTGCTAGCTACTTGTTCACCGCATCACTCCCAGGGGGGATTTGTTGATATATTTAGGTAGTGATGTGTGTGAACACTCTAGGACTGCCGGGGCACTGTTTTCCCTCTTTTGGAGGTTTTTTTCCCCCGGCTTGTATATATGCCTATTGCCCTAATGGGCTACTTATCTTTGTACATTATCTAGTAATAAATTCAGTATTGTGTGTTGTGCTCCAAGCTTCTTCTCCGTCCTTGTGTTGTTCGCGTGCTTCCGCGGATGTCTGTCTCCAACAGAAGGAAATGTTTAGAGACATTAGAAGGATTTTTGGAAGGATTCATTGGAGAATTGTCCAAGACATGAATTGAACATAGCACCGCTACTTTAATTCACACATTCAGACAAAATGAGAGTGAGAGTGTAAGAGAAGCATCAAGAAGATTCAAACAATATTTGGATGGATGTCCTAGAGAAGAGAAGGCAACAATGCCCAAAATAATATCGCTATTCATAGAAGATTGATTAATGCACAATTAAGGACTATGGTCTACTCTAGAAGATGCCATGACCTAGACTCATGTGTGAAAGAATCCATTGATCTAGAAGACAATAGGGGAAATGATCTTCAAATATTCGAACATAAAAAACACAATGAAACAAAGTTATCCCCAATAGAGGAATTGGCCAATGCCATAGCAAAAGCCTTAAGATCAACAACTATATCATATCTACCTGATTGTAGATTGACACAAAACAAGAAATGCTATGTATGTGGAGAAAGTCATCCTACACATATGTGCTCTCATAAAAAACCACAACACTTGTAGGATCAGAGAACTCTCAAGTATTGTACCTTAGAAAAAAATGGACAAATCATACAAGGGATGAGTGTTTCTACAACAATCAACCATTGAGGGAAAGGGATTACCAAGTCAACTAGTCAGCTTAGGGATAGAGAATATGGGGAAAAACCTAGACCAGTTCTGTGATAATAAGCATTATACCCACCAATGTAGTCCCAGTAAAGTATACTCCAATAGAGGAGAATTTGGAAAGAACAATGGTACCATCAGACTAATATTAAGAAGATCAACGTAGTCATTATGAAGACTATTCTGAATCACATGATTGGGATTACACCTATAATAAGGAACTAGATATGCAAGCATTGGATTTAGGAAATGGGAGAATTGAAATGGATGCAACAACTTTAAAGTATATAAAACACAACTACATGTCAAATACAAAACCTCAAATCAAAACAATTAAGAAGGTAACCTATTATAGCCGTGGGGGAGATCATTTTGTTAGAGATTGTACTCAACCACCTACATTGAGGATAGAGGGAGCCTATTGTAAGGATTGTGGTAGGGACCACTTAATAAAAGATTGCCCAAGAAATCCATAGAAACAAACAACTAATGCCAATATTCCTTTAAAATTAGTAGAAATTTTTGAAAACATAATAGAAGAACAAAAAACAAAAGAATGGTTCATGGAAGGAGAGGAGCACAAAAAATAAAAGTTAAATGGGAGAAAAAATTGGAGGAAGTTGGGAAAGGAACACAAACTAGGGCTTGTAACACATCAAAACATCAAGAACTAGAACCCATTCAAGAGATAAAGATATCAAAAGATTTGGATACAATAATCAAAGCTTACAAAGAAAGAATAAAAGAAGGTCCTAGTGCAATAGACCATTAAAGAGTATACCCATTGCCTAAATTGGAAAAAGAGAGGATAGAACTTTGTAAAGAAGTGATTGTAAAAACACAACAAGAAATAGAACAAGGAAAAAATGAATTCACAAAGGGAAACACAGGAGAAATACAAGAGAAAGCTTGGGAAGAAGTATTAAGAGAAAAACACACAAGGAAAATTTGGAACATCTCATGAGCAGAAGGAAAGGGAAAAGGGAAAACAACAAAATGAATAAAGTATATTGTTGGGGATGCAAGTTAGATTATTAGAACAATGCAAATTGCAATGTCATTGGACTCTAGAAGAATTAATTCAAGAAAATCCTAACCTTTCGAGTTTATTTACAAAATCAATAGAAAGTTCTGACAGAGAGCAAGCAAAGGAACCAATTCTGTAAGTACCAATAGATAAAATAGGAGGGTACTATGAAGGGGAGGAAGGGAATACTATACTTTTAGTTCATTTTGGTAATAAGCAAACAAAGGCTATTTTGGATAGTGAAGCAGGTGTAGCCATCATGACCAAAAGAACTTGGGAAAAATGGGGGGCACAAACACTTCATCTCACCAAGATGAAATTCAAGTGGTAGATGGACACATAAAAACACCATTAGGAATATGGGAAAAAGTGATAATAGAAATTTGTGGAATTGAGTTAGAACACACTTTTGCAATAGTGGAGTTTGCACAAATCACCTCATATGAGATTATATTAGGAAGGCCCTTTATGAGGCAAATGCAAGTTGTTCGAGATTGGGGAAAAGATTGTTTGTATCTACAAAACAAAGGAAATATTACCAAAGTCAATTTGAGGAGTGGAAGTTATTATAATATACCTCCACAAGAATGGTACAAGGTACATCATGAACATGGTAATATGACTGAGTCTAATGAAAGTAGTGATAATGAAAAAACCACTTGGGACATATATTTCCATAAAAAAGAAATTACTATTGGAGTTAGAAGTCTGTGGAAGCACACAAATAGCACAAGGAAGAAGAAGAAGCTTGGAGAACAACACACAATACTGAATATATTACCACTAAAATGTACAAAGATAAGTAACCCATTAGGGCTATAGGCGTATATACAAGCTGGGGGGAAAAAACCTCCTAAAGAGGGAAAAAAGTGCCCCGATGGTCCTAGTGTGTTCACACACATCACTACCTAAATATATCAACGAATCCCCCCTGGGAGTGATACAGTGAACAAGAAGTTGGCACTCATGTATAATAAAGAGAAATTGGAAAACATAAAAAAACACTCTACCTAACTACATGGGAGAGTACGAGCGGAATTCAGAGCTTTATCATGCCCCAACGATAAGAGCAAAAGGAAGAGAAATCTCAAGTAAGACGTCAGATATAGCATGAAAGTTGAAGGAGACAAACGTGCAGTGCTCCATAACTTTGGAAGAATTACTGAAAATAAAACCACAAGTATGGACTAAATTGGCCAAGAAAATGGGGCAAAAGGAAGTAAAAACCATCAACAAAGAGGCCAATGAAGATGCACATACAATCCAAATCCTGATAGATAAAGTAGGAGACTTGAATGAAGGAGATGAAGGTAACATATGTCTACCCATTACTTTTCGAGGTTACACCATGAAAGCAATCCTAGACAAAGGAGCTGGAGTAGGAATATCAACAAACGAATTATGGGAGAAGTGGGGAAAACCAGCGTTATGACCCACAAGAATGAAATTACAATTAGTTGATGGTCACATCAAAAAACCTCTGGGATTGTTAGAGAACATTGTACTTATAACATGTGGAGTAGACTTCTAGCGCACATTAGCCATTTGTCAGTTTGAGAGAGCGAGTAATTATGAAATGATCTTGGGAAAACCTTTTATGAGACAACTAAGGGTAGTGCAAGACTGGGGCAGAGAGGCAGTATACCTGCAACATAGAGGCACAACCACGAGAATAAATCTCCATACATACGCCGACGGAGATGTTCCACCTCTACAATGGAACACAATACATAAAGAAGAGGATGACCTATCAATCCATAGTGAAGGATCTTAAGATCAATCATGGATGCATGAAGACACCCAACTATGAATGTGCAAGGGAGCCAAGAGGGAAGAAGAAAGAAGACGAACATGACAACCCGGTTGTGGAATCTCTAGACCAGTAGATGATTCAACTTATGTGCAACAAGTATTCCTAGATGAAGAGTTTGAGCCTTATGGATGGATGGAGATATTGGCCACATTAGATGTGTGTTGACGCCCGGATCCCACAGATGCACGAATGCAAAGGATAGTACAAAAACACAATCACACAAAAGTACTCAGAGATAGAAAGAGACAAGAGATGACACCAGATTGGGTACAATCTCCCCCCACATACTCTGATGGACAACTCTATCAGAACATGTGTATTTATAGGTAATTCATATTATGTCCTGAATTGAAGATACATGAGGGCCACGCTTTAAATAATGTACTTTTGCTTTATTTACAAAAATAGCTAAAAATAAGTATCTTCTAAAAATAACTTATTTTCAAAAAATACTTTTCTAAATATCTCCAAAAGTATTTGAATAAATCCATGCGCATTCACAACCTCATGGAACTTCAGCTGCTAAATCAAAACACAAAACACATTAAAATCCTCAAGGCATTAAACCTTCATTCCAATATTCCATAAAGTATAACCTCCCCCAGTTGTCGAGCAGCTAACCTCAGTTGATAAGAATAAAATAGACATGGATGGCCAGTCACATGTCCCATCAATGAACAATCATAAACATGTTCCATGTAAAAACACATGCATGGAATTGGAAAACTGGAATTTAATGTGATTGTGAATGATAAGCAGAAATCAAATGATCATAATGTGGAGTTAGTGATGTTTTGTGAATCCATTGAGATTCTGCAAGTGAATGATTTTTATATTTAACCAAATATCTATGATATTGGTTACCTGTGCGTGTAGTAGTAACATCATAATCAAGTATTTTCTCTGGAATTAAAATTTCAGCATCCTCTTCTAATAAAGGAGGATAATCCAGAATAGGAGTGAGTAGTGGAGTTCCTTTAAACGATTTCAATAAACTGATATGAAAAGAATCATGTATATTCCAATGAGAAGGCATATCTAATCTAAAAGCATTCTCATTAATCTTTTGAATAATATGGAAAGGTCCATAATAACATGGTCCTTAGGATGCTGTGAAATATTTTTCAAACATCTTTTAATTATTAGTAACCATACATAATCATTTTCATTAAATTCTTTAGCTAATCATTTCTTATTAACATTACGCATGTAATGTTCTTGACTCTTTTTAATGTGCTCATGAACCTCATGAAGTATGGAAATATGATCGTGTGCAAAAGAATCAGCCATAGGTATATCAGTTTGAGTGATAGACATGGGAGTGGGAAGCTTTTTACCATACACAATTTCATACGATGCACGTCTAGTAGTGGTATGTGTTGCGTTATTATATGCAAATTGTAGTAAAGGAAATTTCTCATCCCAATTACTTGGATTATCTAAAGAATAACAACGTAATAGATCCAAAATAGTACTATTTGTAGCTTCACTTTGCCCATTACTTTCAGGATGAAATGCGGAACTAAAGTCTATTTTAAAACCTAAATTTTTAAATAATGCAACCCAAACGTGATTACAAAAACGAACATCTCGATCTGACAAAATAACTTTTGGACAACCATGATGTGGAAACACTCATTTAATAAATAACTTAGCAACTTGAGGTGCAAAAAGAGTCTTTTTACAAGGGATGAAATATGCTTGTTTACTAAACCTATCAACAATTGTCCAAATCATGTCATTATGTGATGAAGTTGTAGGAAGACTAGTAATAAAATCCATAGAAATTTGTTCCCATGGTCCATTAGGTATGGGAAGTGGCATTAACAATCCAAATACTTTATAGTGATATCTTTTGACACGTTGACACACAATGCAATGGGAAACATACTGTGTAATATCCTTTTCCATATTAGGCCAAAAGAAGAATTATTTACATGTCGAAATAGTACTTTGTATGCCCCTATGACCCATATATGGTGGTTCATGCATCTCTTTCATAACAAATTCTTTAAAACCTTGTGTAATGCATAGCTTGTGATCAAAATACAAGAATCCATTATGAAAAATGTAGTGATCCTCACTAAATGCGGTAGAATTATTGAAAGCATTCCATGTTTGTGAAAAATACAAGTTAGATGTATAAGTAGGAATCATGTCATGAAATGAATGAATATGAACAACAGAACTATTATTTGTTTGTGGGGATGGGAAATGACTAAGGGCATCAGCTACAACATTAGCTTTGCCAGGTTGATATTGGATCATAGGCTGAAAATTTTGTATGAATGAAGCCCATTTGATGTGTCTATCGAAAATCAGTGGTTGATTTAGTAAATGCTTAATAGCTTGTTGGTCGGTTTTGATTATGACTTTTGAACCCATGAGATAATGTTTGCAAATTTTTAAAGCATGCACAACAACCAAAAGTTCCTTATCATATGTACTATAGTTCTTTTCAAAAGGTTTAAGTTTCCTACTTTCAAATGCAATGGGATGATCATTTTGCATCAATACATCACCTATACCTGAGCCACTAGCATCTGTAACTACATGAAAAGGTTGTGAATAATCAGGTAATTGCAAAACAGGTGCATGAGAAAGCGCATGTTTGAGTTTTTCAAAAGATTTTTGTTGTGCTGATCCCCACACAAATTTTAATTTTTTCTTCAATAATAGTGTGAGTGGGAGTGCTAAATAAGAAAAGACTTTTACAAAATTTCTATTAAAACTAGATAATCCAAGAAAAGAGCGTATATCATTCACAGATTGTGGTACATGCCATTCTTCAATTACTTTAATTTTCTTTGGATCGACGTGAACACCTTGACTTGAAACAATATGGCCTAAATACTCTAATTCTCTTTGGAAAAAGTAACTCTTTTCAGGATTTTCATAAATTTTGTTTTTGCATAACAAATTAAAAACTGTTGCTAAATGCTTTTCATGGTCATCATCATGCTTATTATAGATAAGTATATCATCGAAGAAAACAAGAACAATAGCTTGGTATTCAAGAAAAATGTTATTCATCGTGCGTGCAAATGTAGTAGGTGCATTGGTGAGTCCAAAAGACATTACCATGAATTCAAAGTGACCAGTGTCAATTCTAAAAGCTGTCGTATGAATATCATTTTGTGTCATTCTTATTTGATGATACCCAAATTTAAGATCAATTTCACTAAAGACACGTGCTTCACGAAGCTTATCTAGAAAATCATCTATCCTAGGAATAAGATATCTATTTTTAATTGTGATCTTATTGAGTGCTCTATAGTCAATGCACATCCTATAAGTCTTGTTCTTCTTCTCTACTAAAAGAACAGGTGCTCCAAAGGGAGAAGAACTAGACCTTATAAGTCCTTTGTGAAGTAAATCCTTAACTTAATTGGTTATTTCTTGATGTAAAGGTCCATGTGTTTGCAATAGCCAGAGGCACAGAAGATGCGGAAGCATGTAAAGACAGAGCATGGAGTCAATCCAATCAATTTTCAAACAAATATGTTTTATAAATATTCTTGAAAACCTCCAACAGTGATTTTCATCACTATTGTAACATATGTAACATAGAAAAAACCCTTTTTGTAATTCATAGCTCCATTTTGTGCAAGCCGAGGAGTCCTCAAGCTTGAGGAGCTTAGGTAGAATGAGCGTACCAATTTTGGTTATTTTTAAACACCGTTTACCCTTCCAAATAGCATCTAGGACCTATTTTTTAACTATGCCGGTCACTAGATGTGAAACCGATCAAAACTATTCTAGAATCTATAAAAAGAGCTAGAGAGCTCATTTTTGAGGTTGGTTAGTGTGAGCTTAGATCTATTTTGAGCTTGTAATTGAGATCTTTAGCAATAGAGTTGATTTCTCACCTTCCATTGTGTCTTGCTTGTCTCTTCGTTGTGTGTGTATGTGTGTGTGCATTTCTATGCTTCTCACCTTCACTCTCACTTCATCTCACATTCACGATCTTCATATCACTCCTATCTCTTCCGCGGATTGAAATTAAGGAGGTGGATCTTCTTAACGTGGTTCTCACCATTGTGCTAGAGCAACACCAAATTTGGCGCCATTGCCGGGGATCGAGTCTATGACAAATGTGTGATAGTAAGAGTATAGCAAGAAGTGGCGTTGGAAGGTAAAAATTTCAGTTTTTGTTGTTGTTTTTACTTAGTTTTTGGTGTTTTTCACCTCCCCCGCACTACATCTTCATCACCGCACCATCATCTTCAACTCCAAAAAAATAAAAAAATTCACCGTATCCACCCATTCTCCTCATTTCCCTTCATTTGTGCATGTGCGAGACAGAGAGAGAGCTTTTATGCTTGTGTGTACTTGTGTGTTTTTGAGTTTTCTTGTAGATACAGAGCTCCAGTGCATTAGGAAAGCTTGGAAAAGGTAAAAATTTCACTTTCTGTCAGAGATCTTCCGAGTGTGACCATTGCGATGGTCTGCCAACTTCGGTATTTTTGGTAAGCGAGTTCATAAGTGTGTAGGCGACCCTTGCGTGTGTAGGAATCCATAGATGCATTGCAAAAATTTGCATTCTGGTGGACCATCGCGATTGGCTCAGACCATCGCGATTGTGTCACACCATCGCGATTGGCTCACGCCATCGCGACGGCTTGACCGGACCATCGCGACGGTCTCACGCCATCGTGACGGTTCACTTGAACCATCGCGATGGTCCTTGACCATTGCGACAATCCCGTCGACCCCACACCATCGCGATTGGCTCACGCCATCGCCACGATACTGCCACGTGTCAAGTCGGACCATCGTGATTGCTCACTAGCCACGCCATCGTGACGAGACCCTTACACCATCGCGACGACTCAAACTTTGGACCATCGCGATTGGCTCACGCCATCGCATCTGTGACCATCGCGACGGTTCACTTCAGACCATCGCGACGGTTCACGTTGACCGTTGACTGACGCCATCGCGATTGTCCATCGATCGAGCCATCGCGACGGTTCATTTTCGGACCATCGCGATCATCCACTTTCTGACCATCGCGACTGTTCGCTCCTTTGGACCATCGCGATTGTGCCACGCCATCGCGACGGTTCACCTGGACCATCGCAACGGTCCCATACCATCGCGATTATCTCAGACCATCACGATTGTCCACCCCAAACGGATTTTTAGGGTTAGATTCTTTTACCAATTTTGGGGCTATTTTTGGCAAGTTTTTGGGTGATTATACTCATTGGAGACCTCTTAGCTCATAATTGAAGAAAAACCTGTTTGTCAGTTTTTACCCCCCAGGGCCTGAACGGTCATATCTTTTTCATCCGAAGTCCATTTTTTGAGCTTTATATCTCGTTAGAAAGCTCTTTACGAGTACTACGTAACATACATTGATTTTTAGATAAGCTAATTTGAGGTTGACATAGTTGGGACTAGAAAGCCAGGGAGCAGCATAAAAATTTTGGGCAAAAGGGAAAAGAACTTTAAAAGTGTATATATTCAGGTGCTTGATCATCCATTGTGAATTGGTCTAAACATGGAAATTTGGTAGGTCTAGCAAGGACAAGCAAGGGCAATCAAAGCAAGGTAGTGAAGGATGCAGGGCTTGGGAAGCGCGGCTTCTTGGGCATCAGAGCAACCAACAAAGCTGACTCGAGGTTGGAAGATTACTCAGCCCCCTCAGTCAATTCTTAGCTTAGGCTAAATGGTAGCTTTGTGGATTAACGATGATAGGAACACATCAAGTATAAGAGACTCAAATTTATCAAGTCTAAGACTAAAGATATAAAGGTGTGTGATATGAAAACCTAAGGGAAAGAACATAAGTCTGACGAAACGAGAACTCAAAGTACCACAGAAAGTCGAATTCCTGACGCATACATCTATACAAGAATCTAAAGGGATTTAAAAAGAATCAAGAAAGTAAGAACAAAGAATCATTGACGATCTGAGCGTGTATTGAGTGTGCAAGGAAGTAAATTCATGAACCTTAGATTGGGCAAACATATAGGTAAGTCTGACCAACGAAGCCTTAGATCATCAGAAGCAAGCGTAGGAACTACTGAACGATCGTGGGCTCAGCAATTAAATAGTAATTACCCCTACGACAGCTCAGACACGAGTGAATCGGAAATGGCATTTAGCACAGAAAGACCAGAAGGAGGGTCAAATGTAGCATATTTAGAAAGACCTGAAGGACCCTATAGAACTCAGTTAGAATTTCTCCGAACCAACCGATTAGGTGCTCGCATCTATGAGGATGGTTTGCGAAGACAAGTGGTGCAAATGCACAACCCTGATCAACCCATTGGATTGGAACGTCCAGTGGCGAAATTTGAGAGATACGCGTACATAGACAAGGAAGGAATGATGTACATCTTAAGTACGCAGCCAAACAATACGAATGAGTTTGGCGTAATTCAGTTAGAGACAGAAGCTAAATCCCAAGGAAAAGAACCATTAGGAGAACCTAGGACACCTAGAGGAAAATCTGTACTGACACGAGTACTAGTTCCAGAATGGATCCCTCGGGACAAGAGAAGCATAGAGTTGTTTGTGAATAGAGAAACTGACGAAGCATTTTGGAGGTACAGAACGGAACAACCAAGTGAGGTAGGCTCCATTGTAATCTACGAATTTAAGGACCCAGATACACCTAGAAAGGTTGTATACCTGGATGAGACTTCAGAAAGAGTCTTTGTGGTAGCTGACCATGCAAGGAATACTTACACATGGAGAGGCGAGATGGTATTCCCTCCATCATGAAAAAACGTAAACGCGAGCCAACAAGGGGCAGGAACATCCTTAGCCCATGGTAATCAAAGAGAAAAAAACAAAGATAGACCTGAAGTAAGTTTCAATCATCCCATAGGGAGAGATAGAACAACCACGGACACTAATCGAGCGGATAGACAAAGGGAACATGGAATACTAGGTGGTAGAGATGATTTTCCTCTACCTAGACCACGTGAACACGCAAGAATACTGAGACCCACTCAGTTAGTAAAATCCATGAAAAATTACTTTGATGGGACAGGAGAACCCTATGATCATGCTGCGGAGTTTAAGCAAGTGCTTAGAGCAGAGCAAGTAGAAAACATGTTCACACAATATAACGCATTTGGACTAACGTTAAAGAATACCGCTTTAACTTGGCTCCAACCATTGCAACAAAGGCAATTTAGGGACATTCATCACTTTTTAGAGTCATTCATCACTGAATTCTCTAAAAGTGGAATCAGACATGACATGTCCTCGTTGATTCATAGTTTCAAACAGACCCCTCAAGAAACAGTTAGACTTGCAGGACGTAGGTTTAGACAATATGTTGAAAGATGTCCTATGCAAGAGTTACCCTCATAGGCCAAACAAGTGTCATTGTTTCTAGACGGCTTGTTGAGCTCTAAACTACGCTCCTATGTATACTTGAAGGAACCCAGAACCCTAGAGCAGTGTGTAAGAATTTGCATAGACATTGAGGACAACTTAGGAGACGAGTTGGAACTCTCAAAAGTCTACAAGGACTCAGATTGTTCATCTCTAGCATCCACGAAATTGTCTAGCTCGATAGAAGACCTAGCAGAAAAAGTGGCCCAGAAACTAGGAGTCTCTAGTAAACAGATGCCCAAGTTAACAACTAACGTATGTTGTTACACCTGTGGTGGAAATCATTTGGCAAATGTGTGCCCCAATGCGACACAACCGCAATCCAACCCTAGTGGCCAATATTGCACAATTGAGAGAAGATACACAAATCACACGGCTCAAGACTGCCCATACAACAAACAAATAGTGAGACAGAACTACCCGCAAACATATGCACAACTAGGTAGGTATCAAGGTCAGTACAATACTCAGCCGCATTACTATAGGCCTCCTCAAAATTATACATATCAGGCTCAACAGAGACCTCAACCTGTCTTAGCTCAGCAACCACCCCCACCCGCGAATGTCATCTCAGTGAAATACGCTGCTACAGAAGAGAACCTCAATAGAGCTTTGGTCCCCGTTTCACCCCTAATTACTGACAGTGATCCAAACTCTAATAGTTTTGACTCTACTCATGTAGATAGTCCACCCGCGTATTACACAGAGTCACCAGAACACATAGAGACATATCAATACGATAGTCCACCAGTGGAACCTAGTTGGGAGCCCGACTATGCTAATGTGATGTACACAAACCCGAATCCGCGGCCCCAATTAAGACAACAAAGACCACAGGGCCATAGAGGACCATGCTTTAGGTGCAAAGGAGATCGTTTCATAAAGGATTGTCCACATCCTCCGATAGTAGGACAGTCGCAGTACTATAACATACAAGGCTTTTGTGCCGATTGTGGTAAAGAGCACATCATAAAAGATTGTCCTAATAACCCTGCTAATGCTTCAAATGTGACACCGATCAACGTGATAGGTATTGTAAATAATGCAGATGGATCAAACCCTACATATGTGCCTATCCAAGCTATTACAAGAGCCCAGGCGCTCCTACAGAATCAACAACTTAGTCAGGAGAAAATAGCCGGAACTAGTCAAGTTGGAGAATTTAGCAATAAAAAGACAAAATCTTGGAAAGATTCTGGAGAAAGAATTAAAAGAAAATGGAGTAAAAGGATAACTGAGTTGGAAGGAAGCTTGAAGGAATCGAGAGCCAAAATCCTAGAGTTGACCTCTCAAGAATTGAATCAAGAGAACCTAGCGCAAAAATCAGGATCAGTTCTAGCTGAACCCATACCAGAAAACTTAGACATGATGTTTCGTGCATATCAGGCTAGAATAAAGGAAGGACCTCAAGTAGTTGAAATGAGCAAGAACTACCCTCGAGCAGATCTAGAAATTGAGAGGACTAAACGTTGCACGAAGATGGTAGAATTAGCACAAGCAATGTTTGAAGCCTCGAGATATCTAAATTGGAATAACATGGCAAAACCGGAATTACACTTTCAAGGATTGATGGAGAGGCTAGAATACTTGATCGATAGCAAAGAGAAAAAGGATCAGCATAGGAACCCTATTGCCTCAGAGACACCGAAAAAGAATGCACCATCCCTGTCTCAAGTACCCAATACAGAAAGTCAAGACAACCTGTCTTCCATACATGGATATTCACATGAATTTTTGAGAGAAATCCAAGAAGAGAAATGGAGAAAAGAGCAAGGAACCCATCCTCCTATTCAAGAAATAGATGATTTGCACGAGCAATTTCCCCAAGATATCCCCTCTATTGACGATGATGTAGAGGAAGAACAAGTGAGTGAACACATAGGATTTGAATCTAATTCTTTACAAGAATTACCTCAGTTCACAGGACCTTGGGAAGACAAGTCTATTAGCATGAGAGCACCCACGATAATAGTGAGGAATGAAGAATCGGTAATCCCTAGAAACACGGAAGTGATAAAGAACGCTAAGGTACAGTGTCACCTCACGCTTGAGGAATAGTTGAAGGTTAAACCATAACTATGGAAATGTTGGAGAATTACTCTCCTAATCGCAACGGAAAGTGTAGAAGACCTTCTCAGGATCAAGACTCTTGGCAACAGCTGAACCTTCAAATGAAAACTCGTACCAACTGAAAAATGCAATGAACTTGAAACTTTGGTCACTCAAACTAGACACCTAGAGCTTTCAAATGAGCTATCAAACATTCAATTTGGAGTAGATTTGGGTTGTAAACTCTTTGATTCAAAACAGACTACCTGTCCACTCAGTTAGGCTGAAAACTAGACTTCACTAAAACCTGAATAACTCACAGACCATAAAGAATTTCATAAAATTGTTCTAGATAGAGAAAGTACTCAAGATAAGATTTCCAAGGAATGTTTAAACACTAAAATTGGATACATATGTTGAGAGATATGACTCTCACAAGTAGACTACCCAGAAATGGGTGTGTGGCTGGACATACTCTATGAGAGTGAACTGAACGAAATGACTCAAAACAAATGAAGTAGCTACAAGGGGGCTTCCACGCCTTCTTCCTCTATACTTGAGTGTCCTCCCTTGCCTCTTTTATAGCCAAGTGACCAAAAACTCTCATGATGAGTTTGAGAGCTCTTCTCCATCATTTCTCCACTACTTTGGACAGCCACTCCTCTTACAGTTCAGTTTTTGGATTTGATTCTCTTTTGAATGATTCTCTTTTGGTCTCCACTACTTGCTGAAGTAAATGCTTCTATTTTTCATTTTTGTATTTTTCTTCTACTTGAAGAAAATCCTTTTTGCAAAAATATATACGAGCTTACTTCTTTATTTTTAACAGCAAACACGTAGCAAATCAATTCCCCAAGCTTGCTACTACTCCCTCACAGATAGGAACACACAAGAAGGTGCCAGAAATACCCGTAGAAAAGATAGGAGATGTAAGCGAAGGAGAGGAAGGTAACACTTATCTTCCAATAACCCATCAGGGCTACACCACGAAAGCCATCTTAGATTCAGGAGCTAGAGTAGCCATTGCATTAAGACCTACCAGGATGAAGCTACAAATGGCTGACGGACACATAGAAAAACCATTAGGCTTACTAGAAGGCATATCTCTCACCACTTGTGGTGTAGAATTTGAGCATACTTTTGCCATTTGTGATTTTAGTAAAAATCATGCTTATGAGATGATGTTAGGACGACCATTCATGCGTCAGTTGCAAATTGTACAAGATTGGGGAACTAATTCTTTGTACTTGCAACATTTAGGAGTGACTACTAAATTCAATCTTAAAGACTATTCCCATAGAGATGTACCCCCAATACAATGGAACACCATCCATAAGACGCAAGAAGAAACAGAATTCGTACACTCATTAGAGTCGGACCCCCTCATGGTTGCACGAGGACACTCATTTATGAATGTGCAAAGTAGCAAAACAAGAGGAAGAAAGGTTAGAAGCAAGGACCTTAGGTGCAGAACAACATCCACGAACTCTTCAAGACCCAGCTTATGCACCTGTAGTATTTCCATACGAAGAATTTGAACCTCATGGTTGGGCAGAAATCCTAGCAACCATGGACGTAGCCATCAATGAAGAACAATGGACACCCCACTGCGACGAGGATGGCTATGACATTTCAGTTTTCACGATAGAGCCAATCATGTGTGATTCAATTTTAGAAGAATGTGAACGTAGCACTGATGCATTTGAGGATGCGAGTGATTTCGACTTAGAATCAATTATTATGGACCCTCCATTTGCATCAAAGGAAGAATATTTTTACGAAGTAGAAACTCATCCTCAGAAACATGAAGGAACTACAAATGATGTGAGAATAGCCACACAAGTGACTAGCAAGAGTGAAAGTAAGAAAAGAAAGAAGAAAGAAACCACGTCAGAGGAAGAAGAGTCTCTATTTGAAGTTCCTGACAACTTCAAGAAATATGAAATAGAAGATAGACGAATCATGGTACGAATGCCTAACAGAAAAGCTGACATTGGAGAAGTATATGATAATCGAGAGAAAACCAAAAAAATAATAGTGGCCATAGAAGGAGAAGAAGAAAAATGTGCATACATAGGGCATGATTTGACGACAGAAGAAGAAGAAGAATTAGTTGCCCTATTGCGCGAATATAGAGATGTATTCGCCTAGAGTTACAAAGATTTGAAAGGAGTAGACCCAGATATATGTTCTCATAGAATCCCTATGACTCTAGATGCAAAACCTACGAAACAGAAACCGTACACGTACAATGATAACTATGCTGCGAAGATTAAAGAAGAAATAGATCGTTTGATAGAAGCAAGATTTATTTACGAAATTGAGCATGCCGAATGGGTATCCCCGATTGTGTTTGTGCCCAAGAAGAATGGAAAATTGTGTGTGTGTATTAACCTTAAAAAAGTTAATGCCTCCACAATTAGAGACAGTTATCCTCTTCCTATCACGGAACACCTGTTGGAAAGAGTTGCAGGCAAGGAAGTTTACAGCTTTCTTGATGGTTTCTCAGGCTATAATCAAGTAGCCATTGCTCCAGAAGACCAACACAAGACGGCTTTTGCCACAGAATGGGGCATATTTGCATTTCGTGTGATGCCATTTGGCTTAACAAATGCACCCGCTACTTTCCAGCGACTCATGTGTCATGTTTTTAAGGAATTCTTACGTAAGAATTTGGAAGTTTATGTCGATGACTTATGTGCACATTCAAATGAGAGACAGACGCATATCCTAGAGTTAAGACAAGTGTTTGACAAATGTTGAGAATATCAGGTTTGTTTGAACCCAGAAAAATGCGCTTTCATGGTCAGACAAGGCAAAATTCTAGGACACATTGTGTCAAAGAATGGAATTTCGACAGATGAGGAAAAAGTGAAAGTAATTGGAGAGCTACCTAGACCAACTAACGTAAAAGAGGTACAGGCATTTATGGGCCATTGCGGTTATTATAGACGATTCATACACATGTATGCAATCATAGCCAAGCCATTGTACTCTATTTTGACCAAGTTTGAATGGACAGACGAATGCGAGAATTCATTCAATGAACTTAAACGACGTTTGTGCTCAGCACCTATATTGACAACCCCGGATTGGAGTAAGCCATTCCATGTACATGTGGATGCATCCAATTACGCCATAGGATGTGTGTTAGCACAACCCACGAATTAAGGAAATATAGATCTTCCCATAGCTTACGTGAGCAGACAGTTGAACGCAGCAGAAAGAAATTACACCACCATGGAATGAGAAGGATTAAGGATGATCTACACGGTAAAGAAATTCAGGCATTATTTGTTGGCAGATAAGTTCAAGTTATTTACAGATCATCAAGCCCTACTATACTTTGTCAACAAACCATGTAACACAAGACAATTAATACGTTGGTTTCTATTACTCATGGAGTATGATTTTGAAGTAGTAGTCAGGAAAGGAAAGACACATCTTAGAGCTGACCACCTTTCAAGATTGACCACAGGAGAAGCTCCTCAAGGGATAGCATATGAATTACCAGATGCATATTTGTTTAACCTTGAGATAGTACCAGAATGGGCAAAGCCTATTGTCCCTATTCTAACATATGGACCCAAGAATCCTAGGATAAGGATCAATGAAGGAGAGATTACCAAGTCTCAGAGATATCAAATAATAACAGGAAGCTTATATAAACAAGATAATCAAAAGATTCTTGCTTGGTGTGTAGATGAATCAGAACATGCAAATTGGTTGCAATTAGCACACATAGATGCATTAAAGCAACATCACTCGAAACATCGTACATTGCAGACTCTGCATAGACTAGGAGTATACTGGCCTACGATGGAAGCAGATGTCTACAAGTTATGTAAAGAATGCCATGTTTGTTGTGAAAGACCACCAATAGAACATGCTACGTTATATCAGGTGTCTCTCACACCAGACTGGAGTGAACCTTTAGTGACATACTTGAGGACGAAAACATTCCCTCAAGGAATGACCTTAGCGCGACAACGTAGTCTAGAGCAGGAAGCTTAGGACTATTCACTTATTGGGGTATAGACTTTGTAGGACCCATAACCCCCCTGCAAAAGGTACTCATGCTGAATACATTATTGTTGCCACATATTATCTTACCAAATGGGTAGAGGCAAAAGCCACAAAAAAGAATGATGCACACACGACTGCAAAATTCTTATTTGAAAATGTCTTTACAAGATATGGATTGCCTATAGAGTTAGTGAGCGATCGAGGAACTCACTTTCTAAACCAAGTCATTGAATATTTGTTACAGGATTTTATGGTGATTCACAAGAAATCCGCACCATATCATCCTCAGGTGAATGGTGAGGCTGAAAGCACTAACAAGATCCTTTGTAACGTACTGACGAAACTCGTGAACAACAAACGTTCAGATTGGGACAAACAGTTACACCATGCTGTTTGGGCATATCAAGACCGTACTCAGTGCAACTCCCTTTCAGATGGTTTTTGGTCAGAATGTTGTGCTTCCTTTGGACTTCTTGATACCAACCCTTAAGGTTGCACAAGAACATCAGTGGACCGGCCATGAATTATCAGCAAGAATAATGGACTTGGAATGATTAGGAGAAACGAGGCTGAAAGCAGCAGCAGGAATATACGCAGCTAAGAAGCGACAGAAAGCATATTTTGATGCACATGTGAAAGATAAAGGCTTGAAAGAAGGAGATTTAGTTCTAGTATATACGCTGAAACAACACGCACGGAAGTTAGAAAAGCGAGGTTATGGACCTATGATCATTAACAGACTCTCGACAAGTGGAGCAGTACAATTAGCCACCTTAGAAGGAGACATAAGGCCTAATTACATTAGTGGCTGTAGAGTCAAGTTATATCAGGAACCTCTTATTGAGGATATGCTTAGACGACTCTCGTTGGCAAAGAAGCGTAAGGAGGAAGAAAATAGAATACGAGTTGAAGCTCAGGTAGAAGCTAGGGAGAGAACATTATAACCATCTTGAAACAACACCCAGATACCCCATGGCCATGTGTCAAGCAAAGTCAAGTACACATCCTAGCATAGTGGACAGGAGACCATTCATTACAGTCAGGCTAGAGCACGGCAACCCTTGCCAAGACCTCAGAGCTTTAATTGATTCAGGTGCTGCGACTAGTGCGATTAGATGGTCCCACTATAAGGACTCAAGAATAGAAATGCGGCCAATTGAGGCATACCTCATAGGGCTAGGAGGCATGGAAACCCCTTGCATGGGTGAGGTGGACCTTCCTATCCTCATAAACGAAGTGACCTTGACAGTGAAACTACTAGTGTGCCATGACGACGACTTGATAGAACCCCTAATCCTTGGCCAAGATTGGTTATACGATCACTCAGTGGACCTAAATCTCAGACAAGGCTCCTTACATATTGGAACCTTAGATCAGAAGCGAGTGATACCGCTTGACTTCCCTAACGGCTGTTCACCTGAAGTATGTAACCCTAGACCATATGAACAACATGCGAAGTAAGACCAGAAGATCTTTGGTCAAATCAGTCACGTTACGTCTACACCAACCCACACGGGCTTGGCTATGGACAATTGTCAATCAAAAGGACGTCAGGAGATTTTCCCTTGGGCTTCTTGCAAATTAGAAGGGGCAATTACCCAACCGCTTGGACAAATGGACACCATCAGCGGACAGATGGGGACTATCAGCGGACACATGGGGACAATCAACGGTCAGGTGGACCTCATCAACGTCCACATGGGCAAAACACCCTGCGGTGCCAATCCTTCCACACTTACTGCGGACTGGCCTAGATTAAAAGTACAAAATGTAGCACCTCCTAATGGGTAGGTTTCGCAAGTGTTGGACCTCCCTTCTTTTCCAAAGCAGAGTGTCCATCCGACCTCTCAACCTCAACCACAAAGGAGTCAACCACGGCAAAGGAACCCAGGCCGATGACACAAAGAAAGCAGCAGTATCAGTATCACAAAGCAAGCGGCACGAGACAAATATGGGTGCCAAAAGGACAAAAAGCACCGACTGATTTCAACAATGCAGATATTGATACAAAGAAGTTAAAGACAAATCAGAGTCAGTATTCAAAGTCTACTCGACCTTCTTCTACGAGTATGAACACTCGACAAATTTGGATCGCCAAGAAGTACCTTACAAACCGACCCACATCCACGCAGATTTGGGTACCCAAACAGTGTATTATACCTCAACCCTCAAGCCATGTAATATATAACCCTCAGAAATCTCTTCACCCTTCAACTCCACCACATCCGATCTCAACTTTTGTCCCTCAGAAGAAACCTATCACCCGCTTACAAACTCTTAGGAAGTGGGTACCGAAACGTATCCAGTCGCCTTCTACGACTCCCTTATCTAACATAACTCCCACCCCGATTAATCTACAACTTTGTAATAACTCATTCACAACTGAACCTTGTACGAATCCACACACTATAACCCAACAACGCTTGTAAGAACATCTCATCAAAGCACTACATGCAATATCTGAAAACATATAGGTGTCTAGAGACCTGCATTAGTTCTGCAAGAAGCATTGCATCAATCACATCACAACACTTGGCTACACGGGTTACACATCGGCTATGGAAAGGGATTACGATCTCACTTTCATGGGATCATGATTAATTTCCATACTAATGTGTTAATCTTATGTAGCAGATCTTCTACGCACTCGCATCATACATCATGCAGGTAGAAGGGCCATCGGAAGCTGGCCCCAGTGCACCAATGGCCAATATTGGAGAACTACTAGCGGAGCCCCATCCTACGGCTCAACCGCCTGAATTTCAAGGTTTCCCAGGGCCCATGCCAATTGACGATCCCCCCAGGGGTTATACTGAGAAGTTTCATCGCAATTCTCACTGGTTTCAAGGGCTAGCAGGACCATTGGCGGATGCTGATTTTATATTTGAGGCCAATTTGACTTTTGATGACCGTACCTGGGGCAAATATCAATTTTTCTCAAGAGAGTTCGAAGGATTATAGAACACGGAAGACCTAACGCATGTTTGGGCAAGAGCACGATTTACAGAGTATTTCAGCGACCCTTTGCCTAAACCTGACTTCTACAGATGCTATTACTTAGTCACAACTTTGACAACTTCTGAAAACAAGGATCTGCCCGACACTTTTATTTTGCCATCCTTAGTGAACGATCCGCCATATAAGAGGTTTTATCTTTCTAAAGATCTGATTCATGCTACCATCAAGATCCATGGTACGCACACTCCAACAGAACGAGAAATGCTGGTTCCAGAGCCAATGAAACGTGGAGACGTTACTAAGTGGTAAGAGATTTCGGCGATCACACCTGAGCTTTCAAAACCACTGCGGATATGTATGCAGCATTTTGCTTTCCCCGCTCAGGACAGATTCACAATGCCTCACAAATGAATATGGTTTGGTTTATATTTAGCATGTACTGGACCACAAACAGTTGATCTGGCTAGCTGGATAATTAATCAGCTCTATTTAGCCCAACATAGATGGGAAAGAAAGAAGGTCATCAATGGATGCTGCGCGCTGACTAGAATTGTATATATGTGCTTAGCATATGACTTGCCGATCGAACATGCATTGACAAGCGAGGAGCTGAAAGCATTTAAAGGAACCACAAAGAAAGCTAGGAAGGCTAGCAAAGGAAGAGCAGGAAAGCGAATGACAGGAACTATCCCCTTCCTTCAAGTGCCAGAATCACCCTCACCACAACCCTCTCCACAGCAGTCTCCTACTGAACCCCCTGTACAACCTATTCGCATACGATTATCAAGACCGATTATAACGGAGGCCACCACCAGCACAGTTGCTCCTCAAGCAGCCACCGTCCCAGGACCTGCCACCACTACAGCAGAAGTTCCCACCACTATTGGTGCGGATGCTTTTTCTTTTCCAATACCCAACCTGGAAGCGGAAGCTATAGATACAACCTTTGATTTTGAAATGCAAGATGCTTTCTCGAATGAATTTCAGTTTTCAGAAGGTCAGATCTTCTCTCAGGAATATGACCGGCCAAGTTACCCGACCACGCCCCGAGACCAACCACAAGGACAAATAGTGTCTAGTTCCAAGGAAGAAAGAATGGAAACCGACGAAGATGAAGGTGATGACGAAGCCAGCCAGGGCACTCACGAATCCCAAGAGCATGGATAGACAGATGAACAAGGACAGCACACCGACACCCAGGGAGACACCAGTACGCATGAAGATGAAACCTTTGAAGAAGGAGCTTATACATTGGCCATCAAAAAGTTGTATCGTACGATGGAAAAAGTTTGGGCGCGCAAGAAATTGACTTAGGAAGAGAGTCAAGCACTTATAGAACAGGAACTTGTCTCAGGCGGATTCGAAGAAGTATACATCAGAGGCTTCTGAGAACTTGTCAAATCAGTGGGATCCACAGACGCCTTACAATATTTGCAAAGGAAACCATTACCGCAGTATGACCCTCGTAGAATCCTTCTACTAACCAAACCGGGTGAATATATTCGGGTACCCACTGGCGGATAATCTTCAGAACAGGCCAGGGAAGCACATCTTGTCCCTGAAGGCTCATTGGCAGAAGACACCATTATCATCGACTCCCCACCCCTTACTACTGTTGTACATACCACCAAAATTGTTGAAGTACCTATCACCCCAACCGCTCCTCCTTCACCTCCCATCCATCCCGTGTCCCCCATACACCCTCCTTCTCCCAGAACAACATCCTCCTTCTCTGGCGGAGTAGCAGAAGTCGTCCTTACTCCCATTCATCCCACAATTCCGGCACCAACTCAACCTAGTCTACCCCCTAGCACACCTACCTTTCTATCAAATCCAATTTTCCCACCATCCTTTCCGTCCTTCCCCACACCTCCAAGACCCCTTTTTCCATTCCCACTTCCATTAACCTTCTCCCCAGTCTCACCTCCCCGACCCACCATAACTCCCCTTTCCACCAAGCCATCCAAGACAACCCCTCTGTAAATTACTCGTCGACCTTTGTAAATCCTGTATTTACACCCACACACTTACCCACGATCACACCACTATTCACAGTCACCGCACTCGACACCAGATCCAGTGATATGGATATATCACCACCCACTGCACCTCCCCTCACTTCATTTGTGACACCACAATATTTAAGCACACCACAATTTTCCACAATCACCACAGCATCCACTTTCCCACCCCCATTCCCCATTCCCTTTGCATCTACACCTACTGCATCTTCGCTTAGCACATCGTTAATATTATCACCCACTGTAGATACTGCATTTCGACAGATGTTCACGTGTATGACTCAAGTAAGAGATGAGTTCACATCTCTGGGAAATAATTATCAGCAGCTGTAGAGGACAACCAATGATTTACAGTCGCAGCTAAATTCATTGACCATCGAGAATGCCTCCCTAAACACCAGATACCAAGAACTCCGAGAGGCATACCACAAACTAGAACTAGAAAGTGAAGAGAAAACCAAAGAGGCCACTGCTGATCTTGATAATTTGTTAAGGGCACAGACCATTCGCAACGCAACGTTAACACGAAATATGGGATTACTTAGACGACACTTGGCAGCCGCGAAAAAAGAAAACCAATGCTTATAAGAACAAAATAGAGAGAATGTAGAAGTTGCCTTAGATCAGCCAGACCAACCGCTAAGCCCCAGTCGCTTTAAGGCCGTGCCCTCAGAATCAATGAAAATGTTGTTAGATTACATATCAGATTGTTAGATGAGTACGACAGCATGAACGAGGAGTTTCAGAAACTCAAAGATGAAAACAAGATCTTGCAGTTAAGAGCACCAATACCACAAGGCCTACCAGCTCCTGCGGACCCATCTCCTGACATCCTAGAGGAACTCAACGCTTTACGGGCCCAGGTATCTACTCTTCAATCACGGATAGAAGTATATGAAGCACCACCCAGACCAGACTCCCCACCGGACCTACCAGCCGAGGAAGAAATAGTCACTATTCTGGTGGAGGAAACTTTTGAAGAAGCCTATGAGCCCCAACCCATCCCAGGCGGACGCGTCACGGCTGAAGGCTAGACGACTTTCGAACTTCCTACCCCCGCATGGATGAAGACAATTGAAGAATTAGGAAAAACCCACTCAGCACGAGTAGAAGCGTAGCTTCACGCCATGGAAATGATTGAAGAACGCATTTTACAGTCCCCATACTTTGCTCATTTGGCCCCTCGCAGATACATATCAGGGCATGAGCTACAGTATAAACCATATTTTATGTTAATGGCAGAATATCAGTTGGCCATAGAGAAAGAAACATGCAAGAAACCCTCTCAAGCTACTCAGTTTGAGCCTGACGATTTGCCAACAGACGCGCAACAAGGAGAAATCTATCAACCAGAATGGCGCAAGGATCTCTTACAAAAATATCCTGGAATGATGACTACATGGGCCAAGGCACCACTACATTTAAAGTACAACCCATGCTGGGGACCAGTGCCACGTCGCCGCTCCTGGAAGGCATTTGCAATTAAGATACAAAACAACAAGCAATGCCAGGATTGGCTAAACTACCCATACTTCACTCCACCCAAAGGACCACCTACAGTCGGATACATGATGGCAATGATTCGTCACTGGCTCCCTCGCTTGAAACACATGGACGATATAGCAGCGCACATGACTGTCAAGATATTTGACATGATGCAGATGGTTTTTAAAGTCTTCAGACGCGTCAAGGCACCGCATGTAAACACCCCGGGTTTCGAGCATGGCAATCTAGATCTTGCATATGATATGAGTACAACGCCATCGCTACGGGTGTGTTATGCCTGGCATTGCAGAATCAAATATTTACCGGCGTGCTACAAGCAAACCTTCGAAGAAATGTTCACAACCGGTTTCTGGGAATACCATTCAGAAGTGTTCATCAGCAGGCCCACACATTTGCTTCAGCTATTCGCTTGTGAATAGATGGTATATTCCACACATTATCGACTCCCACCATCCGATGAACCACAACCAATTGATTGGGAGAAACTCGAGGCCGACTTGGCCCCAGGTATTCGAATATCCGAACACACCTTCGCTCAAGACCTCCTACAGAACTACATCCAACAGACCGCACAACAAGGTTCTGTCGAGGACGACATAAGCGAGAGGGAGGGGGTGTTGGCAGTAGCCAGAGGCACAAAAGACGCAGAAGCATGTAAAGACAGAGAAGGGAGTCAATCCAATCAATTTTCAAACAAATATGTTTTATAAATATTCTTCAAAACCTCCAACAGTGATTTTCATCACTATTGTAACATATGTAACATAGAAAAAACCCTTTTTGTAATTCATAGCTCCATTTTGTGCAAGTCGAGGAGTCCTCGAGCTTGAGGAGCTTAGGTAGAATGAGCGTACCAATTTTGGTTATTTTTAGACACCGCTTACCCTTCCAAATAGCATCTAGGACCTATTTTTTATCTGTGCCGGTCACTAGATGTGAAACCGGTCAAAACTAGTCTAGAATCTATAAAAAGAGCTAGAGAGCTCATTTTTGAGGTTGGTTAGTGTGAGCTTAGAGCTATTTTGAGCTTGTAATTGAGATCTTGAGCAATAGAGTTGATTTCTCACCTTCCATTGTGTCTTGCTTGTCTCTTCGTTGTGTGTGTATGTGTGTGTGCATTTCTATGCTTCTCACCTTCACTCTCACTTCATCTCACATTCACGATTTTGATATCACTCCTATCTCTTCCACGGATTGACATTAAGGAGGTGGAGCTTCTTAACGTGGTTCTCACCATTGTGCTAGAGCAACACCATGCCTATAAAGTGCTTTATGGGGAGGAGAACTACCAAGAATTAAGTCTATACTATGATCAAGAGATCCCCTGGAAGGTGGTACTTTAGAAGGAAAATCAACCATAAAACAATCCTTATAGGAATCCATAAATGATTTATGTGTATCACGAAGTGTATGTGTATAATCGACTATGTTATTGACAAAAAAAATGCATGAATTGTAGCCTTTCCGAAATGCACATTTACTTGAGTATGACTAATTAATGGAAATGGTTGGAAGTCATGTATTGCAGACAAACAAATGTCTTGATTTTTAAACTTAAAACTCGTGGCGTGTGTATGATAATCAATGCATGGGTTATAATGGTGACAAAAAGGCATACCAAGTATAACATCATAGGACTGCAAAGGAGCAATTAAGAATGTGCATTCATCTATGTATGAACCTATACAAATTTGAACATTATGCACTTCACTTGTGACATTATATCTATTTCCTTGAAATGAAGCTTTAACTTTATACATAGAAGGAAGTGGGTTTAATTGGAGATTTTTCACTAGTGTGTGAGAAATAATGTCATGCGAACTACCATCATCATGTAAAATATTAAAGATTTCACCGTTAATAGTACCTTGCATGCAAAGTAAAGAATGGATAGAAATTGTGTTACCCAAGATACTTAGATCCTGCTCCAATGCTTCTTCCGTCCAATCAGGTTGAATGTCTTCAAGAACCACCTCCATGTTGTGTACTTGAGCTCCAACAGGCTCCATTTGGTTAGTTTGGAACCTACACTTAGCTTTATTATGACCAAACTTACCACAATTCCAACAAGTGATACGGGCCCTCTTTTGTTGGGCATCCATCATCCTAGTTTGAAGGGTTGGAGGTTTGGTAGGGTGTAAGGGGGTTGTCTTGGGTATTGGTGAGAAATTGGATTGAGGAGGGCATTGAAAAATAGGTGGATGTTGAAAAGTAGGTGGGCATTGGGAAGGAGGAGAAGAAAAAGTAGAAAAGGGATGCTTGAAGGGAAAAGTGGGTTTGATTGGTTGTGGTCGTTGACGTGTTTGTTGTAAGCGAATGGACTTGGTGATGGATTGAAACTCTTTCTCAACATCATGTGCAAAATAAATAGCTTCATAGAGGGTTGTCGGACGTAGGGTGTTGAGCTTAGCTTGGATGCCCATCTCCAAACCATCTTCATATTTCCGTTGTAAAGTATCTTAAGGAATCGTTTCAAGCGAATGAATAAGTAATAATTGTTGCCAAAAACGTTCAGTATAGGTAGAAACAATATCTCCATCTTTCCATCCAAAAGTTGTCCATGATCGACGTGCATGTAAGTGAAACTAAGGAGGAAGGAAGGACTCCTTGATCTTGTCTTGAAATGCTTGCCATGTGGTGGGGCAGTCAGTGCTATGGCGCAAAACATTCCACCATAACTCAGCCTTTCCTACTAAATAGTTTGTTACAAATTTCACTTTTTCATTTTTAGAATATGATTCATCAGAATAGAAGTCATCAAACTGAAATAGCCATGAGAGAAAAAATTGGCCATCTTTTCGCCCATCGAATCCTAAAAATTGGCTGGGCAATTCCATTCAACTTTTTGAGATACAATCAATTTTTTGCATCAAGGTATTTTAGTCACCGACCATGGTTGAAAGCAGTGTTGTATTCCGTATGTTGGCTGTTGAGGATAAGTTGTATGGTACCAACTACCTGTTATGGGCTTATATGATGCGACATGTATTGGTTGCAAAAGGACATTATGTGGGTTTGAGGCTCCCATGCATCTATGTGCATCTCTTCTCTCTTCTCTCTTCTCTCTCATTCCATCTCCTCCTTCCTCCTCTTGTTTTGCACACCAAAATCCTTCATATCTATAGTAAACTATGATGCTTGGTATTTTGATAGTGATGCAATCAAACATATTACCTCACAGTGTAGTTTATTCACTTCTCTTTAGCTTGCTCCTATAGGGAATACTATCATAGGTCTTAGCAAATCCTCTTATCCTATCCTGGGGGTTCAGAATTCATTGTTACCACTATTGATGGTAGTACTTTCAGTTGTTAGATGCCTTATATGTGCCATGGATCAGTAAAGATTTGTTATCAACTTTAACACTAGACAAAATTGGCATAATTCTTAAATTTGTTGATGATAGGTTTGTTCAGGATATTTTGTATGGTGATAATAGCATTGCTTCTTGCATTTTATGTCAAGGTTGTATAAGCCTGCAGAATATGCAAAATCAGAGAATGATTTAGCATGTAGAGGTCATGATTCTTAGGCTATTTCTGATGCAAAACTTTGGCATGCATGCTTCAATCATTTGAATTTTTCTATTTTTTTCATGTGTAGAAAAATGAAATGATGCCCTATTTTCCCAAACATAAGGCACCTTCTAAGCATGTCTACGAAGGTTGTATCTTGGGTAAAGTGCAATATTCCTTCTTTCCCAAAAATGGTTCACTTAGAGCTGCACATAAATTGCAACTTGTTAGACAATGATGTTTGTTGTCTTATGAAACCACTTTGATTTCAGAATTACCTATACTTTGTGACTTTCATTGATGAATTTTCTAGGGATGCATGGGTTTACCCATTGAAAGAAAATGTGCACTTTTAAAAATGATTGGTCATGGTTGAAAATCTGTTAGCAAGTGAACTGAGCACATTATGTTATGACCAAGGAGAGAGTATATGTCTTCTCAGTTTCTAGTTGAGCATGGGATAAAATATCAGTGTAAAATTCAATATAGACCTCAATAAAATGGAGTTTTAGAGAGGAAGAAGAGGCCTCTCATGAAAATAGAAATGTGCATGGTCAGACGTTAGCCTTTAGCACATATCTTCTGGCTTGAGTTTGTTATCTCTAGAGCACATGTACTTAAAAAGTCTCCACTTTTTTATAAATAAGGTTAATTTCTTGGATTCCAATTAAGGCTTGAGACCCTTGGTTCTCCTAGAGAAACCCTTGGGAAACCTTTGGTTAGCCCTTCAATTTTATTTATGAGCCCTTCAGAATCCAATGGTTTGAACCTTAAGATCTTTCTCCACACCCTTCTGAGGTGTGGAGATCTATTCATTGTATGAGCTTATGGCCTTATCAATGCATATTGCTAACATAACTTGAGAGCAAAATTTTAGTGGATTTCTTTTTGCAAAGAATGGATAAGCAATGGGAATGTCTGCCTTTCCTCTAATTTGTTGATAAATGAACTTAAGTACATTTGTAATTTTACATTGGATTAGAATTTTTAGAAAATAAAGGGTAGATACTCTCAAGAATGTCATGGATACTCAGTGATTCTCACTTAACTCCATAGGCTAGTTAGTAATTCTGATTATTATACAATCATTCATGAAATTGGGCATTCAAAGAATCTTTATATGACTCTCACACAACCTTGATATGCTTATAAACACAATCATCAAATGGAAAGCAGTGTGTACTTAGAATTTTATTGGATCATATATCTAGAACAGATTACTTGATTGTCATTGAAAGAAGCATATGATTAGGAATCCATTTGAAATTGTCAAGGTTTCAAAAAGGATTATAAGGTATATATTATTTACATACAAAAATGTTTTAAAGTGAAACATCGTTAAATGAAATATATTCCATACAGGGATAAAAATAAATAAAAAATCATGAATAGCATGTAGTCAAGGAGTGATTAAGCCTCCCATGCGTGAAGATATGGATGACAAAGGAGCAAAATTTCGAGACCGCATATTTTACCTTCTCTCAATGACACAAAAAGAAGGTCAAAGTAAAGCAATAACAATAAGTCTTTCTCATTACTTTTTTCATGTATGATTGAAAGAAAATGTCCATCTCGTTTAAGTTGGCTGGATAGGGATGTACAATATTGAAAATTGGCGAGCTTAAGAGTGAGCTTAAAAATTTCATCTTAAGAATGAGCTTGGACTTTTTTGGATGCAATTTTTTAAATATCTATGTGTGATGAGACTAATAGTACAGAACTTTGTCAAAGAGACATACTAATTTCATTGTTTTTTTTTCTCTCTCTCTCTCTCAATGAATGCTTCATCTTCTTCAACATGTACTTATCAATGCATCAAGCATAAGGATTTGAACTGCATTGATAAGTACAAAATTTGAATTGCATCCAAAGTTCAAAATTTGAAGAATTGCACTTAAACCTCGACTCAGATTGAGTGAGTCCTACCCAATTCTTATGCTACCTTGAGCCCAATGAGGTGTATTGGGCTGAAGTTAGCATACACAATGCCAACAAAGATTAGCATCAAGTGGCTTGAATTGGCCATCAAATTGTCAAACCGAGTAGTGACACAATGGAGTGTACGTAGACATGTGTATACATAAACCTTGAGACCAAAAGAAGTTGTTGAGGAGAGAAACCATGAAAAATATGAAAAGAAGAAGAGAAAACATGCACCAAATGAGTGCCAAAGTACTCTCCTTACATACATAATCGGTGATGACACCTCAAAAACACCGTGGGAACTGACAATGAAGATGGTAATGAAGAAGAGAGAGGCTAGAAGCAAAATTGATGGGTTTCATTTTAAAGAATGGAGTACGATAGGCAATAGGAATGTTTGCCCTCCTAATGAACTACATTTGTAAGTTTACATTGGACTATAAATTTAAGAAAATGTATGGTAGAATATGCCCTCAAGAATGTCATGGATATTGCATGATTTTCTCACGAAATTCCCATGGCTAGTAGGAGGCATATGAGCTGTCCAAGGATCCTCTTTATGTTTGACAATGGCTAACATGGATTTTGTCCTCTTCATGTTCCAGATAATAGAATTTGACAATCTAACATAGTAGCTAACATAGGTAAAAATCGGTGCAGATAATAGAATTTGACAATCGTGCATAGCAAGAAGGACTTGAAATTATGTTATCATGGAATTAGAGCATAACATGGATTGTAGATGATGTTACTCAACGCACAGTTCTATGTGTGTGTATCATGTCAACATATTGCTGTAACAAGTAACTCCACCATATATGCTACTTAGAATTTTACTACATCCTATATGCTTACAGGAGGAGGTTGATATGCTCCTTTACAACACCCTCCTGTGTGGCACATGGATGATTCAAATGTCAAGCTTGTTTCAAAAAGAAGTACAAGGTGCAATGAACTTGAAAGATATATATTCCATATAGGGATAAAAAATAAAACATCATGAGTAGCATGTAGTCAAGGAGTGATTAAGCCTCCCATGGGTGAATATATGGATGACAAATGAGCGAAATTTCGAGAGCGCTTTTTTTTTTCCCTTTTTTGAGAGTACAAGGAAATTTGAAATGTCCGGCCGGGCGAGAGTCGAACCCAGGCATTCTGCCCCATAGCATTCGATGCAAACCGCTACTCCACACCCATTTGGACGAGAGCACATATTTTACCTTCTCTCAATGACACGAAAAGAAGGTCAAAGTAAAGCAATAACAATAAGTCTTTTCTCATTCCTTTTTTTATGTATGATTGAAAGAAAATGTCCATCTCGTTTAAGCTGGCCGGATGGGGATGTACAATATTGAAAATTGGTGACTACAAGCTGGTTCAACCTTAAGAATATTGGAAATGGGGATGATCTTGGATGCAATTTTTTAAATATCTATGTGCGATGAGACTCACAATACAACTCTTTGTCAAAGACACATAAAAATTTCATTGTTTTTTTTTTGTTGTTTATGGATACTGGGACAAAAAGAAATTCAACGAATGCTTCCTCTTCTTCAACATCAGTGCATCAAGCATAAGGAAGCTTAAATTAATGGATCTCTGAGAGTATTGCAGACATAATGGCCCAAACAGAGGGTATTATGCATATAGCTGGTATCAACATTGAGTTTTACAAGTTTATTTTGTAAAAACTGTAGCCAAAACTTGTAAAACACTAAATAAGTAAAACATCAGTGTACAATGCCGTATACACCTCAACACAATGAAGTTGTTGAATGAAAGAACTAGTCACTCATGGAGATGGCAAGGTGTATGGCCAAGAGAAAGGTTTTACCACATAGTCTCTGGCTTGAGGCTCTCATGTGTGCATCATATGTACTTAATAGGTGTCCCACTAAAGCATTGCAATCTATCACTCCATATGATGCATAGCATGGTCACAAGCCATCTGTTGCTCACCTGCGTGTTTTTGGTTGTCTGGCATATGCATTAATGCCTGAACAACTATGTAGGAAATTGGATGATAAAGCAATGAAATGTATTTTTATTGGGTATAGTTTTGAAAGAAAAATCTATCATCTGTATTATTCATAGAATAAACACGTTTTGGTTAGCAATGATGTTGTTTTTGTGGAAGATGCTATTCAACCATTACTTTCATGTACTAAGGAGACATCAGTTAGCGCCAAAGACATGTATGAAGCTTTGTTGCCTGTGGATAATCTAATGTTGGTCCTAATGAGGCAACATCTCAACCTTTACAAGGTTCATGTGATGATGTAGATCATTCCATTTTTTATGTAGATTTACATGATGAACTTGTTGAGAGAGTTGATATTGAGGAGGCAAAAACTATGCCAAAATGGCTTGTGTACTCGTTCAGGCTCTCATAGCGCCTCTTTTGCATCACATTGCTATGCTATGGCTACCTCTAATCTCTATGATGAGAACGAGACTATTTTGTTTGATGAAGCACAAAATTCAAAAAAATGGATGGCTCTTATGCAATCTAAATATGATTCTATAATGAAGAATGGTACCTAGTCTTTGTGTGACTTGCACTTGGCAAGAAGGCCATAGGCACTAAGTGGGTATACAAGCTGAAGCATAAGTTTGATGGAACAGTTGAGAGGTATAAGGCTACGCTTGTTGCAAAGGGTTATGCTCAAGAAAGAGGAATTGACTTCGATGAGACCTTTGCTCCTACTTTCCGAACAACTATTCTTCATAGAACCTTGTAGACCTTTTCATGAAGGCTCTGCCTAGGGAGAAGTTTGAAGCTTTTCACAAAGATTTGTGGTTATTTCCTTTTGTTGATTGATTCCACATAGCTTGGCACTTCCTTATACATGAGTACCAGCTCCTTATTCCCTGCATCACTCCCAAGGGGGATTTGTTGATATATTTAGGTAGTGATGTGTGTGAACACACTAAGATCACAATGACACTTTTCTCTTTATTTAGAAGTTTTTTTTTTTTCCCTCACTTGTATATATGCCTTTTGCACTAACGGGTTACTTATCTTTGTACATTCTAGTGGCAATACATTCAATATTGTGTGTTGTGCTCCAAGCTTCTTCTTCTTCGTTGTGTTGTTCGCGTGCTTCTGCGGACCTCAAACTCCAACAAACTAGTATGTAGTTAGATTCCTCTCTGGTAATTGTAGAGCATTTTTGTTCTCTCTTTTGATGTACTTGCAGTAGCCTTTTCCCATCAAGAAATTCTTCATTTTGAACCTCCAAGCATGGAAGTTGTTCTTGTCTAGCTTATCGCTCATAGGCTGACTCATTCCATATGTGTCTATCATTTCTAAAGCAATTCACAAAGCTCAAAAAATGCTACAAGAAGTACTTCTGCTTGAACACTGTTGCACTAATAAGGAAAACCTTAATGTTTGCAAATGAGTGAGCTGGCAAGAAACAAATGTGCCATCACTCTAGATAGATAAATCTAGTAAACCTCAATGAAGTATCCTTGACATATACCAGTGTGACCACTATACATGTTAGAGAAATGAAAAAGTGATATGTGTGATCCCGGATCATCACGTGTTGAGCTTGATATCTCAAGAGAGAGGAAGAAGAGGCCTCCTGTGGAAATAGAAATGTGTATGGTCAAAAGTCAGCCTTTCGCACATACTTTCTACCTTGAGTTTGTTATCTCTGAAGCTTATGTACTAAAAAATTCTCCACTTTTGTAGAACTAAGGTTAATTTCTTGAGTTCCAAGGCTCAACAGCATGGTGGAATGAAGGAGAACCATGTGTGTGTGTGTGTGTATCTTTGAGGATGGCAAAAACAATTTTGCATTTAACAGTTGGTATTTGACAAGCGGGGATTAGCCCACTCACACCAATGCTCCAAGCTCTTTTAGATGCAAATAGCACGTGTGCAGCTACTTATAAGAGTTAAATGAGTTATGGCATGTAAGAGATATGTCTTTCTAAATTGGAAGAATCTTCATATTTTGACCCTTTTGTTTTCTCCAATCTTGGTCTTCTCGAAAGGCTTGGATCTTGTGTGCTCCCTATGGAAGAGTTGGAATAAAGTCAAAAGCTTCACAAGAATTAGTGAAGATTGGAAGTGGGCAGCCAATATCAGACATGACGACTCTATTTAGTTTCCGATCCATGGCATTCGGATCATGGAATCTTGGAACATTCGAAACTCCAAGAGGCTATGGAACAAAGGCTTCAAAAAGTGGAAACATCTCTGGAACCAAGACACCAACCAGTGGATCAGCTTCAAGGATATTGAACATAGCATCAACATTACCTTTGAAGAATGGAATACTTTGCAAAGCAGATGCCTTGCCTAGGAATGCTCTAAAGTTCGCCTTCTCATGGGGCACGACATGCCGAGCCTACTTGGTCTCAGATGGCACAATGGTAATTGCCTAACAAAAATCCCGAGCATCAAAGAAACCAATGATTATCAGGTTAACCTCAACAAGAAGTGGTGCCTATCGTGGACACGGCTTTGATGGGACATGAAATTCATGGCTATCTGGCACCCTCAATAGAACTCAAAAGGTCTATCCTATTATGGCAAATTCTTCATCGTGGTATCTAGAACAACCTTAAGGTTAGCAAAATATGTAGAGTGTCTCCCTGGTGCAAGCGCTGCTACTGGTCCATCAAAGATGTTTCTCATATCTTCTTTACTTGTCCCAACTCCAATAGGCTTTGGCAGATCGTCGAAAAGAAAATTAGACTTCATAAACATATTGGTTGGAAACAAGCCCTACTAGGAGAAGCAATCGGACGCTTCGCGACTCTTTGGAATACCATCAGAGGGGAGGTCCTTTGGAATATCTGGCGGGAAAGATGTGCATATAACTTTGGCAACTCCCCCAAAGAGTGGCGATTGAGAAATCGTTGTTCCTCCTTGATAAAAGAATCGCTAGATGCAAGAAATCCCCCCCCCCCTCGCCTTCAGGTATCATCAGGTGCTCCTTTTTATCAACCCAAGTGGGCCCCACATGAGGGTGACGAGAGGGTGATTAACCTTCTTTGTAATGCCATCTAGACTTTGTAAGATCTTCTCCTGCTCTGTGGGACTTGGGGGGTCTAGTGGGCACTATTCTCCTTCATTTGTACTTTTCCTTTTCTTTATTTAATACAAGTCTGTGAGAGTAGGCTAAGGCCGAACTTCCTTTTATTTATTAAAAAAAAAACAGTTGATGCATAGGGTCTTGATCTGGGACCACCCTTTAAGAGGCATATGAGTTGTCCAAGTGTCGTTTTTATGCTTGACAATAAGATCTAATCAACAGGGTTTTGTCCTCTTCATGTTACAACATAGGTATAAAATTGGTTCAGATAATAAAATTTGACAATCTTGCATAAGAAACGGGACTTGAAATTATGTTATCATGGAATTAGAGCATAGCATGTATTGTAGACGATGTTAATCAACACACAGTTCTATGTATGCATCATGTCAACATATTTTTGTAACAAGTAACTGCAGTGGTTACAGGAGGAGGTTGATATGCTCATTGTGTGGCACATGGATGATTCAAATGTCAAGCTGGTTTCAAAAAGAATTATAAGGTGCAATGAAGTTGAAAGATATATATTCCATACAGGAAAAAAAAATAAAAAATAATGAGTAGCATGTAGTCAAGGAGCTATTAACCCTCCCATGGTTGAATATATGGATGACAAGGGGCCAAAATTTCGAGAACGCATATTTTACCTTCTCTCAGTGACACAAAAAGAAGGTCAAAGTAAAGCAATAACAATAAGTCTTTCTCATTGCTTTTTTTTATGTTCTCAACCTTTAAGAATGATCAAATATCTATGTGCGATGAGACTCACAGTACAACTCTTTGTCAAAGGCACATGCTAATTTCATTGTTTTTTTTTCTGTTGTTTATGGATACTCGGGCAAAAAGAAATTCAACGAATGCTTCCTCTTCTTCAACATCAGTGCATCAAGCATAAGGAAGCTTAAATTAATGGATCTCTGAGAGTATTGCAGACATAATGGCCCAAACAGAGGGTATTATGCATATAGCTGGTATCAACATTGAGTCTTACAAGTTTATTTTGTAAAAATTGTAGCCAAAACTTGTAGAACACTGAAGAAGTAAAACAAAAAAATTCAATTCATTTGATATCCACACAACGCTCAATATCCATAGAATATTAAAGAGGGGATATCATTGCAACTTCATTAATTTGTTTGCATAACATGCTGCAAAGGAGGACTATATATATGTCAAAATTTATGTATTCTGTAGACCATAGTTTATGTATTTTTTACTTAATGACCATCAAATTGACCATAGATCGGTATCACAATGGTTGGATTGACCATCAAATTGTCAAACGAACATGTCTTTACACGAACAATGAGACCAAAGAATGTTGTTGAGAAGCAAAAACATGAAAAAATATGCACCAAAGAAGAAGAAACATGCACGAAATGTGTGGGAAAATCATATCCTTACGAAGACAATGGGTTAGGAAACCTCAAAAACACCATGGGGAAATCCTATCGATTTCTTAGCATCCTGTATATGCCCAATCATGCTATCCTATATGCAAACAGATAGCCAATACATTACCTTTTGTGCTCTTTGATTCCATTCCTTATATGCTCTTAACTGGTTCGCAGTTCGATTCCTCTCCGGTAATTGCATAGCATTTTCATTCTCTCCTTTGATGTACTTCCAATAACCTTTTCCCATCAAGAAATTCTTCATTCTGAACTTCCAAGCATGGAAGTTGTTCATGTCCAACTTATTGCTCATCAACTAACTCATTCCATCTGCATTTTCCATTTTTGAAGCAATTCACAAGGCTCAAAAAACACTACAAGAAGCACTTCTGCTTCACACTATCGCACTATGACATGATAGTTCGATCTCAAAAAAACACAATTATTGTGTATCAACAATACACGGAACCACTTGAAATTCCGGATCTGGAATATCTGAGTGTTTCCAAACAGGATGCAAGTTACAATTTTGCAAACTAACTTGGTTTTTCTATGGGCCTCACCTTGCGAGCTTGAAACGGAGGTCTAGATGGCTCCGAAAATATTTTGATGCCTTCTACCTTCATGCCATTTTTCATAGAAAGTAAAATCGTTTGTGGATCGCACTTTCTCCATGCCTTCTCGCAAACTCTTCACCATCATCCTTCTCCATGAGCTCTCTATAGGCACACTAACTCTGATACCATGTCAGGCAGAAGGAGATAAGGAAGAGAGCTCACACCCACACTCTCACAATCAAAGAGGAGCACACACACAGATTGAAGCAAGGAAGAATGATCTTCTTCCTCTATTACGTAAAAGGAATGTACGAGAATGACTTAAAACAACAATACAACAAGTGCAATATATAAAGAGCAGTACATAAGGAAATGCAAATTTCATCATTAATACATGCAAGGAAAAAAACTTCTCCAAAAGCTAATTTGACTTTGCAAATTAAAAAATTTGTCATTCAAGACCTCTATAATATCAATATATGTGCTTGTGCTACCATGAATGTCATCAAAGCCTCTCGGGAGACATATCCAGTTAATGTCAGTGTTCGCTGCTTTTAGCCATCAAAGTTGAAGATGACTTTGCAGTACCATCTTAAAGGCCCTTAAAATTCTGAGAGACAAGTGCCATACTTTTATTGCAACATTTGGCTTGTCTCTACATTGTTTATCCTTCTTCCTTCTTGATATTTCAAGATATAATTGTTTGATTTTTTTTTCTCTTGAATTGTTTTTCGTCCTTGGGAGTTGGGACTCTTGCTTTGGAGTCTTTGATGTTCCTCAAAATCTCTTGGATATGTGCTCTATTCACCTTGCCTTTGCCGCACTAGAGCAGTCGACTATCGGTCGAGGATTTCTCAACCCTTTCTTGTGCTTTCCCGTTCGTCTGTCATGCGTTTTCCTTTAGAGTTGCTTTTTTGAACTAGGGCTTCTCCTCCCAATTTCTACTTGTGTGAATTACGTGCTTTCCCTGAATTCTTTGTCCTCATCCTCAATGTAATTCAAATCTTTTCTATGATAAAAGAAAAAGAAAAATCTTAGTCGGTTAATTTGGACTTATAGTTCTTATATCTAATAGTTCTTTGGTTTTTTTTTTTGAAATTTGAGCCTACACAATGTCATTTTGCATGCATTTAACTTCTACAATCGCTTGTCACATGAGCTATGGCCCTTCACCTTGAGCTTTGCATTCACATGTGGCCCATTTGGGAGGGAGAGAGAAACTTTCATCCTTGGCCTTTGTACATAATACACATACACATATCTCGTGAGCGATATATCATACAAATATATGTGATATCTCATATATTTTCTTTACATATGCAAACATGAATATACATCTATATATTTAATGAAAAAATAAATTAAAATCTCTCTAAGTGGATAGAAACCTTGATTTTTGTTTTGAGTTTGAATGATTTAATCAATTTAAATGATTAAATCTTGATTTAAATTTTACAATTTAAATCTCTCGATCAGTACACTACGTTTTTGGCTACTTATTTGAATTTAGAATTTATTCAAATATAAGTCGTGGCTTTTGGCTCTTTTAAGACTTACCTCGAGCCTCAATTTTAAGTTTTTAAAACCTTTTACAATTGACAAAAATAAGTCGAGGGTTTTCCTTAGGAATGAACTAAAGATAAATATATATACACACATCTGATCTTCAAAGTCCAAAGTAGTCAAGAGATATGATTAGGCTCTTTGGCTTGCCATGTATACCAACTCTTGAGAATATGAGCGTGCAACCTCCCCTTTGTATCTAGGAAACTCCATTTCCATTTTATTTCCATTTGGTATTGTATCGCTTTCTAATTGGGTACCTTGCCATTTGCTTCTACTTGTGTATTTATTCTCCTTCAAGGGGAACATCCCACATATGATGTATATTCTTCAAACACCATTGACCTTTATTGATTTCTTGGACACAAATTTGGTCTAGCTGGTTGAGGAGCTCGCTATAGATATGCCTATAAGTAAAAAGAGAAATACCAAAAACGAATGAAGAGAGTGAGTGAGGCTCTTTGAGTTATAGTCAAGGGCCTGCTAGAACGAGTACTTGTCTAGCCTTGCTGAGAGTAGACACCTTCATAGAAGCACATGCAAAATGATAAATAAGAATTATTCTTGCATGCAAGAGTAATGCAGGGGATAAAGAAGATGAAGACTCATATTACTATAGAGAGAGGGGAAGAGAGAGAGGGCAAGAGTAATGCAGGGGATAAAGAAGATGAAGACTCATATCACTATAGAGAGAGGGGAAGAGAGAGAGAAAGAGGAAACCCTAACCCTAACGCTAATCTTAACCCTTTTTGAATCATATAAATCAAAGCTATGTTTTTGATATATTATCTACTGGTGGTTGAAGGTAATTTGTAAATCCCCATCTACAACAAACAAACAACACATTTTCGCTCCAATGCTAAAGCAAATCTTTCCATTGCTCTTCGTTCAATCTTTTAATGTTTAAGTGTTTCCATAATTTTTTCTTTTTGGACTCTAACTCCTTAAATGTTTTTTATTTTAGAGTTTCTTTTGCTTAGTGTTCAAAGTATATCCCATCCAACTTCCTCAAACTATGTTATCACATGCATTTGCATTTCACCAGCACTTCCTTCTTTCATTTCACTAGAGAAACATCCTCCTTTGGCCTTTCATTATGCAAGATTTATACATTTACGCTTTCTTATAGCAACAAAAAGTTGATGCCTTCACTTTACAAGGTTGGCACTCTACCACTAAGCTATAGTTTGCCCACATTACGTTGTTTGGTTGGGCCCTTTGCTTATTGAGACAGAGGCAAAGGTTCAACCCCTCTCTATGATAGGATAGTTATGGGCCCTAAGCCAATTTATTGCTTTTGGGTAGTTTTAAACAAACTTCCTTCAGACAATCATTTCCAAGTGCCTTTTTCAGACAATCTAACCCCTGCTTTGTGAGATATAAAGGGTCCCATGGGTACTATGCCCCTTCACCTGTACCATTGTTCTTTCAATCAAATTCAATCTATAAAGGAGATTGGCTTCAGCCAAACCTCCTCTAAAAGAAAAACAAAACAAAAAATCCAAGAAAGTATCAAACAAAGGAGCACCAACCATTCCGTCCTTCATCTCCAACATAGATAGTGGTCGAAAAATGCAAGTTTCATCATAGCTTTGAGTAAGCATCGCACACTCGTCTCTAATACATGCAAAAGAAAAAACTTCTCCAATCAAGCTTTCCATGTGCCTTTGCATAGTTCAACAAATGAATTGGTTAAAAAAACTTTAATGTAAGATAAAAATCTAAGTAGAATATTATGTGAAAGACATGAGAAACTCTTCATTGGCCATCATGAACCTACTTTGGGTTTACAAGGTCCATATAGAGGCATGGCATAAAGTGGAGACTAGGTAACATCCTATTGCTAAAAGCTAATTTGACTTTGCAAGTTAAAAAATTTATCATTCCTCTATAATATCAATTAGTATTCTTGCGCTACCATGAATTTGGATCGAAGGAGACGATTAATGTCTCTAGAGACTTTAAGAAATCTCCTTTTGTGAATGTCATCAAAATCTTCAGCCTCTTGGAAGACATCTCCACTTAATGTCAATGTTTGCTTCTCTTAGCTATTGAAGGTTGAAGATGAATTTTGCCCTTAAAATTGTGAGAGACAAGTGTCATACTTTTATTGCAACATTTGGCTTGTCTCTACATTGTTCGTCCTTCTTCCTTCTTGATATGTGAAGATATAATTGTTTGCTTTTTTTTTTTTTTTTTTCCCTCTTGAATTGCTTTTTTCGTCCTTGGCATTTGGAACTCTTGCTTTTGAGTCTTTGATGTTCCTTGTTGATCACAACTTTCATCACTCAAAATCTCTTGGATATGTGCTGCTGTATTCATTTGGATGTTTTGGCTTGCCTTTGCCTCACTCGAGACGTCGACAATCGGTCGAGGATTTCAACTCTTTCATGTGCTTTCCCGCTCGTCTCTCATGTGTTTTCCTTCAGAGTTGCTTTTTTGAAGTAGGGCTTCGCCTCCCAATGTCTACTCGCGCGGATCCCGATTCGTCCTCGTCCTCGTCCTCAACATAGTTCAAAGCTTTTCTGTGATAAAAGGCAAAAAAAAAAGAGAAATCTTATTCGTTTAATTTGTTACACGAGGGGCATACGTAGCTATCTACGTTGAATTGAATAGCATGGACGAGCAGGGTGGTAGTGTCAGCAATGGCAGCGCCGGTTCCGTCGATCTCAGCGCAGCCTTGGCAGAGAAGCTCCTACAGGGCTGGGCTCTATTGCAGGAGCACTGCCCACAATGTTTGACTCCGCTTGTTCGGAACAGGTCGGCATCTGGACTCCGCTTCCCACATATTTGTCTTTCAAAATGTCGCTTTTTTATTCAGACCCTTTTATGGCGACCTTGCAGGCAAAGGAAAATGTACTGTGTGGCGTGCGCTCGATGGGTTGTTTCGCATCCCGAAGAAGCTCAGGATCTTTCTCGTCAGAGCGTAGAGAAGGAGTCTGGTGAGAAACCTGCACCGCCTGCATTGCCGTTGCCCGAGCCTCCATGTGACTCAGCCCCTGCCTTGCCACTGCCAGAGCCGCCCTCTGGACCTGTTTCGAGTTCTCCCAACATCACCCAGGACTTAAATCAGGATATCCCTTCCATAGGGCCAACTCAGAGGCCCACGACTTCTGCTCGATCATTGCCTCATGCGGGGGGGAATCAATTTCCTTTTAACACCGGTACTCCCGTGATAACCAAGGTGAATGATTTTTTCAATTTATTAGCTTTGCGATGATTTTAGGATGCGCTTACAATTTCTTCAATTCCATGGAAAATCGTGTTTTCAAGATGTATGACACGAATAGTGAGACTTATTTACGATCTTTACGGTTCTTAACATACAGGAATATGTGTACGTATAGGTGTACCATAGATCCAAAGTTGGCACATTTTTTTGAAAATTAAAAAATATACTGTGCTTTCAAATGTTACAAAATTTACCAGACGAACTAAAAAAAATGTCTCATTCTCTCTGTTTTCTCTTTTAAAAAAGACTATATATATAAATCGAACTGATTCAATGTATGGTTGGAGTCGTGATATGATTTTAATATGAGATTGATATAGTATGTGACATGGATTCATGATTTACATGATCGGATGAGAGAATGAGACCATAAGTTCACTTCAATGGCTTTGAGAAGTCAAGAGACTTTAACAGTAGATAGGGAGCAGTACACAGTAACTCAAGATGATGATGAAACTTCAAGTACATGTACTGATATGCAAAGTACAATGCGTGGAGGTGATGGAGGACTCCTATGGCTACGAGGTAAGCATAGTAAACACTCTTGAAGTGCGCAAAAGCGCAATGTCTATTCGTGACTTCTTCATTGGAGTATATATAAGCGTTTTCCCATGATTCTAGTTGATAGTGTTGATGATTCTACCAAAGATTCGAATCAAGTTTTTGGCTACCTATTTGAATTTTGAATTCAAATATGACTCTGTGGCTTTTGGCTCCTTTTAGGCTTGCCTTGAGTCTCGATTTTAAGTCTTTAAAGCCTTTTACAATTGGCAAAAATAAGTTGAGGGTTTTCCTTGGGAATGAACTAAGGATAAATATACATACTCACATATGATCTTCAAAGTCCAAAGTAGTCTAGAGATATGGTCAAGCTCTTAGGCTTGCCATATGTACCAATTGTTGAGAATATGAGAGTGCATCTCCCTTTTATATTTAGGAGACTCCATTTCCATTTCCATTTGATATTATCTCTCTTTTTATTTGGGTACCTTGCCATTTGCTTCTACCTGTGTATTTATTCTCCTTCAAAGGAGAGCCCCCTCCAACTCTACATAAGAAGGGCCTCTCCCCACATTTGTATAGATTTGTACTCGGTTAGAAGCCTTAGGAGCCTACTCCATGAGCCTACTCCATGCTCTTGGCAAGCTCACTCTAATCCATGTGAGTTTTCCTTTTTCATGGTCTATTCACTTTTGAGTCTTACACTCTTTCATTTTGTGAGTACTTCTTTTCATTTTGCTTCTGCGTGTGTACTCTCTACATGGTATCGTAGTGCTTACTCCTTGAGTCTTCATAGAGGACAATCCAAGTTCCTCATCAAGGCTCTTTTTTGAACTCCTTTAATCTCCATCAATGTCTTCAACATCTGTAAATTTTTTATTACGAGCAAAAACCTTTTTTTTTTACCTTTCTTGGATGTAGTTGATGAATTTGTTGGACTGAAATTTCCACCCAATCTTCCATTCTATGAATTTGAGTTGGAACTATTGCTTTGTGACACACCAGGTCCACTCAAAACTTGAGATTTTGCACTTGAGTTTTCAGCAATTCCTTTGTCATTTGAGTCAAGTGAAAATGAGCACCCATTGACTCTGTTTTGTATCTATGTATATCTTTTATGGTTGAAAAACAACAAATTTGTTGTTTTTGATGCAATTATAGTGCTGTAATTTTTTGATTTTTTTGCAAAAAATTTCAGAAGTTGTTTTTTGCAAGTTTTGAATAGATTTTGGGCTTAATTTTTTAGCTATAGTCTCGTCGGATGATTGTGCACATGACAACATGTGAATTTTACTTTTTTTCGTGAAATTTTGAAGCTCTCAATATGCAAACATGGCTTCTACCTCCTCTGATGTCAAAAATTTGTTTAAGATCAAGAGATTTGAGGGTAGTGGCTTTGATTTGTGGAAAGAGAGAATTGATTTGTGAAAAGAGAGAATGCTTGGCATCCTCTTTCTTAAAGATTGCGAAGGGGCTCTTGAGGAAGTCAAACCTGAAGATATGATAGATGAAGCATGGACGAATCTAAATAAGAAGGTCATTACTTATATCAAGATGGCTATATTAGATGAAATCTTAGTGGATCTGAAGGGCCTTACAAGTTTTTTTGAGGTATGGGAGAAGCTGAAGGCCACCCATGAAAATACCACGCCTATAAATCAACTTCACCTTATGTGTAAGTTAATGTGCATGAAGCTTGATGAGTCAAAAAGTGCGGCTCAGCACTTGTCTTCTTTTACAGGTAGTCTTTTGCAATTGTACGACTCCAGATTACCTGCATTTGATGAAAAGCTTAAGGCCATCTTCTTGTTGATGACTTAACCTTATTCATGGGAAACCTTGGTTGTTTCACTTTCGAATAGCCCCAATTTTACCTTTGCTGGTGTGAGGCGTTCTATTTTGAATGAGGAAATCAAGAGGAAAGCTAGTGGAGAGGGCATTGGTTCAGCCAATGTGGCTAGAGGAAGAACAAAAAAGAAGAGTAGAAATGTACATAGGAATAGGAGCAAAAGCAAAGGCAAGGCTGAAGTGACTTGTTACCAATGTGGTCGGAAAGGTCACAAGAAACTTGATTGCAGATATTATAAAGTTGAGAACTAGAAAGAAAGAAGAACACAAGTGACAGGAAGAAAAAGGACACAAAGAATGAAGCACATTACAACTCAAAGGACAAGGACAAAGAGAAGGCCAACGTGGCCTCTATGTGAGAAAGCTCTCTCAAACATAAGACTTGTGAATGACGTGTGTGCAACTCTCCTACCATCCATATATACCCTCTTGTATTCTAAAAATAGCAATGATTTGGAATGGTCTAGTGCCGCCATGTGGCCATTATGCAACACTCATCCCCATTATTACTGAATACCTTAGGATATCCCTCGAGCTAGGGACCTTGGCTATGGCTTGCCCTTGTCCCCCACACACACATGGAGTGATCCCTATGGACCAATGTCATGATCCCTGTGGATCAATGTCCGACACTCTCTCCCCCTTCTAAAGATCATTGTCCTCAATGATCAATGAGGGAAAGTACTTGCGAACCAAAGCTTCTGACTCCCAAGTAGATTCAGTAAGTGGTAATCCTCTCCAAGCTACTAGATACTCCTGGATGACATGGTTTCTCATTCGTTTTTGTCTCCGATCTAGTATCCTCTCTCGAGAATGATCTGTGCAATCACTTTCTTGCAAAGAAACAATACCCTCTATTAGATTATCCTTCCTAACAAGTGAGTCTGATAAGCTACTTGGACATCTGACTCTACCAAATAATATGAGAGAGAGAGAGAGAGAGAGAGAGAGAGAGAGAGAGAGAGAGAGAGAGAGAGAGAGAGAGAGAGAGAGAGAGAGAGAGAGAGAGAGAGAGAGAGAGAGAGAGAGAGAGAGAGAGAGAGTCATATTAACGTCTTTTGGAGGCCAAACTTGGCCTATGACTCATGAGACAAAACCATGTACAAGTGTAGTAACCCTGTGTAGAAAATGAAATGAAATAAAAAGTACTCGTTACACAAAGCTATATAGAGTTGGAAAAGGCTGGGGAGACGTGGCTCTGACTCTACAGATAATGGTCACCTAATACATGGGTGATCCATAATGTGAGTGAGTAAAATACCCTAGCTACTGGTGATGGGAGGAGGTGGGTGTAGTATGTGGTACATCGGTGGTGGTCTGAGTGCCTCCTGAAAGAAGACAACCCAGGGAGTGGTGGTACACCTCTGCTCCATCATGCGGTCGTAGGCTATCTTGATGCATGAGATATCCTCCTGATATAGTCGTGGTCGACGATATGCCACCATGGTTGGTCGTCGTCGTGCTCTCTGTGCTTCTGCCTGGTGGAGAGTGAGCCCTATAGATGGGCCCCTCTGATGTAGCTCAGCTCGCTGAAAGAACTGAGTAATGGTCTGTTGGGTACTCCCCCGTGTCTGATGTGTGGGCTGTAGTGACCGCTCTCGCCTCTCGTATGCTATTGTGAGCAAGTGTCCCAAGCGTCGCTTGTCTCCCATAGTCATGCACAACTGGAGAGACTCCTCTATCTGAAACTTTGCTTGTAGGTCTAAGTATGCAGGGCATCTGATAACTAAATGCTCCTCACTCTCTACCTCGGTCTGGCATACTGGGCACCACCTCTCCTCACGAGGGACTCGTGTGGATCGACCCCTCTCAATCTCGAGTTGATGTGATGAAACCCAGAGCTGCCCAATGACCACTCGAAGGTGGTGGGGTAGGTATGTCTGCATGTATCTTAGAATCTCGGTGAAGCCCTCGTCCGATATATGTAGAAAATGCTCACGGTAATAGAGCATTTTCGGTGGCAATGTATCCTTAGGGCTCATCCATGTCCTCTGTATGTATGTATGCAATATCTCTTGACAAATGACCCTATTCCTCTCTTGATGAGAGAGAGAGAGTAGGTGGGTGCATGTAAGTCGTACTCTAGTGGTGGTAGCTTGTCTATGTCAAAACCATGGTGGGCCAGTGAGTCTTGTGTCTCTGCATACCATGAGGAGGTGTCGCCTGCTAATGCCATATCATGTGATGCCTGGAAAGAAGAATAATCAATGCGCTCTGTATCCATGCTCCGAAGTCTGTGTAATAGGCATACTGTATGGAATAGTGCCTCAACTAGCATCGGTGGTGCAGCGAGCTCTGCTCTAATGATATCGTGTGGTACTGAAGGCTTGTTGTTGATAAGTCTGGCAATCATGAGGATATGTGGCCTCTCCAATGCTGTCCATACTTATGTAGCTAATCCTGGCCCCCATATGGCTGCCCCATACATGAGCGCTGGTGTAACCAAAGTGTCGAAGAGCCACCCCTTTGTGCGGGATTCTGAAAATATACCTTGTGGCACTGTCTCTCCATCAAAGCTAGTGCTGTGTACCCACGTGTGATGCGGTCACGAGCTGCCTGAGACATAAGTGCCTTGATGCCCTTGTAAATGTCACTCCCAAGTAAACATATGATCTGACCACCTCGATTGGTCCGTCTGCTTCTGTGAACAAACTATGTCTGCGTACCTGTGTTGATGTATGAAAGATCATGACCTTGGTTTTACCAAGGTTCATAGATAACCCTCCGTGTCTGCAAAAGTCATCTAGGCCATGTAGATGATGTTGTAGACCTTCAGCAGACTCTGAAACAAGTACAATATCATCAACATATAAAAGAATATGGATAGGGGACTCGTGTACCTCAATGCCATCACCTCTCTGTTGCTGTATGAAGTCCACTATCTCATCAATGTAGAGACCAAAGAGGGTGGGTGAAAGAGGGCACCCTTGCTTCACCCCGATAGTGCTAGCAAGTGGATCAGATAAGCCCCTTGGACATCTGACTCTACTAGATACTCTCTCGCATAAGGCATAGATCCCCCATATCATCTCCTCTAGAGCTCCGATATCAAGTAGTCGTTCGAAGAGTCGTTCCCTGGGGACACTGTCAAATGCTTTGCGGAAGTCCACAAAGAAGCAATATAATCTCCTCTTCCTCACCCTTGCCTGGTCGATCAGGCATCTGAGGGTGAAGATGTGGTCAATGGTAGAGTAATCTCGTTTGGAACCTGCCTGTCCTGGAGCCCTGATACCCCTCCTCTCAGCGAGAGTACTCAACTCTGTCTCTAGTACCGCCCCATATAACTTGGCCAATATAGGGCCAATCATGATCGTCCGGTATATAACTTGGCCAATATAGGGCCAATCATGATCGTCCGGTATGTAGCTGGATCCATAATATCACCTGACTTATGAATGGGCACTATGGTGTGCTCAGTCCATGAGTTAGGGAACCCTTCAACAAATATACGGTTGAAGGTGGGCAATGAGCGGTGCGAGAGTCGTGCCTCCCTAGATGAGGTGCTCTACATGTAAACCGAAATGGTCATGCGCCGTGCCATGCTATAGATGGGCAATAGCGCGTCCCACCATAGTGGGTGTGAAGAAGTCGGAGGTAGTGGGACATGAGCTCTGCGGCCTGGGAATGGGGGGGCTAGTCTGAGATCTCGTAGAGGCTCCGTGCATAGCTATGCCAAGTGCTCGGGTCTCATATGGGTGTCTGTTGTCTCCTCTCTCCCAAATGTCTCCACTCCACTGCACTGTCTCGACTCATGAGCAAATGGTAAATATCCTAGTACTATCTCTCCTCCCATTCTCGCCGTTTGCGGCGAGTAAGGCTCTGCATGCGACGCTGTGCCTGCATGTGTGTAATATCCCCTCTATGCTCTAAAATCCGTAGGTGCTTCCGTAGCTCACGAGAATCTTCATCATACCAGGGGTTTTGGGGTATGGATCCATCATCCTCTGCATGGAGGGTGTATATGTGTGCGTTGTGGGAAACTGCAGAGAGCTGAGTCCTGTAGGATGGTGGTGATATGTGATGTAAGTGTGTCCAAGGGTGAGAGTGGATCGAGGGAGAGTAGGCGGGTGTGTAAATGGTGTGCATAAACGTGTGGGAGCTCTTGTGTGAAGTGTATCGTGGTGTGTCTCTCAGTGGGGGGAGAGAGAGAGAGAGAGAGAGAGAGAGAGAGAGAGAGAGAGAGAGAGAGAGAGAGAGAGAGAGAGAGAGAGAGAGAGAGAGAGAGAGAGAGAGAGAGAGAGAGAGAGAGAGAGAGAGAGAGAGAGAGAGAGAGAGAGAGAGAGAGAGAGAGAGAGAGAGAAAGTCATATTAACATCTACTTGAGGCCAAACTTGGCCTATGAGACAAAACCATGTACAAGTGTGGTAACCCTGTGCAGAAAATGAAATGAAAAAAGTACTTACTACATAAAGCTATATCGGGCTGGAAAAGGCTATATCGGGCTGGAAAAGGCTGGGAAGAGGTGGCTCTGACTCTGCAGATAATGGCCACCTAATACATGGCAGGCCCATAATGTGAGTGAGTAAAATACCCTAGCTACTGGTGATGGGTGGAGGTGGGTGTAGTATGTGGTACATCGGTGCTGGTTTGAGTGCCTCCCGAAGGAAGACAACCCAGATGGTGGTGGTACGCCTCTGCTCCATCATGTGGTCATAGGCTGTCCTGATGCGTGAGATATCCTCCCCATAAAGTCGTGGTCGATGATATCCAACCATGCGTGGTCGACGTCATGCTCTCTGTGTTGTTGCCTGGTGGAGCGTAAGCCCTCTAGATGGACCTCTTTGGTGTAACTTAGCTTGCTGAAAGAACTGAGTAATGGTCTGCTGGATACTCCTCCGTGTCTGATGTGTCGGGTGTAGTGGCTGCTCTCGCCTCTCATATGCCGCTATGAGGAAGCGTCCCAACCGCCGCTGGTCTCCCATAGTCATGCACAACTTGAGAGACTCCTCTATCTGGAATGGCGCACGTAGGTCTAAGTATGCTGGGCATCTGACAACAAAATGCTCCTCACTCTCTAGCTCTGTCTTGCATACTGGGCACCACCTCTCCTCTCGGGGGACTCCCCTAGCCCGACCCTTCTCAATCTCGAGCTGATGTAATGACACCCGGAGCTGCCCAATGACAACTCGAAAGTGCTGGGGTAGGTATGTCTGCATGTATCGCGGAATCTCAATGAAGCCCTCGCCCGATATATGTAGAAAATGCTCACAGTAATAGAGCATTTTCGGAGGCAATGTATCTCTAGGGAACACCCATGTCCTCTGTATGTATGTATGCCATATCTCCTGACGAATGATCCTATTCCTTTCCTGATCCTATTCCTTTCCCGATGGGAGAGAGAATAGGTGGGTGCATGTAAGTCGTACTGTAGTGGTGGTAGCCTGTCTATATCAAAACCATGGTGGGCCAGCCAGTCTCGTGTCTGTGCATACCACGAGGAGGTGTCACCTGCCAATGCCATATCACGTGATGCCTGGAAAGCACGATAAGCCATGCGCTCTGTATCCATGCTCCGAAGTCTGTGTAATAGGCATACTGTCTGGAATAGTGCCTCAACTAGCATCGGTGGCGCAGCGAGCTCTGCTCTAATGATATCATGTGGTACTGAAGGCTTGCTGCGGATAAGTTTGGCAATCATGAGAATCTGTGGCCTCTCCAACGCTGTCCATACTGATGTAGCTAATCCCGGCCCCCAAATGGCTTCCCCATACATGAGCGCTGGCGTAACCAAGGTGTCGAAGAGCCACCCCTTTGTGCGGGGCTCCTGCCAATATGCCTGGTGGCACTCTCTCCATCAGAGCTAGTGCTGCGTATCCACATGTGATGCGGTCACGGGCTGCCTGAGACATAGAGAAGACCCCTGAAGTTGCTGTAAATGTCACTCCCAAGTAAACATATGATCCAACCACCTCGATCGGTCCACCCGCTACTGTGAACAAACTGTGCCTTCGTACCTGTGCTGATGTATGAAAGATCATGACCTTGGTTTTACCAAGGTTCACAGATAAACCTCTCTGTGCGCAAAAGTCATCTAGACCATGTAGGTGATGCTGTAAACCTGCTGCAGACTCTGAAACCAATACAATATCATCAGCATATAAAAGTGAATAGTGGACCGATGTACCTCGATGCCATCCCCTCCCTGCTGCTGTATGAAGTCCACTATCTCATCAATATATAGACCAAAGAGGGTGGGTGAAAGAGGGAATCCTTGCTTCACCCCGATAGTGCTAGCAAGCGGATCTGATAATCCCCCCGCACATCTGACTCTACCAGATACTCTCTCATATAAGGCGTAGATCCCCCATATCATCTCCTCTGGAACTCCGATATCAAGTAGTCGTATGAAGAGTCGTTCCCTAGGAACAGTGTCAAATGCTTTGCGGAAGTCCACAAAGCAGCAATATAATCTCCTCTTCCTCACTCTTGCCTGGTCAATCAGGCATCTCAAGGTGAAGATGTGGTCAATGATAGAGTAATCTCGTCGGAAACCTGCCTGCCCTGGAGCCCTGATACCATTCCTCTCAGCGAGAGTACTCAATTCTGTCTCTAGTATCGCCGCATATAACTTGGCCAATATAGGCCCGATCATGATCGTCCGGTATGTAGCTTGATCCATGGTATCACCTGACTTATGAATGGGCACTATGGTGTGCTCAGTCCATGAGTCAGGGAACCCTTCAACCAATGCACGGTTGAAGAGGTGGGCGATGAGCGGTGCAAGAGTCGTGCCTCCATAGATGAGGTGCTCTGCGTGTAAGCCGAAATGTTCATGTGCCTTGCCATGTTGTAGACGGGCAATAGCGCGTCGCACCATAGTGGCTGTGAAGAAGTCAGAGGTAGTGGGACGTGAGCTCTGCGGCCTGGGAATGGGGGGCTGGTCTTGGATCTCGTATAGGCCCCGTGCATAGCTATGCCAAGTACTCGGGTCTCGGATGGGTGTCTGCTGTCTCCTCTCTCTCAAGTGTCGCCACGCCACTACACTGTCTCGACTCATGAGCAAATGGTAAATATCCCAGTACTATCTCTCCTCCCATTCTCGCCGTTTGCGGCGAGTAAGGATCTGCATGCGACGCTGTGCCTGTGCATGTGTACTGTCCCCTCGATGCTCTAATATCCGTAGGTGTTTCCGTAGCTCACGACACTCTGTATCATACCAGCGGTTCTGGGGCATGGATCCTCTGCAAGGGGGGTGTACATATGCGCGATGTGGGAAGCTTAGGAGAGCTGAGTCCTGTAGGATGGTGGTGATCTGTGATGTAAGTGTGTCTAAGGGTGAGAGTGGATCGAGTGAGAGTAGGCGGGTGTGTAAATGGTGTGCATAAATATGTGAGAGTTCGTGTGTGAAGTGTATCGTGGTGTGTGTCTTAGTGGATGAGGGAAGGTCTAATGGAATAGGAGATGAAAGTGTGAATGTGATAAATGTATGGTCAGCCCCAAGTGGGCGTCGTCCAATACTAAGTGAGGGGATGAGTGAGGCTCCAGAGATGGTGCCCAAAATGTAGTCGACTGTGCTCTCGCCTCCCCCGTGGGGGAAGCAAGTAAGTCCGCCTGAACCTGGCCAACGGTGCATCCCGTTATATATAACGAGATGCTGTCTGCTGCCCAACTCAAGCAGGTGTCTCTTCCATATCCAGTGGCATCCTGGCCCACATCGGCTGACACTCTATTGGTGCTCATCTCCTCTGGATCACTGCTCCTCATAATCTGTGGAAGGTCCATGTCATACGACTCGCACTGACGTGACTGGGTGCGGCCATTGAAGTCCCCCATAAGGAAGACCTCACCAAGGGTGCTGTAATGTAGAATCTGATCTGATAATGCTATGTATGGTGAGTCCGTGTCCCGAGTCGATCCCCCAGGGTCCAGTCTTGCATATCTCGATCCACCTGGTGGAGAGAGAGAGAGAAATGAAATGGAGAGAGAGAGAGAGAGAGAGAGAGAGAGAGAGAGAGAGAGAGAGAGAGAGAGAGAGAGAGAGAGAGAGAGAGAGAGAGAGAGAGAGAGAGAGAGAGAGAGAGAGAGAGAGAGAGAGAGAAAGAAGAAAGAAGAAAGTCATATTAACGTCTTCTGGAGGCCAAACTTGGCCTATGAGACAAAAACCATGTACAAGTGTAGTAACCCTGTGTAGAGGATGAAATGAAATAAAAGGTATATCGCGACACAAAGATATATATAAAGCTGGAAAAGGATGGGGAGATGTGGCTCTGACTCCGAAGATAGTGGCCACCTAATACATGGGGGACATGTGAGTAAAAGTGTGAGTAAAACACCCTAGCTACCGGTGAATGGGTGGAGGTGGGTGTAGTATGTGGTACATCGGGGGTGGTCTGAGTGCCTCCTGAAGGAAGACAACCCATGGAGTGGTGGTGCGCCTATGCTCCATCATGTGGTCGTAGGCTTCCTGATGCATGAGATATCCTCCTGATATAGTCGTGGTCGATGATATGTGCCCCTGCGTGGTCGGCGCCGTGCTCTCTGTGCTGCTGCCTGGTGGAGCGTGAGCCCTATAGATGGACCTCTCTGATGTAGCTCAGCTCGCTGAAAAAACTCGGTAATGGTCTGCTGCGTACTCACCCGTGGCTGATGTGTGGGCTGGAGTGACCGATCTCGCCTCTCGTATGCTGCTGCGAGGAAGCGTCCCAAGCGTCGCTGGTCTCCCATACTCATGCATAACTGGAGTGTCTCCTCTATCTGGAAATGTGCTCGTAGGTCTACATATGCTGGGCATCTGATAACAAAATGCTCCTCACTCTCTACCTCTGTCTCGCATACTGGGCACCGCCTCTCCTCACGGTGGACTCCCCTGGATCGACCCCTCTCAATCTCGAGCTGATGTGATGAAACCCGGAGCTGCCCAATGACGACTCGAAGCTGGTGGGGTAGATATGTCTGCATGTATCTCGGAATCTCGATGAAGCCCTCGTCCGATATATGTAGAAAATGCTCACGGTAATAGAGCATTTTCGGTGGCAATGTATCCCTAGGGCTCAGCCATGTCCTCTGTATGTATGTATGCCATATCTCCTGACGAATGATCCTATTCCTCTCCTGATGAGAGAGAGAGTAGGTGGGTGCATGTGAGTCGTACTGTAGTGGTGGTTGTACTGATGAGAGAGAGAGAGAGAGAGAGAGAGAGAGAGAGAGAGAGAGAGAGAGAGAGAGAGAGAGAGAGAGAGAGAGAGAGAGAGAGAGAGAGAGAGAGAGAGAGAGAGAGAGAGAGAGAGAGAGAGAGAGAGAGAGAGAGAGAGAGAGAGAGAGAGGGAGGGAGGGAGGGAGGGAGGGAGGGAGGGAGGGAGGGAGGGAGGGAGGGAGGGAGGGAGGGAGGGAGAGATAGAGAGAGAGAGGGAGAGATAGAGAGAGAGAGAGAGAGAGAGAGAGAGAGAGAGAGAGAGAGAGAGAGAGAGAGAGAGAGAGAGAGAGAGAGAGAGAGAGAGAGAGAGAGAGAGAGAGAGAGAGAGAGAGAGAGAGAGAGAGAGAGAGAGAGAGAGAGAGAGAGAGAGAGAGAGAGGATTGAATTGGGCTCACAGCTTGATTATTGCTCAAAAACACTTGAAGAAGTCGTCCCCAAAGTCTCTCTCATACTTGTTCATAAGCTTGAGGTATTGTATCTAGACTGACATTCTCACGGAATTAAGAATAATGTTCTGTATGGTAATTCAATTTTTTATGGATGCAGGAAATTGGTTATGCTATTTCAGAATCACAAGATGTGAATGACATAAGACTGGTAAGTATATTTTAAAGTGATGCTTGTTAAATGATATTTTGAATGTTGTAATGGCTTGTACTTCATCATAGTAGAAGTTATCACATAAAATACTTGGTTTTTAATTGAAGATTTGTGTTATCTTCTTTCCAAATTTTTTACAAGGATCATAATTTCCAGAGGTCTATCAAATGATATGCATCATTAGATTTATCAGGCTACCTGGCTTAGAGAATGAAGTCTAGGAGCTGGTGTAGATGATCAGGTTTTCCAATGTATAGGGGATTTATGATGCAGGTTTGTAGAGCATCTGAGAATATGCATTGTCTTTGAAGGAGAGAAGTACCATGTGAGTGTGAGATAAATCATCAAATCAAGGCTATTAGCTGGTGTACTATCCAGATAACCACTTCATCAGGATGTCCATAAATGTCATAAATGATATAAAACTTGTTCAAACATGGAAACCATTTGTTAAAGATTTCGATGCTTGCATCATAGGCAACTGAATATTGTATCAACATAGTTGTCTTTGCCCATAAACACTCCAAATTTCATTCATCTGAATACAACACTCAAAGGAACATTATGTCTAAGTGGAGTGTTTGATCCATATTCTCTTAGTCCTAGCAATCCTTCATTGCTAGGTTTTTGGATGCTTCATTTCATATTCCATACATGTCTGAAATGAATCCTTTCTTTCAAATGTACATAGAAAGTATCTGTGCTGCTATTTATCCATGTCTTAACATTTGCGTAGGGATCAATCATTGCACCCTTAAGGAAGAGGAGTTAAGAGGAAAATGGATATGACAATCCTTAACTTAATTCAATGTTTCCAATAGTTTGCTATTAATTCATATATTCTTTTGGCTTGAGCAAAAGACTATCTCAATCAAGTTTCTTGCATGCATTAGCGATAAGAAACCCATGTCATCCTTTTCTTTTGAAAAAAATATTTTGCTTTCAAAAAATAATGTTAAGATATTCATGACACATGAGATACACTATGGTCCCTCATCTTCCATTCGGATGTAGTTTGAATTACGAGTCAAAAGGCAGCTGAATTTTCTGCAGGCATGTGGAAAGAAATTTAGTTTATTAATTCAAACTCCATTATAATGTTAAGATATTCATGACACATGAGATTCACTATGGTCCCTCATCTTCCATTCGGATGTAGTTTGAATTACGAGTCAAAAGGCAGCTGAATTTTCTGCAGGCATCTGGAAAGAAATTTAGTTTATTAATTCAAACTTCATTTGTAGGATAAATTCATTTGTTTATATTGTATGTAATTGTTTTTGTACTCAGTTTTTCATGAAGACTCCAAGATAGTCGTTTTCGACTTATTGAGTTTAGGGAAATTTTATTACCCTATCTTGCACTATTCACAAAGAGCTCTCTCTCATATCCAACATCCCTATATTCAACCTCACTAGACCCTTCAAAAATCAAACCCTAATTTTTGATCAAAGAGTTAGCATAAGGTAAAAGTCAATAAAAATCAGTCTCAAAAGCACTCAACTCTACCTTTGCCCAACCATGCCTCAGCAAAAGAGATCAAAAGCAACAGTGAATGGCACCTCAGCCACTTACATAGATTTGTGATAAAGTTTAGGAGAAAAGCAGTTTTTTGATGAGATTTTTGCCATCCTTCTTCTTCTATAAATACCTAGTTCAATTAGATGTCAAGGCATCAATTCCTCATCGTCCCGAAGTACTCTATCTAGTATGGGTGATCAGCCTACACTTTTGGACAGCATTGGAGAGATTCTATATCAGGCTTGGAGGGGTGTGTGTGTGTGCAGCCCTACTCTCATACACGTGGAGAAGAAGCTTGGGAAGTGTTATCCAACCTCTTCATTATCCTCTACATCCTTAAGCCTCTTTTACACAACCCTCACAAGGCTCTCAATGGCTAGGATGAGTACTGTGAACTTTGTTTTTTAGGTTTTATTTATTTTTGTAGATACATGCTCTTGTAGTACTTGTAATTTTCCTTGGAGTCATTATTATGCTTTTGTTACATCATCTGTATATGTGTGCTCTCATGTTGTGTGTTTATTGTTAGTCCAAAGACACAAACAATAGCAACATAAGAGAACATGTACACATAAACAAGAGAACATAAATATACAATACAGGAAGTATGTTTAAAAATTACTATGTTTTAGTTAATTATAATAGATGTACAAGATGATGATATGCTCCAAATAAAACTAAAGAAACATACATCTCATGAGCACCAAATAGAACAAGTGAAATGATAGGGAAGTAAGGCATGAAGAGGCTTGGGCTGAAATAAGGAACTCCAAAACAACCTATCACAAGAGTGAGAGTCTTCCAAAAATGTGTGAGCATACACTGCTCCAAGTGCCCCTATGCCTCAAGAGTGTAAGCATACCATAGTGGAAAGCAACGTTTTCGTAACGGCAACGGCAACGGGTTAGCAACGGGTTAGCAACGAGGGCAACGTCTAGACCTAGGAGTTGCGATAAAGTGATTTATTTTTCAAAATTTTTATATGTTTTTTTCACATATTTTGGGTCATATGATATGTAATAAGGTGGGATATGACTATATATACCATAAAATACTTATTACAATATAAGATATATCATAAATAATAGAGATTATCAATCTAATACATCATCATTGTATCAAAATTCAAATACAATCATCATCATCAATAATCATAACATCAATAATCATAACATCAATAATCATAACATCATCATAACATCAAACATCATAACATCATCAAAATAAAACAATAGAGATCACTATGACAAAGTGGCAAATGATACATATCATGAAATACCCAATGATACATAAATCATAAGTGGCAATGATACATATCATGAAATACCAAATGTACATATCATGAAATACCAAATGTCAAACATGAAATGTCAAAGCCTCAAATGTCAATATACAAACTTTGTCACTCTGACATGGTGTCAGATGACAAATCATCACTCTCATCATCATCATCATCATCATCATCATCATCCCTAGTAGTAGTGGTATGTGGTCGGCTACTAGTGGATGCATCACCACTACCACTAGGTCCTCTGCGGCTCCGAGATGATCTGGTATCATGCTGAGGTAAGGTCAACTCATGGTACAGCATAGTATATAAGTCCAGATCCTCTGGAGGAATATCTGGAATATCTCTGACTCTCTCTATATCTACTGTGTCCACGTTGACCTCCCTCACATCTCCTGTATGTCCGCCGCTCTCCAAGAGACGCAAGTTGCAGTGGCAATAAACTAGCCGCTCCAACTGCGCTGTAGATAATCTGTTCCTCTTCTTTGTATGGAAGAGGGCCCATGTGCTCCAATTCCTTTCACAAGGACTTACGCTGCAGTCCTGTGAAAGGATACGAATAGCTAACTCTCTCTGCATTACAACATAATTCAAAAAATAATTAGTACATAAATCTATATACATATTTATCACATGTCACCCAGTACACTAAAGACTTTTGACTTAGTACTTACCAACTGAGGAGCACTAGCACCATACATCTCCCACCATGATACTGGCCGCAACTGAGCAGATCTCAAACAAGCCGTATCCTTTCCAAAATGGCCACCACCATTTTGGAATACCAAGAGCTGTCTCTCCAACTGAAGTCGCAACTCTACATCAGCTGGATAAAGCCTATATACATATGTGTTCCATGCACTCAAGAGCTCCTCATCCACGATGGCCTGCTGAGATCTCCATAAGGGATGCAATAAGTGTGCCATCCCATGGATCGGGCGATGAAACCAATCCCATCGATCCCTCCACACAGCCTTAAGCTGCTCAATCCTATAAACAAAGAAATTATAAATTTTAGAGACTAATTTTTAAGATAATAAGAATTTTAAGTGTCAAAAATTCAAAGTAATAAGTAATAACTTAATAAATACCTGTCCAATGTCAAATGTGGGCAACGTGAAAGGGACTCGCCAACTCGATCCATGAACTCATAGACGAGTCCCAATGTACTCCCCTCCATATCAACGATGCGAAGGACAGAATATAATGGATGTATGGCACGCACAAGTGCCTCTACATCCCTCCAAAATGAATCCGACAAGCATGTAATCCGTACAAAATCTGCTCTCGGGGTAGTGTGTCCATCCCAGGCAGTCCACTCTGTAGACACAACTGTCTGCATCAAAGCCTGCCGCACCCGAAGTAGTCTCTCCATCACTATGCACATGTAAGCAAACCTGGTCTTCGCAGGCTTTAGGATATCCAACTCACTGTATGATCTGAAAATAGCTAATAGTTTTGGTCTCTTTGTGAACAAAGAGACCACCTTATGGCAGGTGGAAAAAATAGAATGAATCCAAGGGATCTTTCCAAGATCCTCTATCAAAAGATCAATGCTATGTGCGGCACATGGGGTCCACACAATGGAGGGAAACTCTGCCTCTAACAATCTACCCATGGCCACACAATTACTTCCATTGTCGGTAATGACTTGCACAACATTCTTTTGACCGACATCCATAATAGCCTGGCGGATATGACCATATATAAACTGACCTGTGACACAAAAATTACACCAAATCAGCCATGTACATAGTACATAGTACATACTACATACATAATACATATATATAGCATATGCAAAATTCAAATGCGTATCTTAAAATTAAAACTTGAAATTTCACCTATACATACCTGTCATTGTAAGTCCAGGCTCTGATGCATCGATGGCGCGAAGGAACATAGTGCCTTTGCAACAATGCACTAGTATGTTATATACATTCCTTTTCCTGATGTCTGTCCATCCATCGCACATAATAGTGCATCCATACTTCTCCCATGTGCCCATCATCGGCTGTAACTGCTTCTCCACTATATCTTTTGTTTTGCGTAGCTCACTAGTCCTCAACTCCTCATATGAAGGACCGCTCCATCGATATCCTAATGTGCTCACTAACTCCATGGCTTCCTTCCATGCGGGTGTGCGTGCAACATTAAAAGAGAGGCCACACTGTATGAAAAGCTTCATTATACCTTGTTTGGCCTCAAGCTCCCGCTGCCTCTGAAAACCCGCACGTACGGATGCCGAAGAAAGTGATCCTCTAGGTGCCTTCACCGGTGGCTGAGTGTCACCCTCAAGATCGACGGTATCATGTCCAAGCTCATCATTCCCTCCACTAGAGGATCCCATATGAGGCTGATGTGCTGGAGCATCGTGTGGAGGAGGATAACTAGAGCTAACAGAGGTGGAGGTGGGCCGAGAGCTTTGTGGATACTTTCTAGCTTCCCTTTGAGCTACCCACTCAAGGAGCTCATCCTTGATATCAGCTGGCATAGGCTGCTTGCATGCTGAAATGCCCAAGCCACTAAATTTGGCAAGGTGGGCTTTGATACGATCTGCCCCACCACCCCCTTTGTAACCACATAGGTTACATGTCCATCTCTCACTCCCACCCGACCCAAACTTCCCTTGGCTACTCACATACTTCCAACAACTTTGCTTTGGTTTAGGCATGGTGAGTCTCTCTCTCTCTCTCTCTCTCTCTCTCTCGTCTCACTTTGGTCTCTCTCTCTCTCTCTCTCTCTCTCTCTCTCTCTCTCAGTCGCTGTGCAGTGTGTGCTCGCAGTCGCTACAGGGCAAGGGCAAGAGCAAATGAGAAATGCCCTCTCCCGCGAGCCCGTTTCGGGCTCAAAGGAGGGGGCAAATTTTTTTGTCTGCAACGCAACGCGTTGCGTACGTCGCAACGCAACGCCGTTGCGTTGCGAACGTTGCAGACGTTACGCAACGCGTTTCGTTGCAACTATGAAGCATACTCACTCTTCCAACTCCAACTCTCAGCATAATCATGCCATGTGTGTAGGTCCCCAATAGGTGTGGTCGGGTGTGGCTCTCGTAGGGTACACCATGCTGCAGCACTGTCCATACTCATTTTAAAGAGATGGTAAAGCTCAAGCTCCTGTGCCTCCTCATAGGCTCACCTCTTCCGACGTGTGAGAGACTTTACATCTATTAGAACGCCAAACACGGCCTATGAGAGAAATCAATGTACATGGGTGTGTCTTTTGTCAATCGGAAAAGATAAAAGTATTGACAAAATTGGTAAAGCCGATATAGATCTCTGAAGTATGCATGTCAAATGCCCATGAAAGTGGGGAGGGGGTGTATGGAGTGCTATATCTATGATAGTCTACATGCAAAAGGGTAGTACAAGCATGAGAATGCATATGAGGAACTAACTAGGTCCATCTTGTACTAGCGGGGTGGATGAAAGATGTGGTACATAGGTAGAGGTGGAGTCAAGGTTACCCTCATGAATGCAGCGGGATCAACCCTCACATGGGATAGTCTCTCCTCCATGGACGGATGGTCACGAGCCTAGATCTCTACAATCTGGTGTCGGTGAAGTCTCTGGGCTCGATATCCTATAGCATGCAGCCATCTCCTAGCTCGAGAGTTCTCAGCCTGTTGAAGAGTTGCCCCTCTCGATGTGTGAACCGAGGAGGGGAGGGCTGTTGCATGTCGTAGAACAGAGAGAGAGAGAAAGAAGAAGAAGAAAGAAAGAAAGTCATATTAACGTCTTCTGGAGGCCAAACTTGGCCTATGAGACAAAAACCATGTACAAGTGTAGTAACCCTGTGTAGAAGATAAAATGAACTAAAAAGTATATTGCTACACAAAGCTATATAGGGCTGGAAAAGGCTTGGAAGACGTGGCTCTGACTCTGCAGATAGTGGCCACCTAATACATGGGGGATCCATAATGTGAGTAAAACGCCCTACTGGTGATGGGTGGAGGTGGGTGTAGTATGTGGTACATTGGTGGTGGTTTGAGTGCTTCCTGAAGGAAGACAACCAAGGGAGTGGTGGTATGCCTATGCTCCATCATGTGGTCGTAGGCTGTCCTGAGGCGTGAGATATCCTCCTCATATAGTCGCGGTCGACGATATCCGCCCATGCGTGGTCGGCGCCGTGCTCTCTGTGCTGCTGCCTGGTGGAGCATGAGCCCTATAGATGGACCTCTCTGAGGTAGCTCAGCTCGCTGAAAGAGCTGGGTAATGGTCTGCTGAGTACTCACCCGTGGCTGATGTGTGGGCTGTAGTGACCACTCTCTCCTCTCGTATGCTGCTGTGAGAAAGCGTCCCAAGCATCGCTGGTCTCCCATAGTCATACACAGCTTGAGTGACTCCTCTATATGGAACTGTGCTCGTAGGTCTAAGTATGCTGGGCATCTGATAACAAAATGCTCCTCACTCTCTACCTCTGTGTGGAATACTGGGCACCACCTCTCCTCACTGGAGACTCCCTTGGACCGACCCCTCTCAATCTTGAGCTGATGTGATGAAACCCGGAGCTGTCCAATGATGACTCGTAGGTGGTGGGGAAGGTATGTCTGCATGTATCTCGGAATCTCGATGAAGCCCGTGTCCGTTATATGTAGAAAATGCTCGCGGTAATAGAGCATTTTCGGTGGCAATGTATCCCTAGGGCTCACCCATGTCCTCTGTATGTATGTATGCCATATCTCCTGACGAATGACCCTATTCCTCTCTTGATGAGAGAGCGAGTAGGTGGGTGCATGTGAGTCGCACTGTACTGGTGGTAGCCTGTCTATGTCAAAGCCATGGTGGGCCAGCCAGTCTCGTGTCTGTGCATACCATGAGGAGGTGTCGCCTTCCAATGCCATATCACGTGATGCCTGAAAAGCACGATAAGCAATGCGCTCTATATTCGTGCTCCGAAGTCTGTGTAATAGGCATATTGTCTCGAATAGTGCCTCAACTAGCATCAGTGGTGCAGCGAACTCTTCTCTAATGATATCATGTGGTACTGAAGGCTTGCTGTGGATAAGTCTGGCAATCATGAGGATCTGTGGCCTCTCTACTTCTGTCCATACTGATGTAGCCAATCCCGGTCCCCATATGGCTGCCCCATACATGAGCGCTGGTGTAACCAAAGTGTCAAAGAGCCACCCCTTTGTGCGGGGCTCCTGAAAATATGCCTGGTGGCACTGTCTCTCCATCAAAGCTAGTGCTGCGTACCCACGTGTGATGCGGTTGCGGGTTGCCTGAGCCATAGCGAAGACCCCTGATGCTCCTGTAAATGTCACCCCCAAGTAAACATATTATCCGACCACCTCGATCGGTCCACCCGCTGCTGTGAACAAACTATGTCTGCGTACCTGTGCTGATGTATGAAAGATCATGACCTTGGTTTTGCCAAGGTTCACAGATAACCCTCTGTGTCTGCAAAAGTCATCTAGGCCATGTAGATGATGCTGTAGACCTTCTGCAGACTCTGAAACCAATACAATATCATCAACGTATAAAAGAATATGGACAGTGGACCCGCGTACCTTTATGCCATCCCCCCCCTCTTCTGTATGAAGTCCACTATCTCATCAATGTAGAGACCAAAGAGGGTGGGTGAAAGAGGGCATCCTTGCTTCACCCGGACAGTGCTAGCAAGTGGATCAGATAAGCCCCTTGGACATCTGACTCTACCAGATACTCTCTCGTATAAGGCATAGATCCCCCATATCATCTCCTCCGGAGCTCCGATATCAAGTAGGCGTCTGAAGAGTCGATCCCTGGGAACAGTGTCAAATGCTTTGCGGAAGTCCACAAAGCAACAATATAATCTCCTCTTCCTCACCCTTGCCTGGTCTATCAGGCGAGTGAAGATGTGGTCAATGGTAGAGTAATCTCGTCTGAAACCTGCCTGTCCTGGAGCCCTGGAGCCCTGATGCCCTTCCTCTCAGCGGGAGAACTCAACTCTGTCTCTAGTACTTCCCCATATAACTTGGCCAATATAGGGCCAATCATGATCGTCCGGTATGTAGCTGGATCCATAGTATCACCTGACTTATGGATGGGCACTATGGTGTGCTCAGTCCATGAGTCTCGGAACCCTTCAACCAATGCACGGTTGAAGAGATGGGCAATGAGTGGTGCCAGAGTCGTGCCTCCATAGATGAGGTGCTCTGCCATGCTGTAGTCGGGCAATAGCGCGTCCCACCATAGTGGGTGTGAAGAAGTCAGAGGTAGTAGGACGTGAGCTCTGCGGTCTGGGAATGGGGGGCTGGTTTTGGATCTTGTATAGGCTCCGTGCATAGCTATGCCAAGTGCTCAAGTCTCGGATAGGTGTTTGCTGTCTCCTCTCTCTCAAATGTCGCCATGCCACTACACTATCTCGACTCATGAGCAAATGGTAAATATCCCAATATTCTCTCCTCCCAATCTCGTCATTTGCGGCGAGTAAGGCTTTGCATGCGACGCTGTGCCCGCGTGTGTGTAATATCTCTTCTATGCTCTAAAATCCGTAGGTGCTTCTGTAGCTCACGACAATCTGCATCATACCAGCGGTTCTGGGGCATGGATCATGTGCGTGGAGGGTGCATATGTGTGCGGTGTGGGAAGCTACGGAGAGCTGAGTCCTGTAGGATGGTGGTGATCTGTGATGTAAGTGTGTCCAAAGGTGAGAGTGGATCGAGGGAGCGTAGGCGGGTGTGTAAATGGTGTGCATAAACGTGTGAGAGCTCGTGTGTGAAGTGTATTGTGGTGTGTGTCTCAGTGGGTGAGGGAGGATCTAATGGAATCGGAGATGAGAGTGTGAATGTGATAAATGTGTGGTGAGCACCAAGTGGGCGTCGTCCAATACTAAGTGAAGGGATGAGTGAAGCTCCAGAGGGGGTACCCAAAATGTAGTCGACTGTGCTCTCACCTCCCCCGTGAGGGAAGCAAGTAAATCCGCCCGAACCTGGCCAACGATTCATCCCGTTATATATAACGAGATGATGTCGGCTGCCTAGCTCGAGTAGATGTCTTCCATAGCCGGTGGTGTCCTTACCCGTATCTGTCGATACTCTGTTGGTGCTAATCTCATCCGGGTCTCTGGCCCTCATGAGATATGGGTGATCCATGTCGTATGCCTCTCACTGATGAGACTGAGTGCGGCCATTGAAGTCCCCTATAAGGAAGACTTCACCTAGTGTGCTATAATGTAGTATCTCATCTGGAAGCGCTGTGTATGGTGAGTCTCTGTCTCGATTCGGTCCCCCCAGATCTTGTCCTGCATATCGAGATCTGCCTGGTAGGAAGTAGCATATAGCAATGTAAACCCAGCTCCCCTGTGCTATCTCCATGCGAACCCACATGTATCGTGAGAGAGAGAGAGAGAGAGAGAGAGAGAGAGAGAGAGAGAGAGAGAGAGAGAGAGAGAGAGAGAGAGAGAGAGAGAGAGAGAGAGAGAGAGACTTTTTAACGTCTATTAGAGGCCTAAATCGGCCTATGAGACAAAACATATACATCAATATGATCCAATCCACTGTGATCCCAAAAGGAAAATAAAGTGTGAGTTTCGCAAACGGGTATAAAAGGGGTATAAAAGTAAGTGTGTGTGTGTGTGTGTGAGAGAGAGAGAGAGAGAGAGAGAGAGAGAGAGAGAGAGAGAGAGAGAGAGAGAGAGAGAGAGAGAGAGAGAGAGAGAGAGAGAGAGAGAGAGAGAGAGAGAGAGAGAGAGAGAGAGAGAGAGAGATTAAAGTCTTCTGAAGACCAAATTTGGCCTATCAGACAAAACCAAAGTACTCGATACACAAAATTGTGTAGGCTGAACATGGAAAAAACCATAGGATACTGTATCGGGTGAGGGAGAGTTAGTGGGGATAATGTAGTGGTGCGTGGGGAGATGTGGCTCTGACTCTGTAGATAATGGCCATCTAATACATGGGGACTTGATGACGGGAGTGAATATGTATATCCTAGCTACAGGTGACGGATGGAGGTGGGTGGAGTATGAGGTACATCGGTGGCGGTATGAGTGCCTCTTGAAGGAAGGCTACCCAAGTGGTGGTGGTGCATCTATGCTCCATCATGTGGTCATGGGCTATCCTGATGCGTGAGATATCCTCCTCGTATAGTCGTGGTCGTCCGTACCCAGCTTTATGTGGTCGACATCGCACTCTCTGTGCCATTGCTTGCAAGGGCGTTAGCCCTATGCCTTTGGAAGGTTGGCTCGTATGATGTAGCCCATCTCGCTGAAAGAATTGAGTAATGGTCCGCTGTGTACTCACTGTGCAACTGCCCTCGATTCTCATACATTGTTGTGAGGAATCGTCCCAACCTCCGCTTGTCTCCAATGGTCATGCACAACTGTAGTGACTCCTCTATATGGAACTGTGCTCGTAGATCTGAGTATGCTCGGCATCTGGTAACAAAGTGCTCCTCACTCTCTATCTCTGTATGGCGGACTGGGCACCACCTCTCCTCTCTAGGTACTCCACTAGTCAGACTCCTCTCGATCTCGAGTTGATGTGATGAAACTCGAAGCTTTCCAATGAAGACTCGGAGGTTGTGTGGTAAGTATGTCTGCATGTATCGCAGAGTCTCAATAAAGCCCTGATGTTAGATCTATAGAAAATGCTCTTGGTAGTAGAGCATTTTCGGTGGCAATGTATCCCTAGGGCTAATCCATGTCCTTGTATATATGTATGCCATATCTCTTGGCTTATGACCCTGTTCCTCTCCTGGTGAGAGAGCGAATAGGTGGGGGCCTGTAAGTCATATTGCAGTGGTGGTAGTCTGTCTATGTAAAATCCATGATGGGCCAGTCAATCTCGTGTCTATGCGTACCATGAGGAGGTGTCACCTGCAAGTGCCATGTCACATGATTCATGGAAAGCTCGATAAGTGATGTGCTCTGTGCCCATGCTCTGTATCCTGTGTAATAGGCATATTGTTTGGAATAGTGCCTCTACTAGCATTGGTGGTTCATCAAGCTCTGCTCTGATGATATGATGTGGCATTGAAGGCTTGCTACGGATGAGTCTAGCAATCATGAGAATCTGTGGCCTCTCCAATGCTGTCCATGCTGATGTAGCTAATCCCAGCCCCCATATGGCTGCTCCATACATGAGCGCTGGCATACCTAGAGTGTCGTAGAGCCATCCCTTTGTGCGGGGCTCCTGAAAATGTGCGTGGTCCACTGTCTCTCCATCAAGGCTAGTGCTGTGTATCCACATGTGATGCGATCCCGGGCTGCCCGAGACATAGGGAATACCTAGAGGTTGCTGTGAATGTCACTCCGAGATAGACATATGATCCGACTACCTCAATCGGTCCACGTGCTACTACGAAAGAACTATGTCTCCTCACCTGTGCTGATGTATGAAAAATCATAACCTTGGTTTTACCAAGGTTCACAGATAGCCCTCTATGTATGCGAAAGTCATCTAGGCCGCATAGATGATGCTACAGAATGCAAATTCTGAAACTAGCACAATATCATCAGCATATAAAAGAATATGAATATTAGTCCCTCGTACCTCAATGCCCTCCCCTCCCTGTTGTCGTATGAAGTCCATTGTCGCATCAATGTACAAGATACTCTCTCATACAAGGCATAGATCCCCCATATCATCTCATTTGGAACTCCGATATCGAGTAGGCATCTGAAGAGCCGTTCCTTGGGAATTGTGTCGAAGGCTTTGTGGAACGCCACAAAGCAGCGGTATAATCTTCTCTTCCTCACTCTTGCCTGGTCTATCAGGCATCTCAGAGTGAAGATGTGGTCAATGGTAGAGTAATCCCGTCTAAAACTTGGCTATCATGGGGCCCTGATACCCTTCCTCTCTGCGAGAGTGCTCAACTCTGTCTCTAGCATTGTCCCATATAATTTGGTCAATGTGAGGCCAATCATGATCGTCCGATATGTAACTGGATCCATAATGTCACCTGACTCATGAATGGGCACTATGATGTGCTCAATCCATGAGTCAGAGAACCCTTCAACTAGTGCACGGTTGAAGAGGTGGGCAATGAGTGGTGCTAGAGTCGTGCGTCTGTATATGAGGTGCTCTGCCTTTAAACTGAATTGGTCAAGATCTCTGCCATGCTGCATATGTGAAATACCGTAGCTCACCATGGTGGGTGTGAAGCAGTAAGAGGTAGTGGGGCGTGAGCTCTGTGGCCTGGGAATGGGGGCTGGTCAAAGTCACCAAGGGACGGGGACGGGTCTCGGGGACGGTGGGCCATGCAGAAGCAAACAATGATGTGAGGATATAGATTTTCAATAATTGCACCTGCAGCTTGCTGGCTCTCCATCTGCAACAATGCGAACAACATTTGATGGCCCCACAATCTGTATGGCAGTTGCCCACTTTGCTGCAAGTACATCTTGCTCACTTCCCTGTCTTGGATGCATCATGTGATGAGATGAAGTACATCTCCCCGCGAGAATAAGCCACCACTCGATGGATAGAGCGTCGTTGAATATCACTCCATCCATCTACAAGTAACGAAACTCCATTTCTTTCCCATGATTTTTTTATGCTCTCGCATGCGGCTTCAACAAGCTTCTTCTCTTTCTCCAGTAAAGTGGTGTGCAAGTTCTCAGAAGATGGAGGCACGTAATGTGGTCCATATTCACGTATCTTCTTGACCATGTCTTTGAAATACGGTGATCTGTGGAAGAAGGATAAATCATAAAACAAATAACATTCATAAGTAATGGTCCATGCCACATGTATAAGCATTTATGATTTATGCCAAACAAATTAAAAATAAAGATTGAAACAAAATAATAGAACCAAGATTCAATATTTACCGTGCCGCATTGAAAGTTATGTGGTCATGGTAAAAAAAACATGCCACTTCCGTGTCCACCTCCTCCTTCAATATGGGGTTCCAATTTTCATGGAGTGTTTGTTGACGTGATTGACGTACATAGGGCGTTCCCGATGGTGTGGAAGAGGGAGTAGGAGGAGTAGGAGTGTGAGTAGGAGTAGGAGCACGAACCGGAGCCGATGAAGATGATGCTCTTGAATTCGATGGCATAGAAGACTTCACAAATGTTGCCGGGTCAATGGGAGCTTGTGAGGCACGACGAGCATGAACTTGGGCATCATTAATAGCAAGCTTATTGAGCAATTCTTGCTTCTTCTCTGAAGTTATTACGGAACAAAATCTTACTTCATGTCCACGTTCATGAAGTAAGTGCGCATGCACTTTGTTTGCTCCACCCGTTCTTTTGTAGCCACATAGCTTGCAACTCCATGGCCTTGCACCACCTCCTTCTCCTTCAGATACGGGAGAGTCCACCTCTTCCCACCATGTCCATTTGCTTGTAGGATGTCTCCTCTTGTTGTTCGATGCACTTGTTCGCGATGAAGAATCCATAGGTGAAGACAATACTATGAGGAGAGGACAAAAGAGGAGAATAGTGAAGAAGGGGCTGAGAGGATGAAGGGAAGCCCTTGGATATGCAAGGGTGAAGATAGCTCAAGCTTTCACACACAAGGGATACTTGCAATGAAAGCTCCAAATGAACTTGTGGCTGAATGAGCTGAAATGTTGCTTTTTTATGCTTGTATGGGGGCTTAAGAAACTTCTAGAAACCCTTAAAGTTGGGCGCCAAAGTTAACTTAAAAAAATTCGATCTTAAAATTTGAAAATTGAACGCCAATTTTTTCCCGCTCTTGGAAGCCTGTCCCTAGCCGTCTCGGAATACATTCATCATATCAAGGCGTCCTGGGGATGCGTCTCGGGGACGAATCCGTGTTATGCATGCTTTTAGGGGGAAGGCTTCTGTCCCGGCTGCTCGTCCCTCATCCAATGGCTTTGGGGACGGCGTCCCGGCGTCCCTAGGACCGGGGGACGCGTCCCCATGTGACTTTGGGGCTGGTCTGGAATCTGGCACAGGCTCTATGGGTAGCTATGCCAAATGCTCGGGTCTCGAATGGGTGTATGCTGTCTCCTCTCCCTCATATGTCGCCATGCCACCGCACCATCCCAACTCATGAGCAAATGGTAGATATCCTAGTATTGTCTCTCCTCCCACTCTCGCCGCTTGTGGCGAGTAAGGCATGTGACGCTGTGCCTATGTGTGTGTAATATCCCCTCTATGCTCTAAAATCCGTAGATGTTTCTTGAGTTCCCGACAATCTGCATCATACCAGTGTTCTAGGGCATGGATCTTGTGCGTGGAGGATGTGTATGTGTGCGATGTGGAAAGCTGCGGATAGCTGAGTGATGAAGGATGGTGGTGATCTGTGACGTGAGTGTGTTCAAAGGTGAGAATCGATCGAGGGAGAGTAGGCTAGTGTGTAAGTGGTGTGCGTACACATGTGAGAGCTCGTGTGTGAAGTGTATCGTGTTGTGTGGCTCAATGGGTGAGGAGGGTCTAATGGGATAGGAGATGAAAGTGTGAATGTGATAAACGAATATCGACACCAAGTGGGTGCTGTCTAATACTAAGTGAGGGGATAAGTGAAGCTCTAGAGATGGTACCCAGAATGTAGTCGACCGTGCTCTCATCCCCTCCGTGAGGGAAGCAAGCAAGTCTGCCTGAGCCTGAAACGTTTCATCCTGTTATATATAAGGAGATGGTGTCGGCTGCCTAGCTCAAGCAAATGTCTTCCATACCCGGTGGTGTCTTGACCCATATCTGCTCATACTCTATTGGTGCTCGTCTCATTTGGGTCTCTGCCCCTCATGAGATGTGGATGATCCATGTCATATGCCTCGCACTGATGTGACTCGGTGCGGCCATTGAAGTCCCACATAAGGAAGACTTCAAAGTTCACCTAGGGTGCTCAAGTGTAGTATCTCATTTGAAAGTGCTATGTATGGTGACTCTCTGTCCCAGGATATGTATCCGGCTATGTATCTCCCGTCTAAATATGATGGCAACATCCCTCGACCCTCGTGCTGTATTCTATCTCGTTGTGGTCCTGAATGTAGATTCCCAATGAAAACTTGCAATGCGAGGTAGGCCTCTCTCGGCTCTTGTGGCTCTCTGTGAGCAAGCAAATTCATGTGACTTTAGGATCTCCTCGAGTCTGTTTGGTTGCGACCAGAGTGCCCAGTTGCAGTTCCACACTGTTCCTATGAGTGGTGCCTCCTTGTGTAGTGATGTCTCATGGGCCGCATGGCACTATTTGATAGGAGTCCGTCTATGAAGACCTTACCATCACGGTAAAAGGTCTTCCTTCCCTCTCGATGCGCCTGGAGTATCTATGGCATGGTAGTCTGAGTGCCTCCTGAAGGAAGACAACCCAGGGGGTGGTGGTACACCTCTGCTCCACATGTGATCGTAGGCTGTCCTGATGCGTGAGATATCCTCTTGATATAGTCGTGGTCGACGATATCCAACCATGTGTGGTCGGCATCGTGCTCTCTGTGTTGCCTCGTGGAGCGTGAGCCCTATAGATGGACCTCTCTGATGTAGCTAAGCTCGCTGAAAGAACTGAGTAATGGTCTGCTCTCGTGTGCTCCTCTGAGGAAGCGTCCCAAGCGCCGTTGGTCTCCCATAGGCATGCACAACTGGAGCGACTCCTCTATCCGAAACTGTGCTCGTAGGTCTAAGTATGCTGGGCATCTAATAACAAAATGCTCCTCACTCTCTACCTCTGTCTTGCATATTGGGCACCACCTCTCCTCACGGGCGACTCCCCTGGACGGACCCCTCTCAATCTCGAGCTGATGTGATGAAACCCCAATGACAACTTGAAAGTGGTGGGGTAGGTATGTCTGCATGTATCTCAGAATCTCGATGAAGCCCTCGTTTGATATATGTAGAAAATGCTCACGGTAATAGGAAATTTTCGGTGGCAATGTATCCGTAGGGCTCACCCATGTCCTCTGTATGTATGTATGCAATATCTCTTGACGAATCCTCTCCTGATGAGAGAGCGAGTAGGTCGATGTAAGTCGTACTATAGTGGTGGTAGCATGTCTATGTCAAAACCATGGTGGGCGAGCCAGTCGTGTTTGTGCATACCATGAGGAGGTGTCGGCTGCTAATGCCATATCACGTGATGCCTGGAGAGGGAGAGGGGGGGAGAGAGAGAGAGAGAGAGAGAGAGAGAGAGAGAGAGAGAGAGAGAGAGAGAGAGAGAGAGAGAGAGAGAGAGAGAGAGAGAGAGAGAGAGAGAGAGAGAGAGAGAGAGAGAGAGAGAGAGAGAGAGAGAGAGAGAGAGAGAGAGAGAGAGAGAAAGAAAGAAAGACTTTTTAACGTCTATTAGAGGCCAAAATCGGCCTATGAGACAAAACATATACATCAGTATGATCCAATCCACTGTGATCCAAAACGAAAATAAAGTGTGAGTACTGCAAACGGGTATAAAAGGAGGGATAGTAGCTTGCATCAAGGGTGTGGGGTGCTATGGGTATGCACTCTATATGCTCAATGGGTGAGATACAAATATGATATGCATAGGGAGGGGAGGCTCGATGGTATCACAACCCCCTAAATGCCTGGAGTGGGTGTAGGATATAATGCATCGGTGGGTAAGGCATCATGGCGATCCTCAAAATGCTCTGGGCGTCCAAATCGATAGGGGTGCGCTGCTGACGTCTCTGTATCTCCATGTCATGGTGTGCGTGAATCGCCTGAATCTCTCTCTGATGTGGACGAGCTCTCCGGACAAGGGGTCTCGGTCGTCGACGTTGTCGTCTAAGCTCCTCTGCTCTGTGTAATGTGACACCCCGCATCGAGCTGGGCCCACGAGTGTATGTGGGTCTGAAAAAATCTGTAATATAAGTCTGAGGGGGGGGGGCAGGTGTATCTCCATCTGCTGCTGGAGGAGTGATGCGCGGCGGTGCTTGAGCTCTACTAGGAAACGACCTAGAGGGCGCTGGTCCTCTGTCCCCAATAAAGCCCTGATCTCTCTAGGCCCCCTGAAGAGCTGTGGGTAGCGGTCTCTGATGTCCTCATATGCCTGGCATCTACATGTGTAGTGCTCCTCGTCCTCCACCTCCTCTCTACATATCCTGCATAGTCGCTCATCCCTGGGGGTATGTGTGGCTCGCCCAATCTCAATCTCGAGCTTGTGTGATGATACTCTGAGCTGCCCAATGGCCACTCTCTCAGCTGGTGCCATATATGTATCCATGTATCGTGGTCTCTGAATGAAACCATCTGCTGTCACAGTCAGGAAGTGCTCTCTGTAGTGTTGCCTCTTTGTGGGAAGAGGCTCCCGTGGTGCTATCCATGTCCCCCTGACGTGTATCTGTAGTAGGTCCTGACGGATGATCCTATTCCTCTCCGAACGAGAGAGGGTAATGTGGGGGGAAGAGAGGTCATACTGAAAAGGGGGGAGATCCGTAATGCCCATGCCAAGGTCTGCTAACCATCGGTAAGTCTGTGCATACCATACTCTCTCATGCCTTGTCTCTGCCAAATGTCTAGAGCTCTCAAATGCAAGCTTGGTGAGTCGGCTAGTGGGGAGCTCTCCGACTCTCAGAATAAAGGTCACCAACTGGAAGAGGGCCTCCACTAGCATCGGTGGTGTGCCAAGCTCAGCTCGTATAATGTCATGTGGAACGGAGGGCTTGCTCCGCAGCAATCGTGATATCATGGTGATCTGGGGCCTCTCAATCTGCGTCCACATCGCCTCTGTGATCCCTGGTGCCCATACTGCTGCTGCGTACATCAATGCGGGTGTCACTAGAGTGTCAAAGAGCCACCCCTTAGTCCGGGGCTCCTGAAAATGTGTCTGAAAGCAGCGTCTCTCCAATCCTGCAAGTGCCGCATAACCTCGCGTCAATCTATCTCTCGCAGCCTGTGCCATGGAGAATACCCTTGTGCTGCCCGAGAAGGTGATACCTAGGTAGACGTAGGAGTCCACTACCTCTATCTGTCCTCCAGCCTCTGTGAAAGAGGCACGATGGCGTACTGTCCTGGAGGTATGGAAGATCATGACCTTGGTCTTGCCAAGGTTCACTGTGAGTCCTCTCTCCATGCAAAAGGTATCGAGCGCCTGTAAATGTGACTGCAACCCCTCCTGTGACTCTGAGAGAAGGACAATGTCATCAGCATATAATAGGATATGTACTGAGTACTGCCCCATATAACTTGGCCAATATAGGGCCAATCATGATTGTTTGGTATGTAGCTGGATCCATAGTATCACCTGACTAATGAATGGGCACTATGGTGTGCTCAATCCATGAGTCTGGGAACCCTTCAACCAATGCACGGTTGAAGAGATGGGCAATGAGCGGTGCGAGAGTCGTGCCTCCATAGATGAGGTGCTCTGCCTGTAAACCGAAATGATCATGGGCCCTGCCATGCTGCAGCCGGGCAATAGCGCGTCCCACCATAGTGGGTGTGAAGAAGTCAGAGGTAGTAGGACGTGGGCTCTGCGGTCTGGGAATGGGAGGCTGGTCTCGGATCTCGTATAGGCACCGTGCATAGCTATGCCAAGTGCTCGGGTCTCGGATAGGTGTCTGCTGTCTCCTCTCTCTCAAATGTCGCCATGCCACTACAGTGTTTCGACTCATGAGCAAATTGTAAATATCCCAATACTGTCTCTCCTCCCAATCTCGCCGTTTGCGGCGAGTAAGGCTCTGCATGCGACGCTGTGCCTGTGTGTGTGTAATATCTCCTCTATGCTCTAAAATCCGTAGGTGCTTCCGAAGCTCACGACATTCTGCATCATACCAAGGGTTCTGGGGCATGGATCCTGTGCGTGGAGGGTGCATATGTGTGCGGTGTGGGAAGCTGCGGAGAGTTGAGTCCTGTAGGATGGAGGTGATATGTGATGTAAGTGTGTCCAAAGGTGAGAATGGATCGAGGGAGAGTAGGCGGGTGTGTAAATGGTGTGCATAAACGTGTGAGAGCTCGTGTGTGAAGTGTATCGTGGTATGTATCTCAGTGGGTGAGGGAGGGTCTAATGGAATCGGAGATGAGAGTGTGAATGTAATAAATGTGTGGTCAACACCGAGTGGGCGTCGTCCAATACTAAGTGAAGGGATGAGTGAAGCTCCAGAGGTAGTACGCAAAATGTAGTCGACTTTGCTCTCACCTCCCCCGTGAGGGAAGCAAGTAAATCCGCCTGAACCTGGCCACCGATTCATCCCGTTATATATAACGAGATGATGTCGATTGCCTAGCTCGAGTAGATGTCTGCCATAGCCGGTGGTGTCCTGACCCGTATCTGTCGATACTCTTCTGGTGCTAATCTCAACCGGGTCTCTTGCCCTCATGAGATGCGGGTGATCCATGTCATATGCCTCGCACTGATGCGACTGAGTGCGGCCATTGAAGTCCCCCATAAGGAAGACTTCACCAAGTGTGCTGTAATGTAGTATCTCATCTGAAAGCGCTGTGTATGTTGAGTCTCTATCTCGAATCGGTCCCCCCCCAAGATCTTGTCCTGCGTATCGAGATCCACCTGGTGGGAAGTAGCATATAGCAATGTAAATCGAGCTCCTCTGTGCTATCTCTATGCGAACCCACATGTATCGTACCTCCTCATCTCTACCTATAATATGGATTCGGCTCTGTATCTCCTGTCGAAATACGATGGCCACTCCTCCCGATCCTCGTGCTGTACTCTGTCTTGTCGTAGTCCTGAATGCAGATTCCCAATGAAAACCTGCAATGCGTGGTAGACCTCTCTCTGGGCTCTCGTGTGTCTCTGTGATGCACACAAAGTCATGTGATGCGAGGATCTCCTCGACTCTGTCTGGTCGCGTCGAGAGTGCCCCGTTGCAGTTCCACACTGCTCCTCTGAGTGGTGTCTCCTGGTGTAGTGATGTCTCATAGGCCGCATGGCCCTATTTGATAGGGCGTCCATCTATGAAGACCTTACCATCACGGTAAAAGGCCTTCCTCCCCTCTCGACGTGCCTGGAGTATCTGTGGCATGCAAGCGTGTCGGTGTGCCACGTGCATACGCGTGAGGTCCTCGTCCATGTAGAGGGTGCCGCCGGGTAGTCCACGTAGTACCGATCGACGTCTAAAAAAGGCGGTCCGTGCCTCCTCCGAACTCATCTTGAGGATGAGTGCTCGCAAACGTGATGTATCCCTCCCAACCCTCCATGCGTCTGTGAAAGGCATGCTCTCGTATCCAAGTCGATGGCAAATGTCAGTGGCGTCTTCCTCCGGTGATACCCCTTCGGGTAGGCCTGTAATCCGAATGTGAAGTCTTCGAGTGTGTCGAAGCCTCTCCTCCTCAAGCGTATCCTGGACTCGTGTGAGCTCTTCTTTCTGCACGTCTTCCCTAACTTCCTTCTTAACCCTTTTGTGTACTACTTCCACCCATGACTCTCGAGTAGATTCTACCTCCGTTTTGATTTCCTTCTTTATTTCTTCCTTGAGTATCTCCACGTTGGAGATCTCCCCCTCTTCTTTCATGTGCTCAAGCCTCATAAGCTGTCCTCCAATGGTCTCTTTCTTCTGTGAGAGTCTTCACTTGTTCTTCCAGTCCTTTGACTTTATTCATTACTTGTTCTTCGAGTCCTTTGAACTTTTCCATCATCTTTCGTATCTCCATATTGAGGTTGCGGTCTGCTTCCTTTTTGGCCTCTTTGAGAGCTTTAGCGATAAGGTCGTCCACTTCCTTCCGGTCCATGGGAGCCATTTCAAGGTTTAGGATTAGGGCTCGAGTAGAGAGAGAGAGAGAGAGAGAGAGAGAGAGAGAGAGAGAGAGAGAGAGAGAGAGAGAGAGAGAGAGAGAGAGAGAGAGAGAGAGAGAGAGAGAGAGAGAGAGAGAGAGAGAGAGAGAGAGAGAGAGAGAGAGAGAGAGAGAGAGAGAGAGAGAGAGAGAGAGAGAGAGAGAGAGAGAGAGAGAGAGAGAGAGAGATAAGGTAGGTTAAAGTTAGGGTTTCAGACTTGGTTCGAACTAGGGTTAGGTACGAATTAGGGTTAGGGTTTCAAGAGGATCCTAAAAAAAAAAAAAAGAGGAGGTTCAAGGTCGGCAAGGATTGGCTTAGGGTTAGGTTTAGGTTTAGGTTTTTTGGTAAGGTCGGGTTAGGGTTTCGAGGGGTTAGAGTTAGGGTTTGGGTTTCGGTTTAGGGTTAGGGTTAGTTTAGGTCTAGGATTTGGGCTAGTTTCGGGCTAGGGTAAGGTTTAGGCATGGGGTGGTCGCGCAGATGGGGGAGGGCTTGGGAGCTTTTAGTTTGTAAGGTTAGGGCTTTGGGTATGCTAGGGTTCTGTCTCCGGTCCATTTGCAAAACATAGGGAGTACTCCGAGGGGGCGGGGCGTTGTCTGAGGCGGAAAGGGGATGAGCAGGGGCTGAGCGGGGCAGATCCGGGAGCTGCGGGAGGGGCTGAGCGGGCTCGGTTGAGCGGGCAGGAGCGAGTGGGCTGAGCGGGAGAGAGAGTTTGCACTGAGCGGGAGGGGCTGAGGGGGGCTGAGCGGGAGGAGCTGAGAAGGCGCTGAGAGAGAGAGAGAGAGAGAGAGAGAGAGAGAGAGAGAGAGAGAGAGAGAGAGAGAGAGAGAGAGAGAGAGAGAGAGAGAGAGAGAGAGAGAGAGAGAGAGAGAGAGAGAGAGAGAGAGAGAGAGAGAGAGAGAGAGAGAGAGAGAGAGAGAGAGAGAGAGAGAGAGAGAGAGAGAGAGAGAGAGAGAGAGAGAGAGAGAGAGAGAGAGAGAGAGAGAGAGAGAGAGAGAGAGAGTTAGGGGTAGGGTTAGGGTTGGGGTTGGGGTTTAAGGTTTTGGCTTAGGGTTAGGTTAGTTTGGGCGATTAGATTAGGCATTATGGCAATAGAGGCTCTGAATCAAGACAATGTCATCAGCATACAATAAAATGTGGACAGGTGTACCTGCAAGGTCTGCACCCTCTCCTCGAGCTCAGAGAATGTAGTCCTCAATCTCATCGATGTAGAGACCAAATAGAGTGGGAGAGAGCGGGCAGCCTTGCTTAACACTGATGGTGCTAGCAATGGCCTCAGACATACCTCCTGGACATTGTACTCTCCTAGGCACCTGCTCATAGAGTGCATAGATGGACCAAATTATCCCTGATGGTACTCCCAAGCTCTGAAGGCGTTGGAAGAGCCTCTGTCGTGGCACTGTATCGAAAGCTTTGCGGAAGTCCACAAAGCAGCAATATAGTCTCTTCTTCCGCACCCTTACCAATGAGGCAGCGCAAAATGAAGATGTGATCAATAGTAGAGAAAGCTCGCCGAAAACCTGCTTGGCCTCGTGCTCGTAGCCCCTCAGTCTCTGCATATGAGCTTAGCTCTGCCTCAAGTATGGCACCGTATAGTTTGGCCATGGTGTGGCCAATCATGATGGTCCTGTAATTCTTTGGATCTAGGGTGTCGCCAGATTTGTGGATCCTCTGGGAAGCCCTCCCCTATAGCCCGGTTGAAGGCATGTGCAATCAACGGGGCTTTAGTGGAGGCTGCATATATGAGATGCTCGCTCTGCAATCCCGTATGGTCTGTCGAACGTCCATGTCGCAGTCGTCCTATGGCCCTCTCAACCATCTTTGCTTTGAAAAGAGAAGAACTAGTAGGGCGAGGCTCAAGTGGCTAGGGAATGGGAGGCTGCCGAGGCACCTCATATAATCTCTGAGCATAATCATGCCATGTGTGTAGGTCCCCAATAGGTGTGGTCGGGCGTGGCTCTCGTAGGGTACGCCATGCTGCGGCATTGTCCATACTCGTAAAGAGATGGTATAGCTCAAGCACCTGTGCGTCCTCAAAGGCTCGCCTCTTCCGATGTGTGTGAGTCTTCATCTGTCCTGTGGCCTGTCTCTCTGTGATCTCTCCCAATGCTCGTTGAGCTCGTAGTCGGCAGTAAGTATCTCTGCATTCCTCATCATACCAACGATGTTGTGGCATAGTCCCGGGAGGAGGTGTGTGACGAGAGTGGATGGTGTGTGGGAAGGAGCTGATGACGGATGTCTGAAGAACTGATGCTATCTGTGAGGTGAGTAGGGATAGTAGAGTGTCAGGGTGAAGCAAGAGAAGACCCTTCTCGACTTGGGCCGCATATATGTGAGATAGCTCGTGTGTGAAGTGGATGGTGGTGTGTGGGAAGCGTGCTGCGGGTGTGCGTGTAGGGGTGTCTCCCTTGAGGGAGAGAGCGAGGTATGCGTGATCAGCCCCAATGGGTATGGGTGGGATGGTGAATGAGGTAAGTAGGTGAATGGCCTCTCTAGATCCCATGACGTAATCTATTGAACTTCCCCTGCCATCTGTGGCTGAGTGTGGTATGCATGTCAATCCTCTTAAGGTAGGCCACTGAGCCATCCCGTTATAGATAACGAGATTATGTCGAGAGCCTAGTCTGAGTAAGTGAGTGCCATAATGAGTTAGTGTAGAGTCCGCTGAAGCTCGAGCTGTAGACTCATCCTCTATGGTACGTAGTATCTGTGGGTCTTCTGGGTCAAATATCTCACACTGATCATTGCCTGTCCTTGCATTGAAGTCTCTCATAAGGAAGACTTCCCCGAATGCAGAGTACTCTATAATCTCTTCTGACAAGCAAGTGTATGGTGAGTCCTCCTCTCGATCTATGATAGCGAATCGCTAGCTAGGAGGAGCAAAGTAGCATAAAGCTATGAAGATGATCCGCTCGTGTGAGAGCTGGAGTTGAATCCAAAGATATCTGGCGTGTGAGTCACGTGTGACTATCTGTATCCTGCTCTGAAGTCCATCTCTGAAGAGTATGGCTACTCCTCCTCCTGATCCTCTGGTGGTGTGCTTACGTGTACACTCTCTGTATGTGGACTCCCATTGGAAACTGTGGACTCGAGGTAGGCCCCGGTCCGGGCTCTCATGTGTCTCTGTGAGCATAATGATGTCTTTGCCTTTGCGCACCTCTTCCAACCTCTCTGGGTGTGTCCATAGATCTCCATTGCAGTTCCAAATTGCAAGGTGTATCTCCTCGAGTGTCTCACATGCCGCGATTCCCTATGGGATGGCCTTGCCATCAATGATGACACGACCATCTCTGTATGAAGCCTTCTTTGCGAGCTTGGTGTACTCTCGGCATGCATGCTCGGTGGTGTGCTACTTGCATGGGTGTGAGATCATCATCAAGGTAGATGGGGGGCCATCAAGTGCTCTCAGAATCACCCTCTTGCGTAGGAAAGTAGATCTTACATCTTCTGAAGGGAAGTGTAGAATGAGAGCTCTCTTCTTCGTGGGGTCTCGTCCCGTTTTCCAAGACTTGATAAATGGAGGGGAGTCCTCTTTGTAGCCGAGCATCCTACATAGTGTTTTCCCGTCGGACTCGGGTGTAGAGCCTTCTTTTTCTACAATGCCCGTGATGCGTACATTGAGACGACGGGCATGTCTCATCTTTTCTTCTTCAATGGTGGTGTGCACGATGAGTGCTTCTTCCTTTTGTGCTTCCTCTTTGGCTTCTTTTTTGATGTTCTTTTTCACTATGTCGATCCATCCTTCTTTGGTAGCTTCTAATTTGTTTTCCATGCTTTGGTGAGTTCTTCTTTTAGAGCTTTTGTCTTGTTCATAATAATCTCTCCCTCTTCGGGTGTGAGAGAGACCATTGAAGCTTTGAGGAGCTCCAATTCCTCTTTCATGTTTGCCCTTACCTTAGCCCATTCTTCTTTTTCTTTGTTTCTCTCCCTCTCACACTCTTCTTTCTCTTTCTGCCATGCTTCCCTCTCCTTATGATATGTTTCTACTTCCTTCTCGAGCTTTGAGAGGCGGCTGATGATGGCCGTGATAGTGGAGTCCACCATCTTCTTGTTTTCTTTGAAAGCTATGGTCAGTTTGTCCTCCATTTTTGTCAAATCGTCCTTCTTAGCTGTAGTGCTCATTGCATTCGAAGATGAAAAAATGCTCAGTGTGCTGAGCCTAAAGACTTGCGATGAAGACGGGAGCGCGCCCGATGCGCGATGGAGTAAGGGTGGGAGTGGCTAATAACTGTAGGCGCGGTACTTCCATAGGAGCAGAACAGTGACGAAATCAGAGGGGTTTGTTCAGGAAGGTTGGTAAGGGTTTCATGGTTTGGTTGAGGGTTAGGTTTGGGTTACGCCCTACCCACGCCAGGTACTTCCATAGGAGCAGAACAGTGACGAAATCAGAGGGGTTTGTTCAGGAAGGTCGGTAAGGGTTTCATGGTTTGGTTGAGGGTTAGGTTTGGGTTAAAGTTTTCAGTCGAGTTAGGGTTTCGATGGGTTTTAGGGTTAGGATTTTGGATTGGATTAGGGTTAGGGTTAGGCGAGTAGGTGGTTGGGCACGGCGGGAGAGAGCTTGGGAGGGGTGTATGGGCCGCGAATGACAGCTCCGGTAGAGAGGGGGGTGGTGGCAGCAGGGGGGAGAGAGAGAAAGGGGGGGGGGGAGAGAGAGAGAGAGAGAGAGAGAGAGAGAGAGAGAGAGAGAGAGAGAGAGAGAGAGAGAGAGAGAGAGAGAGAGAGAGAGAGAGAGAGAGAGAGAGAGAGAGAGAGAGAGAGAGAGAGAGAGAGAGAGAGAGAGAGAGAGAGAGAGAGAGAGAGAGAGAGAGAGAGAGAGAGAGAGAGAGAGAGAGAGAGAGAGAGAGAGAAATGAAATGAAATGATATATTTACGTCTTCAGAAGGCCAAAATGACATATGAGACCAAAAGTTACAAAACTGGTGAATCTGATACAAAATCTGAGTACCAAAGGAAGTGGTATTGAAAATGAAAGATGTAAAATAGCTGGGAAAAAGCTAACACCAAGACTAATACAACAAAGGGCTGATACATAGGAGGGATGTGCTGATATACAAGGCTGGAGATCTATCCTCATATGCACTGTGGGCGTCTGAAAAGTATAGCTCGAATCCTCCGCTGCAGTCTCTGTCGATACTGTGTAGCACCTCTCACTCTCGGTCGTCTAGATCTCCCTAGCTCCAGTGCTCGGTCTATGAGAGTGCCAGTAGTCGCTGTATGAGTGTGGACAGAGCTCTGTACTAGATGCTCTACTGACTGCTCCTCTAGCTGCCCAATGTCTTGTGTAAAGAAATCCGTAATCTGTCTCTGGGACTGTCTCCCTCTAGCTCTCCTCAGTAGAGTGTCTCTATGTCTGTGTACCTCTAATAGATATAGTCCAAGACATCTCTGATCCTCAAAACTCATGACTCTAGATAGAGGCCCAAAACCCTCTCTGAATAGACAATGAAAACGGCCCCGTATCTCATAGTATACCGTGCAATGACATATGTAATGTAGCTCTGTCTCTGGCTCGAGGTGACATAGATGGCATATCCTGCTATCTGCTGGTACCCCTCTGAATCTGCCAGTCTCAATCTCAAGCTGATTTGAGGATGTGCGCAACTGGCCAATGGCACAACGCAAGGCATGGGAAAGGTGTGTATCCATATAGCTAGGTCGAGTCACAAACCCATCCGTTGTGAGGTGTAGAAAATGCTCTCTATAGAAAGCCATCTTCGTACCCAACTCCTGTGTAGGCTCAATCCATGTCCTCCTTGTGTCCAGCTGGATCAGATCCTGACGAATGAGTCTGGTAATCTCCACCCGTGTCAGGTACATCAGGGGTGTCTGTAAAGAGTACTGGAAAGGAGGCAGCCTGTCCATGGTAAAACCATGTGTCTGAAACCATGATGTCATCTGTGCAAACCAGCATGATGTATCCCCCTGCAGGGCTAGCTGTCTGGATGACTCGAGGGCCAACCTCGTATATCTATCTCTGGTAGTGTCCCACAAGCTGTGTACAAAGGAGATTGCTCTAGTGAGTGCCTCAATCTCAATAGGGGGGGCAGCTAGCTCCGCTCCAATGATATCATGTGGTACGGAGGCCTTGGCTCTAATCAGCCTAGAGATCATAGATACCAAGGGCCTCTCCATGGCTTTCCACCCATCTTGGCCTATAGAAGGTCCCCAAACCTGTACCCCATATAGCATAGTAGAGGCAACCAAAGTATCAAAGAGCCATAACTTTGTCCTGGGTTCCTGAAACTGAACTTGCGAGCACATCCTCTCCAATCCTCCCAAAGCTGCAGAGAGAGAGAGAGAGAGAGAGAGAGAGAGAGAGAGAGAGAGAGAGAGAGAGAGAGAGAGAGAGAGAGAGAGAGAGAGAGAGAGAGAGAGAGAGAGAGAGAGAGAGAGAGAGAGAGAGAGAGAGAGAGAGAGAGAGAGAGAGAGAGAGAGAGAGAGAGAGAGAGAGAGAGAGAGAGAGAGAGAGAGAGAGAGAGAGAGAGAGAGTTTGGACAGCTGATGAAGGCACTTCAGGATTGCATCCAAACTATTGAAGCACTAAGGGGTGTATCTGGAGGAACAATGTGAAGGTTGTTAATGAAAAGCATTTGTGGATGATATTTAGGTGATGATATGTAATGGAGGCTTATTGGACTTTTGTACCGTGTATATTGTTTCAGATGATACTTGGTGGAGTGATCTATTTCTCGGCATTTGTAACTGGTTTTGGACGAAATGTTTGTCATGTGTAGGCGTTATAAAAGCCTATGTTATGTATAAATTATAGGTAATGGAGGTCTATTGGACTTTTGTACTGTGTATATTGTTTCAGATGATACTTGGTGGAGTGATTTATTTCTTGGCATTTTTAATTGGTTTTGGATAAGATGTTTGTCATGTGTAGGCATTATCAAAGCGTACACTGTACTGGAAGTGTTGGAGATTATTTGGGTCAAGAATCTCTTTTTCAGTGGTTCTTTGTCTGGAAGTTCTCAACCGTTTCCTTTTTGATACAAACATTTCAGTCTGGTGGTCAAGGGATGAAGACTCGAAGACACCAAGAAAGTTTAGATGAAGACTGGTGCTAAGCTAGTCTAACTGGGTCATGATGCATGGAAAAGGGATGTTCCATACCTATCAGAGCAGAGATTTTTGTATTAAATTTGGTAGTGTTATAAACATGTTAAATAGAACTTCCATATCTGAAGAGAAGAGTCTGGGTTTTTAATTTGACTTTGAAATCGACCAAAGACAACCATCCAAAATGCTTTCTGAACAGGCAGAAGTGTCCTGATAGCCATGAGATTTGTGGTGTCCGTTTAGTATTCCATCTTTCAGTGGGGTATTGGTACGTGGCTGGTAACATTTGTTGCATTCATCGTCAGGTATGTAAAGGAATGTCTGAAGAGGGTAATAAATGTGCTGTTTCTTGAATACGTTTAGTAATGGGATTGATTTTCTGAAGATCATAATGCAAGATAGATTTTCTGAAGGCAGCAATGAGAGTCAGTGTTCAAGTTTAAGATGAGTTTTTGTAATGCCTTGGGTTCATAATGCTTGCAAATCTATGAGGGAATCAAAAAGCGAGAAATTTGGACAGTGAACAAGGCATGGTTTGGATGGAATGGTAGTACTGCCACTGCATCCTTATGTTAGGATACAACTGGCTTACAAAAATGTAAGCTCATTGACAGGTCTGCCACTGTAATGTGTGGCCTTTCCCATTTGAAGGCAACTGTAACTTTGTTGCAGTTTTAAATCCACATCAGGATGGTTATAATTCTCCTTGAAGTTTTACAATTGAAAACATCTACAATATCCACTTTATCTCTGGTGCCCTATTTGAATGAGTTGCAGAGCATTATACAAGAATTGTAATTTTGATCCCAAACTTGCTTTATCCAGATTGAGAAATGGGGTATGTTCTACTTTAATAGGTGCTCTGCTTTGATGGAAGCTTTGTTTTTAAATAAGCCTAAAGGTTCAGAGCCAAGAACTTATACAATCGATGCCAGTCTTGTCTTTATCCAGCTTGAGAAACGGAGTATGTCTTTTTTTTTTTTTTAAATGGAGGTTCGGCCGAGGCCTACTCCCCCGGACTTTAACTTTGAAATTGCAACTGTACAAGGAAGGGCATAGTACCCATGGGACCCCCCTTATCCCACAAGAACAGGGGTTTACAAGATTGGGTTAAACAGCGGTCACAACTACCGCGGGGATGGTCAAACGGTGGCCAACAGCCACATACAACAGTTTTTCCAGGATTCATATGTCCCTTACATGTTGCTGCCAGGTGTTGAACCCTCGCCCCCGCCTCAAGAGGCAAGAGGCCCAACCACCAGGCCAGCGAACTGGGACAACGGAGTATGTCTTGCTTTAACAGGTATCGTCAGTTTTGATGGACACTGGTTCTTCATAAGCATGAAGGTTCACAATGGAAACATCTACAATATTCACTTTATCTTTTGTGGTTTATTTTGAATGCAGTGACATCACATAAAAGTCAAAACTTACCTGCTAGCCATGTCTTTATCCAACTTAAGATCTGGAGCATGTTCTGCTCTAACAGATGCTCCCCTGCTCTCCGTGCAACATGTTGTCTGACATGATGAATTGTGCCATGCCATTTTTCATATGTTTTTTCCTCCCTGTTCAATGTGATATATGAAAGGAGTTATAAAGTTGGCATGTGCATGCACACTGTCATGTGCATGCACACTGTCATGTGCATGCACTGTCATGTGCATGCACACTGTCATGTGCATGCGTGCGTGCATCCACACACACACACACACACACACACACACACACACACACACACACACACACACACACACACACACACACACACACACACACATGTGCGTGTATGCACGCATGCACGCGCACACACACACACACGTGGATTCTGTGAATGGGATGATGAAAGTGTTGCAAAACTGAATCAATGATGGGGTCTTCAAAGGCAGGTGTTGGCAGTTTGGAGTTATTGTGCGGTTCTTGTTGATGTTGTTTGAGCTGATAGAACAGATAATATTCCAAATTCAATCTTTGGATTTATTCCTTATTATCTGTGGTTTCAGACTTGAGTCTTTCTTCGCCTGAGTTAGGTATTTGAATTCCAGTTCTTCTGTACGTTATGTGAAATCCCGAGCTTATACCATCTCCATTTTCTCTGATGCTATTGTGTTTGGAAGAGCTTGAAACAGATGAACATGTTTATTGGCAGCTGATTTGAATACGTTGGGTCTATGAACTTGTTTATGAAAGAATGGGGAGGATCCTATTGTGTTTTCCTAGTGCCTTCTGCCTTGTCCAGGTTTTGTTTGTTTTTTCAGTAGTTAAACCATCAAATTAAGAACAAGGATAATATGATTTTGGAGGTTCCATTCCTGTCTCAAGAACATAAGATTTGGGTTTACTTAATGTGAAGGACATTGATAAGATTACAAATAACCTCCAGCAAGCAGTGACAAACAAATCCAGAACAGGGCACAAGCCCCACCTTCAAACAAAAAAGGAAAGGGTAAAGCATGTGCACAAACACAAAACTACAAGCATGTGTATGCACATGCGTGTGTGTTTATGTATGGATGTATGTACGTTATGTATAAACATATGGCCAACTACATATATGAGAAAAACATGAAAGGTTTAGATGACAATTTAAGGAGATTTATCCCCTTATGTTGAGGAGGAGGTCTACAACATAGAGAAGATGTGTTGTTGGCTTTGTTCCTATTTACCTTGAATGGGTTAGGAGGCAAATGGTATAGTTAGCACGAAGAAGGGCATTTCGGGGATCAAGACTGCCTTACCCCAAACATTATGGTCAGGCAATTTATTTGAAGGAGCCTTGGACCAGCTCGAAAATCCCCAACTCCAGCCAAGTGAATCATTTTATGAATTATATACTCGTGCTAAGGCCCTGGTTGCATGCTTACCACATGCACAAGGAGACTTTATGATTAAGAAATGGATTTAGAAGACCTTGCCGAAGCCTTTGTGCAACTTAGGGGTTGGAGGAGTATGTAACTACTGCATTGAAAAAGCTAGATTCCATTTTGAGGAAAGTAGCCAAGTTATGTATGCAACCCACACAAATCCTATTGAACAACTCAAGAGGGAATCGGAGACCCTAAAAATGCAACAAGCCTACCATGAGGAGAAAGTCCCCTCACACGGAGCATGATGCAATGTAGATCTCATCAGGCAACTATGACAAGGAGTGGACGAATTGCACAACTCACAAGAAATGTGCAAATATGGTGTACCATATGTAATAGTAGTGGTTACATTGTTACAGATCGTCATAGTGGACTAACCTACCAATTTTGTAGGAAAAGTGGGCATAAAGCTTGAGATTGCTACTACCTCAAGGGAGCCCAGACAAACCAGAGAGGTAATTCTTGATTCCTTGACACTTTTTATGCTAGTACATCCAATGCACAGGGAAGGGAGCAAAATGAGCCAAGTAGACAAAGGAATCCTATACCGCATATGAGCTATTGCTGTAGAGTATGGATACATCCAAAGCAAGTGCTCTCTTCTCGAAGGTGCCCTTCCATGTCAACATTGCCACGAGATTAAAGATCATTATATCATGGGCTATCTGCACAATCGTCCAACCCCTATTCATTTGATTCAAGTCACTCTTTAGGAAGGTATGGATCCTTAAACCTTAGTTGTTTCTTCTCCAATAGAGTCCACGATAATGAGGGCAAGATATGAAGCAACAATAAAAGAAGATGAACAAAGGAAGCAACCAAATAAACATACTATGAAAGAAGTCAAACCATGCAAGGAGGACGTCATTGAAGAATCTTATGGAAAAACGAGGGAAGATTGAACCAATTACCTCATCCAAAACCACTAGGGAAGGCGAGTCGGACCATGTAGGCTCAAGCCCAAGTAAGGTGAGGGAGTGAAAGGGAATCAACAAGATTTGAAGAACTAGGTATTATTCTTTCTATCAAACATTCTAGATGGTTATCTTCAATGGTTATTGGGGTGAAAAAGAATACAGGTAGAATAAGGTTGTGTTGGATTTTGAGCTCTAAATAAAACCATTATGCAAGATGGATTTCCTAACCTTTCATCGAGCAAGTGACGATTTATGGGTTGTATGCATGAGAGCTCTGGTACTTCATGTTATGGGAATAGCTTCACCGGTCGCCAGTGATGAGGAGGGAGACTCAAAACTGGTGTGCAGACTCCTCTTGTGAGCTGACGCTCCTTGTGGGTATGGCGTTCCTTTGTCGGGAACACGTCGGATAGGCAGTTTAGCTTGGTGAGGAATTCGTTCCAAGTCCGCATACTCCAGTGTCGTGACGGGGGCATTGGGTATCTCACCGCACTGATTCCTTGGGATAAGTTGACCACAATCTGCGGGTTGCAAGGTCACATATAAGTCTTCTTCGGAAGATGAAGCGGCGGATAGATTCTGCCTTCTGAGCGGGTTAGCCTCCTTTGGCCCCCATCCCCGACTCAGAAAATAAAAAAAGTCTAGAAGTAATCGAGCATACCTTATGCACTTTTCTAAAAAGATCCAACAACTACAACCAAATTCTTATATGCTCAGAGGACAGGATAAACTTGCTTTTATAATGCGATGGAGCATTTATGTCTACATCATAATTGCATTTGATCTCAGAAACGTTGCATCATTCAATCGAGCGATGCATTTAATGTTTGGTAAGACTCTTGCACATTTTCATGGATGAACTTTCAATACTCCTAGCAAGAGGAGAGAGAGCAATGGAAAAAGACTTTCATGAACATCTAAAGAGTATACACTTAAGACCGTTGGGGCACTTTTTCCTCTTTATATATATTTTTTTCTAGCTTGAATATGTGCCTATATCCTTAATGGGATACTTAGCTTTGTACATTCACTTAGTAATACACTCAATGCTGTGTTCCAAGCTTCTTCCTCCTCTTGTTGTTTGTGTACTTCGGTAGTCCTCAAACTCCAACAGTTGGTATCAAAGAAGGCCATTTCTTTCGTCAAGGCATTGTTGACATCTCTAGTCTTAAGATTAGAATCACACGAAAATGTGTGAGCATGCGGGGTATCAAAATTTTGATTTGAGCTCATTTCGGTCTTTGAACACACTATCGCAACGACTATGAAGGCAATTTCTTCCTTTTGTGCCAAACATATATAGATTTTTCTCTTGCCAATAGAAGCACCTTGAAGTTTGCTAGAGATCTATTAGAGGTCATTTGGGTATTTCTGTTCAATCTTTTTGGAAAACTTCCAATTTTTTGCATCAAGATATTATCAATGGACATGTTTGAAAGCAATGATGTATTTCATTGTTGGCTATTGAGGATATGTTGGATGGTTCTAACTACTCATTGTGGGTATACATGATGCTTCTTATATTGGTAGGAAAATGCTTGTGGAATATTGTGTAAGGTATTGAAATACATCCTCTTATACCTTCAAATACTCTGATGATGATCTTCAATTTATTGGTCTTGCTCCAATTCTTATTGCGTCTATTGTAGAGAAGCTTTTTGGGAATGGGCAATTATCTCTCACATACGCTCACGCAAAACATCTAAAGATGCTTAGAATACTCTCTTCACTCTATACTAGACAAGAAATGAGGCTCGTGTTGTTGACCTTTTGTAGCATAATAGATGCATCCATGTAGGGAATGGAAGGCTTCCCAACTATGGGATGGTTGCTTGAAAGCTTTCCATTAACTTGGAGTGTCTTAGAGATCTCCTATCGAAGGGGCACTCTAGATGTTGGCCGCCCTAGAGGGCATGCAATATTTTTGTTGCCCTAGAGAGCATGGTAATCTTTGGTCATCCTAGGTTTTGGTCGCCTTGAAATGCACGGCAAGGCAAAGATTGTTGGTTGCCCTACCTCTTGGAGGACACATACTCTCTTTGACCCTCTCTGAGAACAATCACCCTCTTTGAAGACACATGCATGGATCACCCTCTCTTCTGATGTTGGTCTCCTTTGAGATTAGTTGCCATTGGGGTGGTTTCCTTGACAGCTTGACCATACCCTTGGGATGGCCGTCCAAGGTATTGAACACACCCTCAAGCTTATCCACCACTTGTAGGTCTTTCGCCTAAGGGATAAGCTGGTTGGTAGGAATTGGTAGGACTCGAGAGTATTTTTGAGTTGATGCAAGTCTTGCCATTTCTCTAGAGAAGTCAAGACTGCATCCTTATTTCGGTCTTTATCTTCTCTTCAGAACTAAGATGGCTTTAAATCTTTCATCAAAGAAAGACTCCTATATCTTAACACTAGTGTTGTACTTGGACACTTTAGTATCCTTGGACAATTTAATGTCCTGAAGAAAGAGACTCTATTTGATGAATCATCTAGATTGAACCATTTATAAATGTAACTATGGAACATGTTAGCATAAGGGTTGAATATTTCTAGAAAATAATATAGTTTTCATTAAAGTATAGAAATAATAAGATTTACGCACTAATTTTGTGATGTGAGTTTCAATATTGATGCACAAATTACAATGATGTCAATTAGTATTGATTTTTTATTAGAATCACGATCTCGTAATTTTCATTGTCGTAAATGCCATCAAAATCTTATTTTATATATGTTAACACTTTTCTATCCATAATCAAATATTTGTAATGATTTTAATTATGTTTATGGCATATGTATCGTGACAGTGTTATCATCTATGAATTATTTTGCAAAGTGATGGTATGAATATGACCCATTTTTGACTAAAATGGAGCAAATACTATATATGCTATGCCCAACTCAACCTCTTCTTGCACAAATGGCATCCTTGTCGATTTGAGCAAGGAACTCATCGATGGGTAAAGGATTGGAGGTTCCATTACCCATCCAAAGTAACATATCACTTAGAAATAAAGCTGAAGATTTGATCGTAAATTCTCAACATACTACTTCCTAAACATGTCCATTTTTCTAACAAATTTTAAAAAATCACACGTACTAATCTAATAAAATCATGAAAAAACTTTCAAGCCCCATAATGTCTAATACCTAGAAATTCATAAAAAATATATTTAAAAAAAATACCCTTTTTCGATAACTCAAAATATAGAAATGATTGAATATGCATTTAAAAATCTACATAGAAAAGAATTTTCTCGTGTTGGAATAATTTTTCTAATGTTAATGTAAAGTCATATAATCATCTAAGACAAGTCTTTTGAATTAGAAAATTCATTTTTATAATAAAAAATTTACTATAATATAGGGGTGCTCATTATATAGTTATATACTATAGGAGCCTTCTATATGATATTGATGCATAAAAACACTAAAAGGCTGGATTTTTAATAAAAAACCATCATATAGTATCATATAAATATGCTACATGACTTTGAACCAATAATATTTGTACCTATCTGACATACCACCAACAATCTCAGTACTTCATTGAATAGCCATATTCGAATCTATCGCGAATAAACTTTTTATCCTACACAAATTGCTTTACTCAATGTTATAAGGAATACAATATCAATCAAAGTAATTCTATAAACATTATAAACTAGTTTATATAGAAAAAAGTAGCATATTAACTTTAATCATGTAGCACATGCAATATTTGCTCATCAAATGGCCTTTTCTTAGCATAGAAAAACAGTAGTATTATTTAACTTGAAGAAAGACCATAAAAACTTGACTCCTAAGGTTGTCAAAAGAATATTTCTAGCTTTAGGATTATTAGTTTTGCAACCTTCCAAATACCTTTTGGCATAATGAAAGAATGAAATTGTAGATATATTAAGAAGTTGAACAAGAAAGATCCTTATGCAGACCTCAACTTTAGTGTAAATACATTTAATTATACAATTGAGTATTTTAACAAAACAAATCCGGTATTTGGAAAAGAATCCTACATTGTGGCCACATTGGACAGACTCCCCATATTTATTATGGGTCAACCATATTTTTTGTCTTGAGGCACAAAGATGATCTTAGCCAGAGTTTTGGGAAGCTCAGAGGAAAGAAAAAAAAAAGCTCAACTTTCCATTATTGCAGAACTCACCACATGGCTAGTGATCAAACAAAGATTACATGATTAGAACTATAGAACATTGGATCAAAGTACATTTTGATGTTCTCAGCCTGACAATAAAGACGACCAACAAGATTTTGAGTATGATCCTCACAATTTTGAAGGTCCTTAAGCATGTGACATATATATTTGTTAATTTTATAAAAAAAAAATCAAGGCATAGAGCCACATCTTTTCATCTATCAGAATCCTTATCTAGAAACCTTTCAATGGACTTCAAGATGAGCTCTAATTTGAAGGTTTGTTTTACTGCAAAATTGGAGGATGAAAAAAGTACTGGTTGCCCATGCTACTATAACACATGGTTGCCTTGGAGAAGAATGTGCCAGACTCATGGTCACCCATGCAAGTACATGGACCTAGCTATTGGTCGCCCATGCTGCTTGGACCTCATAGATGTTGTTACTTGAGTTAAGGACACAAAGCACATGTTTGGTTGCTCTAGGTGGCTATGTTCATTGAAATTTTGGTCACCTAGGAAGGTCATCACCTCAACTTCAATTCATGTAGAATCCACTCGATGGATAATACCTCCAAAGGTTGTTACTATGCTATTTGTGTGGTGACCTACCTAGGCAACAACACATACCTATTGGGATTATTAGGGACAAATGATTGTTCTTAGATCAATATTTTTCCCACTTTATTGTGTTAGTAATACATGTTATTTTGTGTTGTTCATATTCTTTTGGAAGCCCTTTGGATATTATCTAGGACTATATCTTGTTGTTCGCAAATTGTCAAGGATGTTGCTACTTATGATGATTGTCTCTTTTGTAGAGGTATGTTATATACTTCTCCAAGGAGAGACCGCCCCTAAAGTAGCTACTGAGGGAATCTATTGCTTGGCAACTCGATGGGACCCTTGCATTATCTAGGCAAGGCACACTTTTGGAAGTAAGGTCTCCCTTCTATTCTGCCTTTCTTCGATTTTCAAGTCTTGTAGGCTTCTACCTACTAGAGGGCAAGTGGGTGCATGAACCACACTTGAGAAGCTAGGGAACCTCTTCATCACCTCAAGAGTCCCATAAAGACTTATGATAGGAGGGGATCATCTCACACTTCCGAAGAGCAATCACACCTATACCCTTAACTTATCCTACTGATTTCTCTCAAGAATTAGCCTAGACTCCACCTTCTAAAGAGAAGGATAGCAGAACATCAGAATCCACCTCAAGTTCTTCAGAAGATAACCAGTTACTTGTTTCTCACTTTCAAGGGTCTGGTGCAGGGGGATGTAGATGTACATGTAGGGAGATTTATCTCTTTATGTTGGGGAGGTGGATTGTAGAATCAAGAGGATGCCATGTTGGCCCTATTTTGATCTATTCTTCATGGGGTTCTACACAAGTGGTATAGCCAACATGTAGATGGAAACTTTTCCACTTGGAAAGCTATGAAGATCAACTTCTATCAAATATTTTTTCCCAATAATTCATAGGAGAGAGCTTTGGACTAGCTTGAGAACATAATGATCTAGGTAGATCAATCATTTCATGAACTTTATACAGGTGCAAAAGCTCTTGTTGCATGCTTGACACATGCCCTAAGTGAAATTTTGGTGAAGAAGTGGATTGCAAAGGCCTTGCCAAAGACTTCTCAAGAGAGGCTGCAAGTTCTTTAAGGCTTGAGAATACCTTGGAAAAGTTTGTGGTATTGGCCTCACACATAGAAAAGGAAAGAGCACACTTAGCTAACCTACTTACTATAGCTCTGTGGATCCAATAAGAACAACTTAAAAGGGAACTAAAATAATTAAAGATGTTGTAAGAAATAATAGCACATCAAAATAGATGAGTACACAGAGATAAGTAAAAAAACCATAAACAAAGAGAGACATAGACTAAGAGATAGCGAACTCAAATTCTCAAATTTCCAAGAGCAATGCAACTACAAAGATGGTGCTATCCACACGTGTATTCCCATTGTGGAGCTTAGATGGTGATCTAGATAGACTCTAGATTAAAGGATTACTAGTGCACAATATTTTATAATGGGAGTCGGTATAGATAAATATAGTTGGGAGAGACAAAAAGTCAACAAAATATATAATCCCACAATATCTCCATGACCTGAAGTCTTCTGGTCTCAATCCTAGGGGCTAGAGGGATAGGCCCCTCAAACCCTATAGAAGGGGAAAAGCCCCCCCTCACCCCCCCCCCCCCCCCCCATTAACATTCTATGGGGAAGCTGCACATTGCCAAAATGCCTCTATTTTCCCCATGAATGGAAACTCAATGGCCTAGAAGTTTATGCCTTACCTAATCTAATGGCTAGGCTCACAAATATCATCTATTACCATTAATGGTCACACATAGACCTCATCTAACTTGGAAATTAGGGTTCCATAAAATGTCTGGGTTCTTACAATGGCTTCTTCTAATAATGCGGGCCTTACAACTTAGAGCACCATGGATCATTTGTGGTCACTTAAGGGTGGAGTAATGAGTATTGAGTATATTAGACACCCCCCTTTCAATGTCCACCCTGTAGTGAACTACCTCCTTGGTCCAATGCCAAGCTTTGGAAAGTGTCAATGAAGCTCTCCATGGTGAGGCTCTTCCACATTAGTTGGTTCCTTTGCATGTTCTTGAATGAGCTCGCCATCAAGGCTATATTTACAATATGAGTGCTTTCTCGTCTTTGCTTCTCTATTCTTTGTGATCGTCTTGGTCCATTTGCAACATGTTCGAGTGACTATGGATGGGGTTTGCAGAATCATAGAGCTTCCTCATCCAACATGGCAATGGCTTCTTTGCTTGGGTGGCGACATGTTGGTGAATTTCAAACTCATCATCCTAAGATGATGCTTTCTTCTATTGTATAGAAGGGATAGATGTTGGGCTAGGTTCATTGTGATTGTCCCTTTGCCAAATGATAAAGTGGAAGCTCTCTTTTCCTCCTCCAATGCATGTGGCTACTCATTTCCATGATGGCTCGATTCCCATGTTTTGCAACACCATTTTTTTGAGGGCTATATGCCACTGTGAGTTGATGCTTGATTCGTTTACTCTTGTAGAAATCTTCAAACTCTATTGATATAAACTCACCACCATCGTCTTTCTTGAATTTCTTCATCTTCTTCCATGTTTCAATTTCAACAAGCAAAAGTCATTATTTAAACTTACCAAAAGCTTGAGCCTTATTGGGAAGGATTTACACCCATATATTCTTGCTATAGTCATCGATGAGTTACATAGATTAGGAAGATCCACCCAAGGCTGGATTTTTTCTACACAAGACAATATGCACCAACTTTAGAGGATAGATTGATCTGTTCTTGCTTTCTTGTGGAAATGCTTTCGCATCATGCAAGCTTCAGGTGGTTCCTTCATGCCTGCAATTGATGGTAGGTGTGCAACCATATCACTATGATGCATCTCCTTTAGTATAGGGTATCCGATATGGACGAATGTATCATGCCATAGCTTAGTTGTGTCCAAGCTTGTAGTGGCTGTAAGGAAAGAAAACTCGTATAGGTTGTTACTCATGCCAATCCCGAAAATGCTGTTGTTACTATCCATAATCTTAGCCCTTTTCTTAGTGAAAGATGCTTCATTACCTGGATGACATCTTACATTATTTCCTAGGTTTTCTATGATGGGTTCATTTAGAGGTTGCAAGGAACTATAAAGATCTTTTCTACTTGTCATGTGACAAGAGGTACCATTACCCTATTGAGATATCAAGCTAAACATGTGATGATCAAGGATGACACGTACCACTTTTCATTTCTCTGACATGTATGGTGGTTATGATGATATATGTTAGGAATAATTTTAGTGAGCTTTATCAAACCAAGAGTGATGAAAAATTTGTTTCTTTCCAAGTGAGTCAGTTGCCGACATTAGGGTTATCTTTATGTATTGCTCTTTATATATTGTATTGGTTTTATTGTTGTATCAGGTCATTCTTCTATATTCTCTTCATGTAATGGAAGAAGTAGATGAAGATCATTCTTTCTTGCTTTCAATTTTTGTGTGATCCTCTCTTTGTGTGTGAGAGTGTGCGAGAGATCTCTTCCTTGGAGAATGCACACTTCACAAACGATTTCATATTTTTACAAAACTTGTGAGCAAACTCAACATTAAAATTTTGTTTTGAGCTCATTTTGACCTTTGAACACTATCAAAACGATTATGAAGAAAATATCTTCATTTTATGTCAAACATATACAAAGTTTTTTGTTCGAGAGTTATTCATTTAGAGTCACTCATTTTCATTGGATTTTAGTTTCGAAGGCATTTTGACCTTTGTTTTGAGCCCACAAGGTGGGGCCCATGGAAAAAACTAGTCAATTTGCAAAAAAGTAAGTTGAATTCTGTTTGACATCTCGCAAGTATTTGAGACCAAGAATGTCAAGTGATTTTGTGCACGTTGATGTTGGAGCTTGAGGTCTGCAAAAGCACATGAACACAATACAGAATGTATTATCAAGTGAATGTACAAAGACAAGTCACCCTTTAGGGCTATAAGCGTATATACAAGCCATGGAAAAAAACCTTTGAAAGGGAAAGAAGTGCCCCAATGGTGCCATGTATGTTCACACACATCACTACAGAAATATATCAACAAATCCTCCTTGGAAGTGATGTGGTGAATAAGGAGCTGGAACTTATCTATAAACAAGTTCATTTGGACTAGCACTTGACTGTCCACTGTAAAAAGAGGAAGCAAAGTGTCATACATATCTTTAGAGCTAAATGAAGATTCCTTGGCATTTGAAAGTAATGGTTAATCAAAATGCCTTTAGTCTAGGGATGATAGAGAGGATAGCCTTTGCTTTCACAATTGTACCCAAGAAAAATATATTTCATTGCTTCATCATCCAATTTCTTGCGTTGTTTAAGCACTAATGCATATGCCAGATAACCAAATGTTGAAAATCAAGTCTCAACCATGCAAAATGACTCATCCATGAGTTTTGCAAGTGGACCAATAAAAAAGGAGGACCCAAAGTCATGGAATCAAGTTAGAAGTTCCACCAAACTCAATAAAATTCAAATCTCATCAATCACCCACAAAAAGTGCACCTACACTGATTGGTGGGTGGTTAACTAGATTTTAGGAAAAATAAAACTTTGTATAAGCACCATCCCAACTTTTTTTCTTGAGTTGTATGCATTCCACAAGTCTCCAACTTAGTTTACTAAAGTCCTAAACTCCAGCAAGTAGCCCCCTTGCTTTCTTAGCTCATTTTCTCATGATTTTGATCCTCTCTATCTAGAGGTGTACTTAGGCTTTTCCAAATATGATTGTACCAGATTGCAGAGCTTTGTTTGATCCTCATTGTACTCATTTTCATTGATTTCAAGATTCATTTGATCTCTCATGTATTGCACCAAAGTGTGCAAAAGTTTCAAGTTATTTGCCTAAGTGAATTGTGAGAAATTGCTAAGTTTGTGCAGCTATATCTCTGCACATAGGCAGAGAGTGTTGCAAACACATAGCCTGTTTTTTAGTGGATGGTTGTCCCAGCTCAAATATCCATTTGGGATGATTCAAACCTTGTTGGGATCTTTGCTTGTGGGCCTAGTGGAGGGCAACCATCTTCCATTATTGCATTGGGGTGTTAGAATCATCCCTTATCAGTAGTACCATAGCATTTTGGAGGCTTAGAGACATCATTGGACATCGTATTGAAGACTTGAAAGGATCAAAACAACTCGTGGAAGCATAAAGAGGACTCATTAAAGCAAGAAGACATCAAAAGGGGGCTACATCAATCGAGATCTCAACTAGTCAAAGGTTAGCAAGGGAGAAGCTATCAAAAGCTAGAATCCACACCGTCTAAAGCATACAAACACTTGAGGAGAAGCTAGAGGAGCATCTTAGAGCTCAGTATGGCTGAGTATAATACACAAATAGAGAAGTTAGAGAAAGGTAATTATCAACAATGGAAGTTTAGAGTTAGAAACTACCTTATGGGCAAAGGATTGTGGGGATTAGTGAGTGGAAAAGATCCAATGCCTCATGTACATGACCTACCACCTCAAGCGCATGTCAAGTCACTTAATGAATGGTTATAAAGGTATATGAGATTCATATTCATTCTATCCCAACACATAAGCAATAGCATGATAGGGCATATACGAGACTTTTACACATCCAAGAAGTTTTGGGAGACCTTGGAGAGATTATACTTTTCATCAACCAAGGCAAGGAAGATTCAACTCAAGAATAAGCTAAATAATCTTAGGAAAGCACCAAGCACTAACATAAGTGAGTACATTTTGAAGGTTAAGGAGCTCAAAGATGCCCTAGGCTCAATTGGGAGCCCAATCGAAGATGATTGTTGCACACACTCTTAATTGCTTGAGAGAGGATGAAAGGTGGAAAGCATTCACACTATCAGTTTATGTGAGGGATTTCCTACCAGAATTTGATCAATCTCTGACATTGATGGTGACCAAGGAGATGAACCAAGGAGGTTCACAATCAAAGGGTAGCCAAGCCCAAGTTTTCTATGCAAGTAGAGGCAAAGGCAAAAGAGGTGGACAAAAATACCAAGGCATAGGGAGAGAAAGGTCAAACTCAAGCTCAATCAACCGAGAAGGCTCCAACCAAAGCTATGGATCAACAAGAAGAGGAGAGAGTAGAAGAAGAGGAGGAAGATCACATGGAAGAGAAGCATCCGATGGAGAATGCTACAATTGTGGAAAATCGGCCATTATGCAAGAGATTGGTGGTCCAAAGGAGGAGGTAATAAAGGATACAAAAGGAACCAAGGTAATTATGCTAGTACTTCAACAAATTTAGAAAATGAGAACTTGCTTATGAAAGTGAAAGAGTCAATTCAAATTTTACATAGTACATTGACAATGGTTGTATCAACCATATGAGTTGCAATAAAGATATTTTCTTTAATTTACACTCATCCATCACTCAAGGACATGTAGAGATAGGGGATTCCATCGAGCACAAGATTACAAATGTGGGAGATGTTGCATTGGATAGATCTCAAAGCTCCAATGTGTTGAAGGATGTGTTGCATGTGCCAACCATCACCAAGAACTTGGTTTTGATAGGTCAAATTGTTGAAAGAGGTTATGAGGTGAGATTCAATGATCAAGGATTTTTTTTTGAAGACCCCATGCAAGACTACAAGATCATAGCAAAAGGAAAGAAGCAAGGAAGACTCTTCACCATGGAGGTAAAGCCATCAACCCCTCACACTATCTACTTGTCAATTGAAAATAAACAAATTTCACAGATCGATTTATGGCATAAAGGAATTGGGCACATAAACTTACAAAGGATGAAGGACATGCAAAGCAAGGGCTTGGTGACTGGTCTATTTGATCTTACATCTCAAAATATGCAACATTTGTGCCAGGGACCTAAAAGGGAGGCATCCATTGGAGGTAATATATATTTTGTCACATTTATAGATGATCATTCAAGGTTTGTTTGGATGTACTGCATGAAGTCAAAGTGAGAGGTGTTCTATCACTCCAAGGGGTTCAAAAACCTAGTGGAGAAGGAGATAGGGAAGTATATAAAGACTCTTAGATCGGATGGAGGGGGAGGGTATTTTTCAAATTATATTTTTGATTTTCTACATGATCATGGCTTCAAAAGGAAATTCAGTTGTAGGTATACACCTCAACAAAATGGGATGGTAGAGAGAAAGAACAGTTATATAGCAGAAGTGGCTAGAGCTTTGTTAAATAAAATGAATGTTCCTAATTCTTATTGGGCTGATGCAATAAATACATCCATATAAATTATGAATAGGTATTCAACCTCAAAAGTATGTGGAGTTACACCTTATGAAGCTTGGTGCAGTAAGAAACCCAACCTTTCACATATCAAAGTATTCGGTTGTTTGTGTTATGTTCACATACCTCAAGAATTGAGACACAAGTTAGACGTAGGCAGATAGCTGTATATTTCTTGGATATTCTTCATAGAAAAAGGGTTTTAAATGCTATAATCCTCTTGGGATGTAATATTTGATGAGTTGCTATCTTGATATGGTAGCAAAGACGTGTTACAAGTTGATGATGCATATGAACCTGAGAAGAAGTTCAAAGAGCAACAACAAAGCATGGAGATGAGTGGTCAAACCACTTCAAGCACACCATTAGAGGAGAGTAATACATGAACAATGGAAAGGAAAAGGCAAATGATGAAGAAGGACGATGGGTAGACATGGTATCTACAAGTGATGAAGATATGGAGAAATTAAAATCTCCAAGATTTAAAGCATCTAAACCAAGGAGGAGGAGATTCCTAACATCTAATGGTGAGTTAAGGGCATCCAATAGGGTTAAATACCATGTTCAAAGGTTATCTTATGATTCAATCAGTGCAAGACACTATGCCTACATGAGTGAAGTTCTAGCTCGTGAAGAAGCTAACGTTTCTAAAGAAGAAATAAGCATAGGGAATGGATTGAAGCCATGGAGGAGGAAGTCAAGGCACTTGAAGAAAATGATACTTGGTCATTGGTTCCAAGAACAAAGGACATAAAAGTCATTGGCAACAAATGGGTGTACAAAGTAAAGAGGCATGCAAATGGGAGCTTCTCTAGGTATAAGGCGAGCTTGGTTGCTGTTGATGTATGAAACACCACAAGAAATGAATTAATGTGAAACTAGAACACCTCTATGGTGACCATTAACTCATTTCCACTCCAAACTTTGAGAAATGATAGTCTAAACTGAGAACTTTGCTTTTACAAAAATTCCTAGTCACTGAAATTACATACCTTCAGTATTTTGCTAATTTCTCTTAGCTCAATTATTATTTCTCCAAGATCTTTTAGTATATGAAACTAGAAGAGTAGGGATTTTCAACAAGCTATCATATGCAAGAAACAGATCTCTAGAACTCAAGTTATGGCCTTCACAAGATGACCCTGTATGACTTTCCAAAACAGGAAATTTTGCCTGTTTTAGTAAATTTCGCTGTCTAAAAATGAAAATTCAATGCCTAGCATCGACTTGCAACCAAAAGTCGATGCCGGGCATCGACTTTGAGCTTTTTCAGCCACTTTTTCATTGCCAGAATTACCCCCTTGAACACACACATGAACAAGACCACTTTTATGTGGGAAGTCGATGCCGGGCATCGACTTTATGGTGAAACTCGATGCCAGGCATCGAGTTGCTCCACAAACCTCATGTTTTTAGGAAGTTCTAGCAGTACATAACACTCAGAGAATAAAACAAGGACTTATCAACACGAACTCGATGCCAAGCATCGACTTGCTCGGAAAACTTCAACTTTTGAAATCATTTCACAGAAGACAAGCATGGAGATGATGGGGAGAGTCTCATACAGAGAAATTTAACTATTTCTTCTCATAGCTATGAAAAAATCAAAAGTTTTACAGATGCTTTCTCACTCAGAGAAGCCCGACTATACTCAGTCATACAAAATGAACTCCTTCTCACATTCCATCACTCTCTTCCACTTCTTCTCTCTCTCGTCAGTTGATACAAACTAACTTATATAGATTTTCTCATTCCCGTGACTTTTAAAAAACTTCTAGAACTAAAGTAAAATAACTTTACAAATATAATACACTTGTGAATTTGTCCCTTCACATAGGCATGTAGTTTTATTCTAAACTTTTGATCTTCAAATGTATGTCCAATTAGTGATTGTTTCTCCAACAGCTCCCCCTCAATCACTAATTGACATTCTCTATTCCTTCATATCTTCTTCTTTTCTTTTACTCCTGCCATGCTTTTGAATCTGCTGGTCTTCACACCATCCAAGCTCTTTGTCATTATGTCTGCTATCTGATCTTTTGTAGAAATGTACTTTACTTCAATTTCTTTCTCCATTACCTTTTCTCTCAGGAAATGATAATGTATCTCTATATGTTTTGTTCTTGCATGAAATATTGGATTTGCTGCAAGAACTCATATTATCTCCATGTATTGTAGGTATACCTTGATCAATGCCCAAGCTTTTGAACAATGTCTGCATCCATATGACCTCCTTGGCTGCTTCCACAAGTCCTTTGTACTCAGCTTCAGTTGATGATAATGCTACTGTATGTTGTTTCTTTGAACACCAACTTACAACATTATCACAAATGTATATCATGTATCCATGAGTTGATCTTCTATAATCTTGGTTACCTGCCCAGTCCTAGTCACTGTAGGCTCTCAACTTCAAATCTGATGTAAAAGGATAATATAATCCTTCCTTTATAGTTCCTTTGATATATCTGAGAACTCTTTGACCTACAATCCAATGTGGGTCCTTTGGACAATGCATGAATTGTGACAAAACTCCCACTGCATAACTAAGATCAGGTCTTGTTAGTGTAGCATAAATCAAACTACCCACAAGAGATTGATACTTCCTCATATCTTTGTATTCTGCACCATCATATTTACTGAGCTTGTGATTAACTTCAAGTGGAGTTGAAGCTTCTCTGCAATTTTCCATATCAAACTTCTTCAATAGATTCAAAAGATACCTTTCTTGTGATACATATATGCCATGATCTGTATAAGTGACTTCCATTCCAAGAAAGTATGACAACTTTCCTAGATCACTGATCTTGAATTCTTTTTCAAGTAATCTCTTTACCTCCTTGATTCCTTCATATGAAGTACCTGTGATTATAATGTCATCTACATAAATACAAATGTAGATTGTACCTTCCTCTGTTCTTTTGATAAGTAGACTTGGATCTGCTTTTGAACTTTGATATCCGAGATCATTGAGATACTTCACGAGTCTATAGTTCCATGCTCTTGGAGCTTGTTTCAATCCATAGAGTGCTCTTCTCAACCTGCAAACAAAATTTGGATACCTGGAATCTACAAACCCTTGAGGTTGTTCCATGTATACCTCATCTGATATGTATCCATTCAAGAATGCATTCTTTATATCCAATTGACTTAGGGTCCATCCTTTTGAAGCTGCAATAGCAATGATTGTCCCTATAGTTGACATCTTAGCTACAGGACTGAATGTTTCATCATAATCTTTGCCATAGGTTTGGGCATAACCTTTCACCACCAGTATAGCTTTGTATCTGGCTATACTTCCATCTGCAAGCTTCTTCACTTTATAAACCCATTTATTTCCAATTACTTTCTTACCATTTGGTTTAGGAACAAGTTCCCATGTCTTGTTCTCCTCTAGTGCATTGAACTCTTCCTTCATTGCTTCTTCCCATTGCTTCTTGCCTTTCGCTTGATCATAGTTCTGAGGTTCTTCATCATCTTTGACCATATATGCATAGTTCTTCTGAGTTATGTAAGAAGTATCATAAGAATACCTTTTTGGTTGTCTTCTAGTCCTGCTTGACCTTCTTGGTTCACATTCTTCATAAGTGTCTGGATACACCTCTTCATCAAATATAGGAGCTTCTTCATTCCTTCTTGTTAATCCACTTTTGGATGTACTTGCTTGCATATAGTCTTCATCTCTATTCACCTGCACAATTGATTTTCCTTTCTCACATCTTCTTACCTCTTCTTCAAATTCTTCAGCTGTATGACTTTGATCTGCATACCAACTTTTCTGTTCATCAAATGTAACATCTCTAGAAACAAGAAATTGTTTGGTTAGAGGATTCCACAACCTATAACCCATCAGCTTTTCATCATAACCAATGAACACATATTTTTCTGCCTTTGGTTCAAGTTTATGTCTAAGTTGTGATGGCACATAAGCATATGCAATTGATCCAAACACTCTACAATGATCTAGTGTTGGTTTCTTACCCCACCAAGCTTCATATGGAGTCATAGCATTGAGAGCTGCACATGGTAATCTATTCACAAGATATGTAGCTATATTTACAGCCTCAACCCAAAGATAATTTGGACAATTCTTCTCCTTCAGCATAGCTCTACCAAACTCAACCAAAGTCTTGTTCCTTCTTTCTGCTACACCATTTTGTTGTGGTGTATACCTACAGGTTATTTCTCTCTTAATGCCTGCATTCCAAAGATAATCATTGAAATCTTGGAAGAAGTATTCTCCCCCTCCATCAGACCTCAGTCTCTTAAGCTTTTGACCTGTGACTCTCTCTGTATATGCATGAAAATGCTTGAAAGCTCCAAACACTTCTGATCTTTCCTTCAAAACATACAGAGTTATCCATCTTGTAGCATCATCAATGAAAAGAACATAATACCTTGAGCCACTGATAGATCCTTCTTTTGTTGGTCCCCATACATCTGTATGAATGAGCTCAAGTACTCCATCATGTTTGAATCCTTTCTTATGAGATGGTAACCTGTGTGCTTTACCCATTTGACATGCTTCACATTTATAAACCATATGTTGACTCTGCACATTTGGTAATCCTAGTACAGACTGATTAGCAACCATAGCTTTAATTCCTCTTTCATTGAAATGACCTAATCTCTTATGCCAAAGATCAAGTTATGTAATCACTCCTTCACCATGTGTGAGCAAAGCATGACCAATGTTCCCTTGTACTCTTAAAGTAAAGAGTCTACCTTCTTTCTTACTAGAGACAATCTGATTATATCCATTCTCTGGATCTTCAACAAATACTCCTTCATTTGTAAACCTGACTTGAAAACCTTTTTCAACTATCTGTCCCACACTAATCAAGTTTTTAGGTATTGTAGGAACATACAAAACATTGGTTAACAAATCTGCTTCACTCTTGCATTTCACTTTTCCAATTGAATGTACACTATGTCTTGTATTATCACATGTTTGAACTGTGTGACTAGAAATGCCTTTTTCCAATTCTGACATCAATTCTATGTTTCCTGACAAATGATTAGAACATCCAGAGTCAATGTAAAATACCTTTATATCTTCTTTATCTGATGTGCTGATTGAATTCATCATCAATGATGTATGACTTTCATTCTGTGTGTCATTTGCATAGTGTAGTAGGTGGTGTTGTAGGATTGATTCTGTCCCCAACTTCTTCCTCCAACTCTACCATAGCCTCCTCTTTGACTTTGTCTACCTCTTTGAAAACTACTTTTATATCTTCCACCTCGACCTCTGCTATTGTTGTTTTGATTCTGGTTTGATCCTTGTTGGTTGTGCCAACAGTCATGAGCCAAATGATTACTCAATCCACAGATCCAGCAAGCCTTCTTGTTGTTATTTTGATTACCTCTTCCTCTTCCAAAACCTCTTGGTCTTCCTCTGCCAGTGCCTTTACCTCTTGCATAATAAACTTGAGAAGTTGACTCTTCTTCATCCTTTGCTTTACCTTTATCTCCTTTTTTCTTATTCTTCATGTACATTGCAGAACTTTGTCCTTTGTCTCCATCTCCCTTCAAGTCTTGCTCAAATGTGAGCATCAAGCCAAGCAACTGGTTCAAATCTGGAACATAATGATTTAATGAAAGTTCTGTTGATAAGACAAAAGGTTTCCACCTTTCGTCCCCTCTCAATCCTGCAAGTAGTTGAGCAATCAATCTGTGATCTTCAACATCTTCATCTATGGATCCAAGACTATCTGCTGAATCCTTCATCTTAGTGACATAATCACTAATATTTTGACTTGGCTTCTTCTTGAATGTTGTAAACTCTGACCATAGACTTGCTTTCCTTGCTTTGGTAGTACTTTGGAAATGTTACTCCAATGCATTCCATATATCTTCAGATGATTCCAATCCTCTGATGTGTGGTAGCAAATGATCTGAGATTGTATTGTAGATGTATGCTTTTGCACTTGCATCCTTCTTCTGCCAATGCTTTAAAACATCAAGTTCTTCTTTCTTTGGTCGGCTTTCATCTTCAAATATTGGCTTCTCTTCTTCACCTATAACATATATCATGAGATCCTTACTCATAAGTAAAGGCTTCCATTCTCATTACCCATGCGGGGTAATTATCTCTGTCTAGTTTGTCAATGGAGATATGATCTGCCATACTCCTTCCCTTCTGCTGCAACCTCTGAGTTTAAAGGATAAAGGATAATACCTTTTGAAGTTCTTTGTGTATGAGGATACTTCGAAAGTAATCTTTTGATGCCTTGTGTCTTCAAATGCTTCACCTTTGAAACTTTAATAGAAAACTTTCCAAAACTTCTCGTACCTTTGCCGCCTTCTGCTCTGATACCACTTCTTGATGTATGAAATACCACAAGAAATGAATTAATGTGACACTAGAACACCTCTATGGTCACCATTAACTCATTGCCACTCTAAACTTTCAGAAATGATAGTCTAAACTGAGAACTTTGCTTTTACAGAAATTCCTAGTCGCTGAAATTACATACCTTCAGTATTTTGCTAATTTCTCTTAGCTCAATTATTATTTCTCCAAGATCTTTTAGTATATGAAACTAGAAGAGTAGAGCTTTCCAACAAGCTATCATATGCAAGAAATGGAACTCTAGAACGCAAGTTATGGCCTTCACAAGATGACCCTGTATGACTTTCCAAAACTGGAAATTTTGCCTGTTTTAGTAAATTTCGTTGTCTAAAAATGAAAATTCGATGCCTAGCATCGACTTGCAACCAAAAGTCGATGCCGGGCATCGACTTTGAGCTTTTTCAACCACTTTTTGAGTGCCAGAATTACCCCCTTGAACACACACATGAACAAGACCACTTTTATGTGGGAAGTCGATACCGGGCATCGACTTTATGGTGAAACTCGATGCCAGGCATCGAGTTGCTCCACAAACCTCATGTTTTTAAGAAGTTCTAGCAGTACATAACACTCAGAGAATAAAACAAGGACTTATCAACACGAACTCGATGCCAAGCATCGACTTGCTCGGAAAACTTCAACTTTTGAAATCATTTCACAGAAGACAAGCATGGAGATGATGGGGAGAGTCTCATACACAGAACTTTAACTATTTCTTTTCATAGCTATGAAAAACTCAGAAGTTTTACAGATGCTTTCTCACTCAGAGAAGCCCGACTATACTCAGTCATACAAAATGAACTCCTTCTCACATTCTATCACTCTCTTCCACTTCTTCTCTCTCTCTCTCGTCAATTGATACAAACTAACTTATATAGATTTTCTCATTCCGTGACTTTTAAAAAACTTCTAGAACTAAAGTGAACTAACTTTACAAATATAGTACACTTGTGAATTTGTCCCTTCACATAGGCATGTAGTTTTATTCTAAAGTTTTGATCTTCAAATGTATGTCCAATTAGTGATTGTTTCTCCAACAGTTGCCAAAGGTTTTGCTCAAATCTAAGACTTTGAGGAAATATTCAGCCCAATAGGTAAGATTTCTACCATAAGGAGTTTGATTGTAGTTTCAACCTCAAAAGGTTGGAAGATGTACCAGTTGGGTGTGAAGAATGCTTTCCTAAATGGAGAGCTTAAAGTGGTAGTCTTCATGGAGCAGCCTGAAGGCTTTGAAAATTATAGGTTTCGACATCATGTATGTAGGCTTAACAAGGCTCTTTATGGAATCAAGTAGGCCTGAAGGGCTTAGAACCAAAGACTTGTGGACTACTTGGTAAAATGTGGATACAATCAGAGTCATGCAGACCCATCACTCTTTGTGAAGAACGAAGGTAGCAAAATTGTTTTCATTTGTATATATGTCGATGATTTAATCATTACAAGGGATGATGAAGCCAACATAAAGGAAATAAAGAGGAAGCTTGGGTGTGAGTTTAAAATCTCTAATTTATGGATTTTAAGGTACTTCCTTGGGATTGAAGTACTATATAAAGAGGAAGTTATATACTTGATGCAAATGAAATATATTTTAGATCTTTTGAAGAAGCTTGGCTTGTGTGATTGCAAGCCCATTTCAGATCCATTAGAAGTAAATTTTAAATTAACTGCTCATGAAGGTGAAGAAATGAAGGATGTGACCATGTATAGGTCAATAATTGGTTCTCTCTTGTATGCTACTATGACAAGATCAGATATTGCATATGTAGTTGGAGTGTTATCTCAATTTTTGTAGGGACCAAGAGTATCTCATCTTGTTGGAGGCAAAAGGGTACTTAAGTACTTCAAAGGATCAATGAATGAAGGGATATATTATCCATTTGATATGGATTAAATGTGCAAGCTTATTTTGATGATGATTGGGTAGGTTCCAAAGATGACAAGAGGAGCACTAGTGGATATGTTATCATTCTAGGGAAGAAGACCATCTCAAGGATGTCAAAGAAACAATAAAAAATGGCTCTCTCCTTAATTGAAGTTAAGTATATAGGCTTAACACAAGTTTCATGTGCTCTTATGTGGCTCAAGAAGTTGTTTGTTGATCTTGATTTGCAAGTTAAGAAAGTACCTATTTTTTGTGACAATATAAGTAGCATATGATTGGCTCAAAATCGAGTGTTCCATGCAAGGTCAAAGCATATGGAAGTGCATTACCACTTTATTAGAGAAAAGATCATGCCAAATGATGTCAAGGTGGAGCATGTCAATACAAAGTTCCAATATGTAGATATGTTTACCAAAGCTTTGGATGGCGTAAAGATACAATACTTCAAGGCATGCATTGGAATGAAGGACCCATAAATTGAGATTTGAGGGGGATTGTTGAAAATCAAGTCTCATCCATGTGAAATGACTCATCTACAAGTTTTAAAAGTGGAACAATAAAAAAGGAGGACCCAAATTTGTGGAATCAAGTTAGAAGCTCCACCAAACTCAATCAAATTCAAAGCTCATCAATCACCCACCAAAAAGTGCACCTACACTGATTGGTGGGTGCTTAGCTAGATTCTAAGAAAAGTAAAACTCTATATAAGCACCATTTCACATTTTTTTCTTGACTTGTATGCATTCTATGAGTTTTCCAATTAGTTTAGTGAGTTCATAAACTCTAGCAAGCAACCCCCTTGCTTGCTTAGCTCATTTTCTCATGATTTTGCTCCTCTCCATCTAGAGGTGTAGTTAGGCTTTTCAAAATCTGATTGTACTAGATTGAAAAGAATTGTTTGCTCTCTCATTGTAACCATTTTAATTGATTTAAAGCCTCAGTTGGTCTCAACATATAGTTCCCCAAAGTTTGCCAAAGTTTCAAGTTATTTTGTTGAGTGAGTTATGAGAAATTGCTAAGTTTGTGAAGCTATATCTCTGCACATAGGGAGAGAGTGTTGCAGATAGGTAGCCTGTCTTGCAGTGGATGGTTCTCCCAACTGGAATATTCATTTGGGATTGTTCAAATCTTCTTGGGTAGCTCTTAGAGTCTAGTTTAAGTTTGCAAATATTAATTTTAAGCCTTCATACAAATGTAGAGAAAAGTTCAGAATAGTGAAAATATATCATTACATGTGGGCCTAGTGGAGGGAAGCCATCTTCGATTGTTGCATTGGGTGTTAGAAAACATGAAGATGAGAAAATATCACAAGAAGACATGTAGAAGATAGTGAGAATCATCACCTATCACCAAAGACCTGCAGATGAGCAACAAATGACTTGTGATCATGCCACACCTGATATGGAGTGAACGATTGTAGTGCTTTGGTGGGACACTTGTTAAGTACATATGGTGCACACATAACAACCTTAAGCTAGAAGCTATGTGGTAGAGGCTAACATTTGGGCATACACCTTGCCATCTCCATGAGAAACTTGTTCTTTCTTTTAGTAATTCCATTTTGTTGAGGTGTATATGAAACTATACACTGATGTTTTATTCCACACTCCTCTAGGAATGCATTAAAAATCAAAAGATATATATTCCCCCCCTCGATCACAATGGAGGTGCCCAATTTAAATGACGACATATTTTAAGACATAACTGGAAATTGTTTGAAGCACATTAAAACTTGGAACTTATCCTTCAATGCATACACCCATGCATGCCTAGAGAAATCATCAATAGTAGTCACAAAGTAAAGGTAGTTTCCAAAAGAAGGTGTCTGAATAGGACCACATATACCATTATGAACAAGCTATAATTCATTAGTAGCTCAAATTGAACAATCAAATTAGTAGCCCAAGATCGGCCTTCATAGACATGTTTACAAGGTGCTTCAAACTTGGACAGAGAGGAAACCATTTCAAATCTCTAACGACATAGCAAAGTGGAAAAATTCAAATGACTAATGTGTGCATGCCAATGCTTTGCATCTAAGATGGCTTAAGAATCTTGAATTGCACATGCTGAATCATTCATAGATTTTGCATAGTCTATGAGCTTATACAACCCATGAAATAAAATGCCAAAAGTAATATTAACATCACCATTTGAGAGATCATGCATTATACATTTTTCATCAACAAATCTTGGCTAATGCTAAAACTAAAAATAAATTTTTCTTGATGCCTTGCACATATAAATCATATGAAAATGTGAAAGAATTGCCATGAAGAATATTTAGAATGATCTTACCAACTCCCATTACAAGATAAGAGGAGTTACATGTGACAATATTCCCTATATGAGTAGGCTCAAGTGAACTGAAGAAGCACCGCTGTGAGGTAAAATGTTTGGGTACCCAACTATCAAAGAATCAAACACCCGAGTCTACTATAGGAATACATTGCTCATGAGAAGATGGGTCATAGATGAAAAGAGTAGTAAATTCCCATTCTTCATTTGAGCAAGATTAATAGAGTCTATTTTAGGTGTAGAGGCCTCTGCAACAAGCATTCTAGCCTCTTTCTTCTTTGGCTCTTTTGTAGCCAGATTAGGAGAACTCTTTATGACATGATCATTTGCCTTATAGTATTTGCAAAAATGTTTCATCTTTTCTATTTTTTTTCTCATCTTTGTCTTCCTTCTTTGACTATGGAGCATTAGCAAATTTTTGCTTACTAACACATGAGCTCCATTTGCCTTTGCCCTTCTGACTAGCTAAGAGATCTTGATCTACAACACACATAATTGACTTGTTCTATCTAGACCGATCTTCCTACAACAAAATAGATAATAACTCCTCAAATGTTAAGGTATTTGGAATGCCTTTCATCATCAATCAAAGAATATAAGCAAAACTCTGATATGAATCTGGAAGAATATTAAGAACAGTTGACACAAGTGAACTATCTTGCAAGACTCATCAATAGAAATCAATTGCTCCTTCAAATCTTTCACCCTTGAAAAAAACTTATCCATAGAATCTCCTTCAGTCATATTCTCACTCTCCAATTGTTTTTAGAGGTAAGAAACATGAGCCTCACTTGTTGCTTTGTATGAAGTTGTGTGTATCCTATGCATCCTTTGCTGTTTTGTGAGAGCGAGTGTGAGGGATAATGGGACACTTGGCATACGAAACTATCAATGCATGTCCTTGAGTACCTTTTCCATCCCAATGAGTTTCTCTACAGTAGGTGCAACAAGAACCACAACACAAACAAGATTTCAAAGATCATCTTCAACAACTTCTACATCACCTTCAATACTTATATTTGTAGGTTTTGTAGGATATTTTTCAAAGTCTTGCACAATATTCCACAACCCTTTTGCTACCAATACATCATGCATCATATATGCCCACAATGGGTAATTACTACGATCCAAGTTATCCTCAAGAACCAACATATGGAATACATCATTGCTTTCAACCATGGCTAGTGACTAATTACCCTGATGCAAAAAAATGATTGTATCTCAAAAAGTTGAACATAAATACCCTATTGAGATCTGCCAAACTTATAGCAGACTTCAAGGTGCTTGTACTCGTGAACCAAAACCTATATTTGGAACAAAGTGATAAAGATCCTTGCATAGTGACTATGATAGCATGTTTGGAGTCCAAAATGAGTTCATATCAAAATATCAATGCCAGAAAGCAAAACTATTTTGAACTCCTAATCGGATCTAGCATATTCAAATTTCTTTTTGTGATTTTGAGACTGTGACCAGAGGGGTATTGACAATGTCCTAGATGAAGTGATGACTTGCTCTCATACCAATCATTGGAGCTCGAGGTCTACAGAACCACATGAAAGATACAAATAAGAAGAATCTTGGACCACAACACAATACATAAATGATATTACCAAGTGAATGTACCAAGATAAGTCACATGTTAGGGTTATACGCATATATAAAATCCAGGGGGAAAAAACCTCCGAAAGAGGGAAAAAAGTTCCCCAGTGGTTCTAAGTGTGTTCACATGCATCTATATTGAAATATATCAACAATTGATACACGAAAGTTGTGGTTTTCTGAGATCGAACAGTCGGGTCATTGTGTGATAGTGTTCAAGGAGAGGTACCACTTTTGGGGTTTTGGTAGTATTGTAAATTGCTTGAGAAATAGAAAATCCTAATGAATAAGTCAATGTATGAGCAAAAAGTTGGACAAGAACAACTTTCATGCTTGGAGATTCAAAATGACAATTTTTTTGGTAGGAAAAGCCTACTAGAAGTACATCAAAGGAGACAATGAAGACCCTCTCTAGTTACTAGGGAGGAATTAAATTGCGGACAAGATGACAAAACTCCAAAAGAGGTTTGGAATAATTTTTCCACATTGTATGAGATCAATACAAAGGCATGGTAATTACAACTCAAGAATGAGGTGCATACATTGCAGAAAAAGAGCATGTTGGTAAGTGACTACACCTTAAAAATCAAAACATATATGAGTTACTTGCATCTATTGGCATCAATGTAGAGGATGAGGATAAGGTTGAAGTGTGCCTTCATGGTTTAAGAGATGCATATAAGCAGTTCAAAATTTCTATTTGGACTAGGAAGAATACTGAAAAATTTTCTGATCTTGTATCCATGCTAATAATTGAAGAAAAGATCCTTGGAGAAGGCTAAAACTCCCAAGGAAAAGCTAGTTCTAAGAATGTATTATGCTCTAACAGAGAGAGAGAAGGCAAGGGAGAGGCTTTGAAAGTGGAAGAGGAAACAATATTCAGGACCAAAGTCAACAACAATCTAATGCAAGAGATAGAGGACAATTTGGAGGCAAGAGGAACCAAAGAGGCCAAACATTTTCAAAGAAATGATTCAAGTAATGATAGTAAGGGATGTTGGAATTATGGTAAACCTTGTCAATCTGAACTTGATTGTAGGTTAAAGAATGAAAACAATAGAAAGCAATAAAACAATTACACATTCACAAGTTCAAATGATTAGAAGAAGTTTTTCATGGTTCAACATCACATGATGCATAAAATGTGTGTTGAGTTTTTAACTGGTATGTTGATTCAAGGTCCTTCAAATCACATGACTAGCCATGCAAAAGGGTTTAGTAATTTGCAAGAATTCTCACATCCTAGATTTGTTGAAAGAAGTGATGATACATCACATCCTATCAAGCATACAAGAAACATAACACTATCCATGGACGATGGGAAGGTAAAACATCTTGCTGATGTACTACATGTTCCCAATATAACAAAGAACCTACTTGGAATTGGATACATGGTCGATCAAATATTACAAGTGAGATTTGATTTTGATGGTTTATGTTGGAGTTTGAGGTATGCGGAAGCACGTGAACAACACAAGGAAGAAGAAGAAGCTTGGAGCACAACACACAATACTGAATGTATTACCACTAGAATGTATAGAGATAAGTGACCCATTAGGGTTATAGCCGTATATTCAAGCTGGGGGAAAAAACCTCCTAAAGAGGGAAAAGGCTGCCCCAATGGTCCTAGTGTGCTCACACACATCATTGCCTAAATATATCAACAATTCCCCCCTGGGAGTGATGTGGTGAACAAGGAGCTAGCACTCATGTATAAGGAAGTGCCAAGATATGTGGAATCAATCTACAAAAGGAAGTAATCCCAAAGCTTTGCAAAAACCTTCAAAAATCTCCGTAGACAGAGCCTTTATGAAAGGTCTGCAATGTTCTCCTTTGTGGGCACATATGCCAAACTCATCTCTCGAGTAGAGAACCTCTTCCTAACATAATGATAGTGCACCTCAATGTGCTTATTGCAACCATGGAACATAGGGTTCCTTGCAACTACCAATGCGCTCTGGCTGTCAATGAAGATGGTGGTGGTAGAGGACTAACCAACAACCAGATCAACCATAAGGCATCTGAGACACACACACACTCAAAAATTGCTGTGAAAGCTACCCTATACTCATCCTCACAATTGGAAGTGGCCACAGTAGGCTGCTTCTTGCTCAACCAAGATATGCATTAGCTACCAATCATGAAGCAAAAGCCACTAGTGTACACATGAGTGTCATAGCAACTAGCCCAATCAGAGTCAGGAAAAGCATGTAAATGTGGCGGTAGTGATCCCCTCTTGGGATAAAACAATCCAAGTGGCCGGGTACTGCTCAAGTAGAAAAAGATGCACTTAACCGCATGCCAATGCTTGACACCTGGGAAATACATAAACATGCTCATTTGTGATACAAAAAACTGGATATCTGGTCGAGTAATGCATAAGTAAATCAAGCATCCAACAACCTACTGATAGAGAACAACATCAAATGCATCTCTGGCATCATGAGGACTCAATCGTAAACATGTCTCCATAGGAGTGACAATAGGTTTGCAGTCTTCAAGGCCAAAGCACTGCAATAATATGTTAATATATTTTTTTGACAAAAAGCTATTGCGCCATCAACTTGCATAAATTGAATGCCCAAATAATGATGCAATTGTCCCAAATTTGACATCTCAAAATGAGGCATGCAAATCAGCTTTAAAATCATCAATATGCTACTCATGAGGACTATTGAGTAGCATGTCATTAACATACACAACAATGATCAGAAGCACATGATTAACATGCTTAACATATAAGGTACTTTCAGTTGGACTGCTCTCAAAACCATGTGCAATTAGATAGGCATGTATTTTTGCATACCGAGCACGTGGTACTTGCTTCAAATCATATAATGCCTTTTTCAACCTGCACACTTGGTTTTCATGCCCTTTCTGCACAAAGCCATGGGGCTAAAAAACATACATTTCTTCATGCAAGTCACCATTCAAAAATACAGTTTAAATATCCAGTTGATGTACATTCAACCCATGATGAGATGCAAGTGCACTGATGCTACGAATAGTAGTCATTCCGCATGTAGGAGCAAAGGTCTCATAAAAATCAATGCCTCTTTCCTAAGCATAAACCTTTGCAATAAGCCAAGCCTTATACCTGTCAGTTGTTCCATCAGGCTTATGCTTTATCTTGTATTCCCACTTAGTGCCAATGGCCTTCTTGCCAGAAGGCAAGTCACATAAAGACTATGTACCATTCTTCATTATAGCATCATATTTCAGATTGCATAGTAGCCATCCAATTTTTGGAATTTTGTGCTTCATCAAACGAAACAGCCTCATTCTCATCACAGAGACTAGAGGTATCCATAACATAGAAATCTGATGCAAAAGAAGCCCTATGAGAGCTAGAATGAGTATGATATGATAGAGGTGCATCTAATTTGATGTCATGCAAAGCTTGCAACGACCTTTCTGGCATAGTTTTTCCTCCTCAATATCAAATCTCTCTCATCAACAAGTGCATCATGTAAATATGCATCAGAAATGGAATGATCTACACCATCACATGAAACCTATAAAGGCTGAGAAGTTGCGTCATTAGGACCAACACTAGACTGTCCACCTATAAAATGAGGCAGCAAAGTGTCATACATGTCTTTGGAGCTAACTAATGTCTCCTTAGTACATCAAAGTAATGGCTGATAGCATCTTCCACAAAAAAAACATCACCGCTAATTAAAATGTGTTTACTCTATGGATGATACAGACGATAGCCTTTGATTTCAAAAGTGTACCCAATAAAAATATGTTTCACTACTTTATCATCCAATTTCATGCCTTGTTGTTCAGGCACTAATGCATATGCTAGCCAACCAGAAACATGCAGGTGAGCAACAGATGGCTTGCGAGCATGCCAAACCTCATATGGAGTGATAGACTACAATGCTTTAGTGGGACATCTGTTAAGTACATATGCAACACACATAATAGCCTCAAGCTAGAAACTATGTGGTAAAGCCTGACTCTTGACCATACACCTCACCATCTCCATGTGTGACTTGTACTTCCGTTCACAAACTCCATTTTTTGGAGGTGTATGTGGCATCGTACACTGATGTTTTATCCCACGTTTAGCCAGAAATGTATTAAAGTCAAAAGACATATATTCCCAACCTCCATTAGAATGGAGGGTGCCCATTTTACATGCTGATAGATTATCAACCAAAACCAAAAACTATCTGAAACACATAAATGCTTCAGACTTTGCTTTCAATAGATATACCCATGCGTGCCTCAAAAAATCATCAATGAAAGTCACCAAGTAAAGATAGTTCCCAAATGAAGGTGTTTGCATAGGACCACAGATATCACTATGGACATGCTGCAATTTCTGAGTAGCTCGAACTGAACCATCTTTTGGGAAGGATGAACAATGCATTTTTCCCAAAATAAAGTCTTCATAGACATTTTTACTGGGTGTCTCAAGTTTGGGCAAAGAGGACACCATTTTAGATTTTTGTATGTGTAGCAAACTAGCAAAATTCAAATGACCAAAGCATGCATGCCAAAGATTTGCATCTGCATAGCATGAGAATCATGTACTACACATGCTGAATCATCACACATTTTTCATAGTCTATGAGCTTATACATCCTATGATATAGAATGCCAGAAGGAATAATGACATCACCATTTGACAGATCATGAACTATACATCTATCATCAACAAATTTCACAACCAAGCCAATATTGGCTAAAGCTAAAACTGATAGCATCTTCTTCTTGATCCCTGGCACAAATAAAGCATCCAACAATGTAAAAGAACTACCATCAACAATAGTCAAAATGATCTTACCAACTCTGATGACAAGATAAGAGGAGTTATGGGTGCATGTGACAATATTCTCTGTAGGGACAAGCTCGCATGAAGTGAAGAAATTGTGCTGCAAGGTAACATGTTTGGTTGCCCCACTATCAAAGCACCAAACATCTGAGTCTATTGCACACATACACTGTTCATGACAAAATGGGTCATAACTACAAACACTGGTAATTTCCCGTTCTTCATTTTGTACAAGATTAGCAAACTCTGTTTTGGGTGTAGAGGCTTCTGCAACAACCATTCCAGCCTCTTTCTTTCTTGCCTCTTTAGCAGCTAGTTTTGGACAACTCTTTATGACATGATCATTTCCTTTACCATGTTTGCAAAACAATTTTTGCTTTTTTGTTTTCTTCTCATCTCTGTCATCCTTCTTTGATTGTACAGAATTAGCAGATTTCTGCTTACTAGTAGAAGAGCTCCATTTACCTTTGCCTTTTTGACTAGCCAGGAAAGCTTGATCTGCAACACACATAATGGACATGTTCTGCCTAGACTGATCTTCTTGCAATAGAACATAGACTAACTCCTCAACTGTTAAGGCATTTGGATTGCCTTTCATCATCAAATGAAGAGTAGAAGCAAAACTCTGATATGAATTGGGAAGACTGTTGAAGAATCACTCACTAATTAGACATAAAGACGTGAAGATGTATGAAGGAGAAAGAAAGACAAAGAGAAGCAGAAACAAAGCATTCAAAAAATCAAGCCTTAGTGAAGGGACGAATTCACGACTGTAATACAGTTCATAGAAACTTCCAGAATTACAAGTTTTTGAATCTCGGATCAAAAATGTATAAAAGAGAGTTGAGAGAGTGATTATGTGGTGAGAGGGAGTGTAGAAGGTGCACAAGTAGTAGATGCAAGTGTGCATATGTAGAGATGAATAGTAGAACCTGAAGTGTCAGGTATTCATCTGTAAGAGAGATGGTAAGGAAGAACTACTCAGCATAGGAGAGTTTTCCATGGCTATGAGCAAAGTGAGGCCAAGCCATTTTGTACACATCTTCTCTAATAGAAAACACATGTTTATGTGGAAAGATCTGAGCGCATTCTTCTTAAGTGAAGAAATCTAAGTGATTTCATGTTACTGTGAAAGTTAGTTAACAGTTGAAGTTTTATCAGTGCATATTTTACGGTACTTCTACAAGTTAGATCTCACAGTATAGTGTAAAGTTTTTCATGAGCGATAGCTTATCTTGAAGCTAGTAGTCTCAACTACAAACTGATCAAAAGAGTTTTGTGAAACGGGACATGTACGTGCAGTACTGTGTCTGACAGTAAAGGCATTCAAAACTGATGAAGTTTTTCCCAAACTTCAGATAGAGTTCATTCACTGAAGGAAGTTCATGTATTATTTCTTTACTTCATCTATAGTTATTTGAAGTAACCACAAACAAAATTGCAGTTGATTCCGGTACAATTACGGTGAGATTACGATGACAGTCCGGTAACAGTTTGGTGAAGTTCCAGTGGGTTCAAAACATAGTTTTGACATATCTAAGTGACGGGAAGAATATCTAACAGTAAACAAACAAAGGTGTAAAGACAAAAGTAAATCAGATCAGAATTGAAGCCTGAAGGAAAGGCAAAGTTTTCTGTAAAGTGAATTTTCAGATTTCACTATACACAATTACAAAGTTTTCAGTTTTAGAAAGTTTGTTAAGCTATTGATGATTATAGAGGTGTTCTAACATCACTTTGGCTTAGTTCTTTTTGACGTGGCAAATTCTGCAGTCTTGTTTAGTTTCAAGTCTTCTTGTTGCGTCAACAAGTGGTATCAGAGCAGAAAGGTTCTGAAGAGCAGAAAGGTTCTTAAGAGTAAACAAAAGTAAAGATACAAGAGAATTTGAAGAATTTTTCATAAGAAAGATGAAAGTTGAGGTGATTAACAACAAACGGCATCAGAGAAGTATTTCGAAGTCATTCTCAGAGGTAACGGTTTATGAAAGATAAAATATTTTAACATTGTACTTATCAACAGTAACAGAAGCAAGAAGACCATGGCAGATCACATTTCTATTGACAAATTGGACAGAGATAATTATCCCGCATGGGTAATGCGAATGGAAGCCTTACTTATGAGTAAGGACTTAATGATATATGTGATAGGAGAAGAAAAGAAGCCTACTTTTGGAGACGACAGTCAACCAAAGAAAGAAGAGTTAGAAGCCTTGAAGCTGTAGCAGAAGAGAGATGCAACGGCAAGAGCTTATATCTACAATACCATTACAGATCATCTACTACCACATATTAGAGGTTTGGAAAAAGCGGAAGACATATGGAGTGCATTGGAAGATCATTTCAAAAACACTACAAAAGCTAGGAAGGCTAGCTTATGGTCAGAGTTTACAACGTTCAAGAAAAACCAAAGTCAAAGCATTAGTGATTATGTCACTAAGATGAAGGACTTGGCAGACATTCTTGGATCTATTGATGAAGATATTGAAGACCACAGGTTAAGCGCAAGTGCTTACATATTTGAGAGGAGATGAAAGGTGGAAACCTTTCGTACTCTCAACTGAACTTTCATTAAATCATTTTTTTTACCAGATTTAAATCAATTGCTTGGACTAATGCTAACATTTGAGCAAGATTTGAAGACAGATGGAGATAAAGGACATAGTTCTGCTATGTACGCAAAGAGTAAGAAGAAAGGTGATAAAGGAAAAGAAAAGGATGAAGAAGAAATCACTACTCAAGCAAATTATGCAAGAGGAAGAGGTAATATCAGAAGTAAAAGTAGAGGTAATACAAAAGGAAGAGGTAATCAAAATAAAAACAAGAAGTCTTGTTGGATCTGTGGATTAAGTAATCATTTGGCTCGTGATTGCTGGCATAATTCTCAAGGATCAAGTCAGAATCAGAATAACAATAGCAGAGGCAGAAGCGGAAGATATCAAAGAGGTAGACAAAGCCAAAGAGGTGGATATGGTAGAGGTGGAGCAAAAGGTTGGGGGCAGAATCAGTCTCACAACACTACCTACTACAACTATGCAAATGATACACAGAATGATAATCATACAACATTGATGATGAATTTGATAGGTGTGTCAAAGAATGAAGATCTCAAGGTATTCTATATTGACTCTGGTTGTTCAAATCATTTGTCAGGAAATATAGAATTGTTGTCAGAATTGGAAGGTGATATTTCGAATCATACAGTACAAACAGGTGATAACACAAAACATAATGTACGGTCAATTGGAAAAGTAAAGTGTAAGAATGGAGCTGACCTGCTAACAAATGTTTTGTATGTTCCAAAAATCCCAAAGAAGTGTGGGACAGATAGTAGAAAAAGGTTTTCAAGTCAGGTTTATAAATGAAGGAGTATTTGTTGAAGATTCAGAGAATGGATACAATCAAATTGTCTATGGTGAAAAGGAAGGTAAACTTTTTACTCTTAAAGTACAAGGGAATGTTGGTCAAGCCTTGATCACACATGGTGATGAAGTATTTACAGAATTAGACCTCTGGCATAAGAGGTTAGGACACTTTAATGAAAAAGGAATCAAAGCGATGGTGGAAAATCAATCAGTAAAAGGATTACCAAATATGAAGAGTCAACATATGATTCACAAATGTGAAGCCTGTCAGATGGGAAAAGCACACAGGTTACCATTTCAGAAGAAGGGTTACAAACACGATGGTTTGCTAGACCTCATACATACAGATGTTTGGGGGCCAACAAAAGAAGGATCTATCAATGGTTCAAGGTATTATGTTCCTTTTATTGATGATGCAACAAGATGGATAACTCTCTATATTTTGAAAGAGAAGTCAGAAGTGTTTGGAGCTTTCAAGCATTTTCATGCATATGCTGAAAGACTTACAGGACAAAGACTCAAAAGACTAATGTCTGATGGAGGAGGAGAATATTTTTCTCAAGAATTCAATGATTATCTGTGGAATGCAGGTATCAAAAGAGACATAACTTGCAAGTATACACCACAACAAAATGGAGTAGCAGAAAGGAGAAACCGAACTCTAGTTGAGTTTGCAAGAGCAATGTTGAAGGAGAAGAATTGTCCAAATTATCTTTGGGCCGAGGCTGTAAATACAACCACATATCTTGTAAACAGATTACCATCTGCAACTTTAAATGGAATGACTCCTTATGAAGCTTGGTGGGGTAAGAAACCTACACTGGATCATTGCAAAGTATTTGGATCAGTTGCTTATTCTTATGTACCATCACAACTTAAGCATAAGCTTGAACCAGAAGCTGAAAAATATGTGTTCATCGGATATGATGAAAAACAGATGGGTTATAGGTTATGGAGTCCTTGAACCAAACAATTTATTGTTTCCAGAGATGTGACATTTGATGAAGGAAAGAGCTGGTATACAGATAAAGATCATAATAATGAAACATTTGAAGAAGAGGTAAGAAGAACTGAAAAAGGTAAATCACATATGCAGGTGAATGGAGATGAAGATTATATGCAAGCAAGTACATCCAGATTTGGATCAATTATGAGAAATGAAGATGGACGAAGATTTGATGAAGAAGTGTATTCAGATACACATGAAGAGTTTGAACCAAGAAGGTCAAACAGGCTAAGGAAACAACCGACAAGGTATTCCTACGATACTTCTTATTTGACTCAGAAAAACTATGCTTATTTAGTAAAAGAAGATGAAGAACCTCAGAATTACAGTGAAGCAAAAGGTAAGGAAAAATGGGAAGAAGCAATGAAGGAAGAGTTCAGTGCACTTGAGGAGAACAAGACTTGGGAACTTGTTCTAAAACCAAATGGTAAGAAAGTGATTGGAAATAAATGGGTTTACAAAGTTAAGAAGTTTGCAGATGGAAGAATAGCCAGATACAAAGCTAGACTGGTAGTCAAAGGTTATGCTCAGACGCATGGCATAGATTATGATGAGACATTCAGTCCGGTGGCAAAGATGTCAACCATAAGGATATTGATTGCTATAGCAACATCAAAAGGATGGAAGCTAAGTCAATTGGATATAAAGAATGCATTTCTAAGATGAAGTTTACATGGAACAACTTGAAGGGTTTGTAAGTTCCAGTTACCCAAATCATGTTTGCAGATTAAGAAGAGCACTCTATGGATTGAAACAAGCTCCAAGAGCTTGGAATTACATACTTGTAAAGTATCTCAATGATCTTGGATACCAAAGCTCAAAGGCAGATGCAAGTCTACTCATCAAGAGAATAGAAGAAGGTATGATCTACATTTGTATTTATGTAGATGACATTATAATCACAGGTACCTCAGATGAAGGAATCAAGGGGGTAAAAACGATTACTTGAAAAAGAGTTCAAGATTAGTGATCTAGGAAAGTTATCATACTTTCTTGGAATGGAAGTTACATATACAGATCATGGTGTATATGTTTTGCAAGAAAGATATCTTCTCAACTTACTGAAGAAGTTTAACATGGAGAATTGCAAAGAAGCCTCAACACCACTTGAGGTAAATCATAAACTCAACAAATATGATGGTGTAGAGTTTAAGATATGAGAAAGTATCAATCTTTAGTGGGAAGCTTGATTTATGTACGCTAACAAGACCAGATCTTAGTTATGCAGTAGGAGTTTTCTCACAATTCATGCATTGTTCGAAGGATCAACATTGGGTTGCAGGATAGAGAGTTCTTAGATATATTAAAAGAATTATAAAGGAAGGATTATATTACCCTTTTACGTTAGATGTAAAGCTAAGAGCGTACAGTGACTCAGACTGGGCAGGAAGTCAAGATGACAGAAGGTCAACACATGGGTATATGATATACCTAGGAGATAAGCTTGTCAACTGGTGTTCAAAGAAGCAGCATACAGTGGCTTTATCATCAACTGAAGCTGAATATAAAGGACTTGTGGAAGCAACTAAAGAAGTGATATGGATGCAGACCTTGTTCAAAAGCTTGGGTATTGATCAAGGTATACCTATCATACATGGAGATAATATGAGTTCGTTGTATCTTGCAGCAAATCTAGTATTTCATGCAAGAACAAAGCACATAGAGATTCAATATCATTTCCTGAGGGAAAAGGTAATGGAGAAGGAGATTGAAATAGTATACACTCCTAGAAAATATCAGATTGCAGATATTATGACAAAAAGCTTGGATGGAGTAAAGACAAGTAGATTCAAAGAAATGGTAGGAATAAAAGAAAAGAAGAATATATGAAAGATCAGAGGATGCTAATTAGTGATTGAGGGGGAGCTGTTGAAGAATCACTCACTAATTAGACATAAAGACCTGAAGATGTATGAAGGAGAACGAAAGACAAAGAGAAGCATAAACAAAGCATTCAGAAAATCAAGCCTTAGTGAAGGGACAAATTCATGACTGTAATATAGTTCATAGAAACTTCTAGAATTACGAGTTTTTGAATCTCGGATAAAAAATGTATATAAGAGAGTTGAGAGAGTGATTATGTGGTGAGAGAGAGTGTAGAAGCACACAAGTCGTAGATGCAAGTGTGCATATGTAGAGATGAATAGTAAAACCTGAAGTGCCGGGTATTCATCTGTAAGAGAGATGGTAAGGAAGAACTACTCAGCATAGGAGAGTTTTCCATGGCTATGAGCAAAGTGAGGCCAAACCATTTTGTACACATCTTCTCTAATAGAAAACACATGTTTATGTGGAAAGATCTGAGCGCATTCTTCTTAAGTGAAGAAATCTAAGTGATTTCATGTTACTGTGAAAGTTAACAGTTGAAGTTTTGTCAGTGCATATTTTACGGTACTTCTACACGTTAGATCTCATAGTATAGTGTAAGTTTTCATGAGCGATAGCTTATCTTGAAGCTAGTAGTCTCAACTACAAACTGATCAAAAGAGTTTTGTGAAACGGGACATGTACGTGCATTACTGTGTCTGACAGTAAAGGCATTCAAAATTGATGAAGTTTTTCCCAAAATTCAGATAGAGTTCATTCACTGAAGGAAGTTCAGGTATTATTTCCTTACTTCATGTACAATTATTTGAAGTAACCACAAACAGAATTGCCGTTGATTCCGGTACAATTACGGTGAGATTACGGTGACAGTCCGGTGAAGTTCCGGTGATATTCCGGTGAGTTCAAAACATAGTTTTGACATATCTAAGTGACGGGAAGAATATCTAACAGTAAACAAACAAAGGTTTGTAAGACAGAAGTAAATCGGATCAGAATTGAAGCCTGAAGGAAAAGCAAAGTTTTCTGTAAAGTGAATTTTCAGATTTCACTATACACAATTACAAGTTTTCAGTTTCAAAAAGTTTGTTAAGCTATTGATGATTATAGAGGTGTTCTAACATCACTTTAGCTTAGTTCTTTTTGACGTGGCAAATTCCGCAGTCTTGTTTAGTTTCAAGTCTTCTTGCTGTGTCAACAAAGACCATTCAGAACAATCTACACAAGTGAACTGTCAGGCAAGACTTCATCAGCAAAAATCAACTGTTCCTTTAAATCTTTGATCTTTGTCAGAAAATTATCTATGGAATCTCCTTCATTCATGTCCTCATTCTCCAACTCTTTTTGGAGGTAAGTAACACGAGCCTCATTCTTTCCATGGTATAAAGTGGTAAGTGTATCCCAAGCATCCTTAGCTATTATGCAAGAGTGAATGTGAGGAATAATGGCATGTTTGATAGACAAGACTATCAATGAATGTGCCTGAGCATCTCTGCCATCCCAATGAATTTGCTCTATAGTAAGTGCACCACGAACCACATCACAAACAGGAACATGAAGAATATTGTTATCTTCAATTCCGTCTGCATCACCTTCAACAATTGTGTTTGCAAATGTAATAAGACATTTTTCAACACCCTACGCAAGATTCCACAGTCCTTTTGCAACCAATACATGATGCATCATATAAGCCAATAATGGGTAATTGGTACCCTCCAACTTATCCTCAACAACCAACATACGGAATACATCATTGCTTTCAACAATGACCACTAACTAAAATAGCATGATGCAGAAAAATGACTATATCTCAAAAAGTTGAATAGAACTACCCTATCAATTTCTACTAAACCTATAGCAAACTTTGAGATTTTTATATTGGCAAACTGAAACCTGTATATATCTTTGGCACAAAAAGACAAAATTTCTTGCACAAGCACTATGATACTATGTTTGGAGGCTGAAACCAGCTCAGATTGGAATTTTTGCACCATAGAGCGAAGCAGTTTCGAACTCCTAATCACCTTGAGTATGCTCACCAAATTTCATGCGATTCTGAGACTGTGAATTTGAATTTTTCCACATGTTGCTTCAATAGCTCCACTTCTTCATGCTTTGTTCCTGAGCCTTGTATTTCCACTTTTAACTGTCCTTCTTCCATTAGAATTCTATTGATTTCTTCATTGGCCTTGGTGAGTACCTAGTATGAAGTTTGTAATAATTTATTTTTAGACTCTAACCTTCTGATGTCTTCTCCCATCTTATTAATGTTCTCATTTGTTAGATACATTTATCTTCCAAAAATCCTATTTTATTTTTGTTTTGCACTACCCTAATCTCTAGTGCAATTGCTCTTTCTAAGCATTTTTCACTTCTCATTTGCTTCTCTTTTAGCTCTTCTTCTAATTGACTCTTTTCTTTTTTATATTCGTCTATGACCTTATTACCTTTGATGAATTCTGATTCTATAGCAATACTTGACATAGTTATATTTCTACTTGAAGGTCTGAAATCTTCAATATTCCTCATTATTATCTTGCATACTACTCTGATATCCTTAGGAATTCTTTCCATACCCATAATGGACTTAGGTTGCTTTACCTCAAGTTGTTGGTTATTGTGATCCTCTTCTTCATATTCTTCTGATTCCGACTCTTCTTGCTCATATTCCTTATCTTCTTTTATTAGTTTTCTATCAACTTCTTCTATTTGACTTTCTTTTTCTTGTGGTTTTTCTTCCTCTTGAGTTGCTTCTGATTTTTCCACTTTTGAATGATGTACCTCTCTCATTTTAACATTTGATTGTACTTCTCCCTTATGGATATCATCTAGAATTTCTTGAATCTCTGCTTTAGTGTCATACATAGACTTATCCTATTATGTTCTTTCTTCTTTTAATTCTGCTTCTTCAACCCCATACTTTGATTTTTTTATTTTTTTATTTTTTTATTTTCTTGTATGGTGTGGCTCATCATCACACATCCTTTTTCAATTGTCGTTTCTTGAATTAAGGAATTATTTGCTCCCACTTCTTTTTCAAAGGAACTAATGTCCATTTTGAAAACTTCCTTGTTGTCCTAACATTCCTGAATGAAACCCTTCTCTATTTCTGTTTCTTTCAAAATGGTTTTTGTATTCTCCAAAGAATCTTCTTTCTCCACTTCTATCTCCTTCTCTAGTTCTTTTGTATTTGATTTTTTACTTTTTCCTATCTTTATAGAAGCATTAGGTAATGATATATTCAAACTTCTTAAGAGAAATCCTTCAATGTCAGTGTCAATGTCCGATTCAGATTTTTCTTCAAGATGATTTTCCATAGCTAAAAAACACTCCACCACTTCTCGTGAGATGCTCTGCTTCTCCTCAGTTTCAATTTTTTATATTAATGTTGACCCCCCTCCCCCCCAACTTGACTCTGAATCTCCTCCCTTCTTTGTAAAACTCTTTTCTGGTCTGTATTTTTAACTTTTCTCTTCCTTTTAGTTTCCTTCTTTGGTTTCTTGATGGTTGCCACTATTGTAGTTCTTGTTTTAGGAGGACCATGTAATCCTTTCAATTATGCTAGAAGTGTAGCTTCTTTCTTTACAAATACTATTTTTGTTTCTGCACTCATCATCTATTCATGAAGATCCTCATAATGCTCCATTTCTGGTTGAGTCCAATCAGTAGCTTTGTCTAAGAAGTCCTCCGACATTTTTTGATATTGGGCTTCATATACTGCTCTTTTATCACCTACCTACATCAAATATGAATATAGTTTTTCAAAATTGGTTTGAGGCAGATGTGGGTACGTGTCTGCTTGAACTTTTAATTGTTCTTCCTTTATTTCTTCCTCAATAGCCTCTGTTACTTCCAGTTTAATCTTCCTTGGATTCAACTTTCTCTTCTTAATTGGTTGTGTTACTTCCTTGACTAATTCCTTTCTTTTTCCTCCTACTTCCTTGATTGTTATTGATTTGAATGGAATTTTGACTCCACCCATTGCTTCTCTGAACACGTGCTTCGGGGGCTAGCTTCAATTTATCATCCATCCCTCGATCATGGTAAACTATTTTTGTAAGCAGTTGAGCTCCATTCATAAACTTCTTGGATTCCCAATGCTTGACAACTTCCTTTAATTGATCATGGATATATGGTGTCATATCAACCACACCAAAGGGTTTGCTTTTATCTTTATTGTTTAGCATTACCAGTCTAACTAGTTTGTGTGGCTTGGTATACTTGGGCAACCTTGGGAAGCAAAGCAATTGTAAAAATATCCTTATTGCAAGCTCCTCATTGGCTTTGTCTTTAAAATTTGAGAATTTAGTGAATCCAGCATATGTAGGTAAATTCTTCTTCACAAAACTCATATCAACCTTTGTTCCCATTGTGTAGAAGTTCAAAATAGCTTTGATATGATCTACCTTAATCATTATTTCCACCATTTCATTTTCCCTATTTTTGATTTTGCACATAAAATATGTACCTGTGCTTCTTCTAACCTTTTGTAGGGATGACATCACTTGTTCACACCTATCAAAGTCAATGAAGAACATGGGCTCCTCCAATAGTTTATGTAACCCTACTATTTTCCATATTTCATATGCTGCTGCTGATCTTTGGAAATTATAAAACTCCTGACATAACATGGTATACTTATATTTCCCTTTTATTACTGTAAAGATGTCTTACTGACTATCTTGAGGAAGTCTTTGAATTCCTTTTTTATCCGTTCATGTTCAAGAACTTCTTCTTGTTCAGATTCCAACTCCACCACTTCTATATCAACATCCAAAAACCAATGCCCTCTTGATATGGACATTCCATCAACTTCCAGTTCAGCTATGGGAAGTCCCTTAGTCATCTTGTAAAAAGAAATCACACCAAGAATCCACACACATTAATAAAGGACTCAAAAATTTCACTTGTTTTGCATCAAACACAAGAAGCAAAAAATAAGTTTTACACCACTCAACATCACATAATAGTTTTAACACATATTTCAAGAACACCTGTGCTCAATACATGTAGCAAGATTTATCTTGGTGCAATTGGAATATATATATATATATATATATATATATATATATATATATATATAAGCATGATGAAAAAAACGTTAAGAATATCACTCACACATGCTTCCCTATCTTGCTTTGTGCTTTTTGGAAAGTGAAAAATAAAAAAACAAAAAAGTAAAAATATATATATTTATTTACAATAATATATATATATATATATATATATATATATATATATATATATATATATATATATATATATATATATATATATATATATTATTTTTATGTTGTCATTAGAAAAAAAAATTTAATAATACCTAAAACAGGTCTAAATATTCTCTTCTTGATTTGTGTTCCCCTCCTAGATCTTCCTTCTTTAGATGAGAAGAGCTTGTTATTGTGCATAGGGTTAACCTTTTTGTGCCTAGCGAATGCATGGCTTTGTAGTGTAGCCCTACACATGTAGACTTTGGCAATGCGTTTGGTGCAAAATTGAGGTCTTAAGTAATTTACTTAAGTGGGTGTTTGATGTAGAGCTTTTCCTTAGAATATATCCACCTATGTTTATGTTCCCCTTCATGTTGTCTGTATGTGCATTACTGCTTTTCTCCTCCAATACCATGTTGGAATTTCTTTCTTCTTGTCATTTTGATTTTTTATTCCAATTTTTTGCCACTAGATTACACCTCTTTCTTTTCCTATGGCAATGCAACTTTTAGGTCTCTGAATCTGCTTCATTGTTGAGTATTGACTATCTTGTTTATTTTTTGGTTTCCAAATTTGTTTTTTTCTTTTGATAGTGATGTTGATAGTCAGAGTTTGATTTACTCTTTTGAATGTAATTTCACTAGCTTTTAATCCTTTGTCTGTTGTCTGATTTAATACCTCCATCATTGTTTGGATGACATCCTGAGAGATTTCCTTTTATGAAAATCTAAATTTCTCCATCTCTACATTGTGTACTTCATTGGTTGATTCCTGCACATCATTTCTTGCAAAAAATGTTTTTAACTTTCTATTATTTATTTTTATATGAATCAACATTTGAAAGTCAATTGATACTTTATTTTCCTTCAGCCATGATTGACCTAATATTAATCTTTTAGACATTGAATTTTCGGGTTATTCTTCACATTCTACTATGGATTCTTCTTGTCTTATTTCTAAAATATTTTTTTGGATTGATATTGTTGGAAGTATTTGTCCATCTATTGTTTTGATTAAGGTTGAACTTTGTTTTCTTTTGTTTTGGAATTGATTGAGTCAAGGAATATAATAGGAAATTGTAAAAAAAGGGACATGGAACATATATCATTCATCAAATTAGTCCTAGTGGATCTGTACAACTAGCAAACCTAGATGGTGAAATCATGCCAAACTATATAAGTGGTTAGAGAATCCAAAGATATAAAAAAGCCTTAACATCAGAGGCATGGAGGAGAATATGACAATCACATAAAAGAAGGCAGGAAGAAGAGAAAATTAGGAAAGAGGCTCAAGAAGAAGCTAAGACAAGAATGATGAAACATACAACATAAAGAGAACCATTTGTATGTGGAAAAATCATAGGAAAACAAGAAATGCATTTGCCAGTCATACAGATGAAGTACAAGGAGAACCAAATCAGGGTCTTATTGGATTCTAGATCTCAAGTAAGCTTAATTGCTAACACTAAGTCTCCTTCTTGCAAATCTTTTCCTTGATGTGTATGTCATTATAGGCTTTTTTTCTTTTTTTTTATCTGCATATATACTCATGATTGCTTGCATTCTTGAAGTTCCCAAATTTTCTAATTCCACAATCCTCTCAAAGAGTTCATGTCCTATCCATTGCATCTGATTTCCTATCCTTAAAGTTGGTATCAGAAACTCCATAGGCAAGACTACATTTTGACCATACACCAAATTAAATGGAGTTGTCCCAATAGCACTTTTATAGGCTACTCTAAATGCCCATAGGACATGATGTAATTGCATATCCCAGTCTGTCCTTTTTATATTTACCAATTCTAAAAGTACAGTGCATAACACTTTATTGGTACTTTCCTCAAGACCATCGGCCTGAGGGTGATAAGGTGATGATTTCCTATGTATAATCACAAATTGTGAAGTCAATTCTTCAATAACCTGATTTAGGAAATGAGTTCCCCTATCACTTACCAATTCAAGTGGTAAGCCATACCTAGTAATGATATACTCATATAAGAATTTCAGAATCGTATGAGCATCATTTTTCCTAGTAGTCTTGGCTTCAACCCATTTTGTCGAATAGTTTATTGTCACTATTATTTATTCTGCATGTGAAGTTTTAGCAGGAGGATTTATAGGTCCAATGAAATACATTCCCATTTACTAAAGGCTCTAGTAGATATCAAGGGTTTCAGAGGCATTTCATATCTTCTTCTAGGTTTTCTTGTTCTTTGGCAAATATCACAACTTTGTACAAACAATTTGGCATCTGGAAATAAAGTTGGCCACCAAAATCCTGAATATAGAACTAATTCAGCGGTTCTTTCTCCAGAAAAGTGGCCTCCTGATATTCTTGAGTGAGTCATTTCTAACATTTCCAAACATTTATCTTTAGGAACACATATTCTCAGATAGCCATCCGTATCCTTTTTATATAATTAATCTTTTATCAGGACAAAGTCTTTACTCAATTCTTTCATGTTTTATTCTTAGATAGCCATTCGTACCCTTTTTATAGAATTAATCTTTTATTAGTACAAAGTATTTACTCAATTCTTAAGTCAAAAGTTTTCATATTTACCTTCTGGTCATCACCTTGTTTTAGTCTTTCTACTATATGTGTACTCCACTAAGAATTTCCTTGAAACCGAAACAAAGTGACCATATCACTTTGATGCATGTAATGACATTTTTGGCATTGAGCTATATACTTTTCTATATCTTTTTCCTTTGTTGTCCAATGTACCCCCATTCTTGCTAGATTATTTAGAGCGACTATCTTAGAAGCATGTAAACATGGGTTCCACAGATGTGCCCGTTCTAGATAATTTTTGTGTTCCTCCTTAGGAGCACAATATTCTAATATTCCAATCTAGTTCATATGATATAAATGTCCATCCATTAGAACAAAATTTTAATTTTTACTTTGCAATATCAAATGTGTTTTGTTGATATATTTAGGTTGTGATGTGTGTGAACACACTAGGACTGTCGAGGCACTTTTTTCCCTCTTTAAGAGGTTTTTCTCCCCTAGCTTGTATATACACCTATTGCCCTAATGGGCCACTTATCTTTGTACATTCTAGTGGTAATAAATTTAGTATTGTGTGTTGTGCTCCAAGCTTTTTCTTCTTCCTTGTGCTGTTCACATGCTTTCGTAGATCTCAAGCTCCAACAATTGGTATCAAAGAAGTTCACCACTTCATCTAGGGCATCGTCAACACCTTTGGTCACAATCTTAGAATCGCATGAAATTTGGTGTGCATACTCAGGGTGATTAGGACATCAAAATAGCTTCACTATGTGGTGCCAAATCGAAAATGACCTTTGAACACACTATCACAATGCTTATGCAAGTGATTTTGTCTTTTTGTGACAAAAATATGCACAAGTTTTGGTTTGCCACTATAAGCAATCGAAGTCTGCTACAAGCAAAACTCGACAAGGTAGTTCTTTTCAACTTTTTGAGATATAGTCAATTTTGTGCATCAAGGTATATCAGTTAGTGGCCATGGTTGAAAGCAATGATGTATTTCATATGTTGGTTGTTGAGGATAATATGGATGGTACAAATTACCCATTATGGGCTTATATGATGTGTCATGTATTGGTCACACGCTTCGGATACACTTACCACTTTATACCACGCATGGAATGAGGCTCATGTTGCTTACCTCCAAAAATAGTTGGAGAGTGAGCACATGAATGAAGGTGATTCTATGGACAATTTTCTCAGAAAGATCAAAGACTTGAAGAAACAATTGATTTTTATTGATGAAAGTCATACAGGATAGCTCACTTGTGTAGACCGTTCTAAATGGTCTTCCTGATTCATTTTAGAGTTTTGCTTCTACTCTTCTTTTGATGATGAATGGAAATCCAAATGCCTTGATATTTGAGGAGTTAGTCTCTATTATATTGCAGGAAAATGAGTTCAGGTAGAACAGGTCCATTATGCGTATTGCAGATCAAGCTTTCCTAGATAGTTAGAAGGGCAAAGGTAAATGGAGCTCATCTACTAATAAGCAAAAATCTGCAAATGCTGCGCATTCTAAGAAGGAAGACAAAGATGAGAAGAAATCAAAAAAGCAAAAATTCTTTGGTAAGTGTTGCAAAGGAAATGATCATGTCATAAAGAACTGTCCAAAACTAGCTGCAAAAGAGGCAAAGAAAAAAGAGGTTGGAATGGTTGTTGTAGAGGCCTCTACACTCAAAATAGAGTCTACTAATCTTGTGTAGAATGAAGAATGGGTTTTTACTACTGTTTGTGGTTTTGACCCATCTTCTCATGAATAGTGTATTTTTTGTAGTAGACTGTTTGTTGTTACCCTTTAGAATTGTCCTCTCCAATCATTTTAGCATAAAGAATCAACAATACATCTTACAGTTGTCAATCCGGAAGTATACAATGACCACAGCCCCTTCTAGATGATGGAATCCAAAAAATAAGAGAAATATGATTGGATTTCTGAGAAATAATGAAGATGAAGAGAATTTTCTAGGGTTTTGATTATCTTGATCAATACTACATCATTTCCAATGATCTTGGTGCCTAAAGTGTGTTATTTTCTCAACAGAACACAATTATGAAGTCAAATCTAAAAAATGATACCTGTAACCTTCAGATGAGACAATCGTGATTCTATGAAAATTGACAATTTCCATCTCCAGCTCTATTCTCTAGAACTTTCTCACTCCATACATCAAGAATCACCTCTCTTCATACACATTAATCAGAAATACACAATAGAAGCTTGCAAATTCCATGGATCACACATAGAATAGACTCAACAAATCTAAAGAAAGTACTTGAAAGGAAGAAACATGATTTCTGCAAGGAGAGCTCTTCAAATTACTTGGATAGCACAAATAATACAACCAACCCTCTCAAAATAGAGGAAATTATCTTTTATACATTTTCAAGTGTCCCTTTTCACACTTGATTTTTGGTCCTTTTTCCTTCTAATCTAAAAATATGCTACCAAAGAGCTTCCAAAAATTCTAGAAAAAATACATATGATTCTAATTTACATGAGGAAGACTCTTCCTCATTTTTACATCATTTGCATAATATTTCTACAATTTTTTGACATTTACAAATAATTTCCCTTCAAAAAATGCTTCTTCTAACATTCTTCCCCTCCTAGACTTTTTGGCTCCTGACAAAAAATTCTTTCTCATAGATAGTGAGGGCTTCCTTTACTTATTTTTTCTTTGATATACCTGTGACAATAGATCATGGCTTTTTCTTTCTGTGATGTTCAAATTATTCATCATCTCAAATAGAGCTTTTCTCCATTGTATAGCTGCTTCTGGTTTATCTATCACATCTTTCTTTAGGTATTCTGTGTATGCTGCTTCATAGGCTGTGAGTCGAGACTTTGTTACTACTGATAAGTTTCCAAAGATTTCTGATTCTCGTTCAAAAAATCCATAATCAAATGCATCTTCAAAAATCTGAAGATAATGACTACCCAAAAATATTATTATGCTATAATAGGCCATTAAACAGATCCTATCTGGGGTTTCACTGAGATCAAATAATAAAGCATCAGATGGTGAATTAAAACCAATGTAATTTAGAGTTCTGACTTTTGTATTTGTAAAAGTATCTATACATGCCAATATGAGTCTCATTACTCTGATCAATAGAATACAAGATGGGTCATTGACATCTTTATATGTAGATATAACCATTTTGATGGAATCTGTCCTACATTCCTTCTTTCCCAAAAGACTATCCACTCCCTGCTCATTGCTACCGGACAATAAGCTGGATTGATTTTTAACTGAATGGGTGCCTCTTTCCAAATCTTTCTGCATTCTTTGTTAGCATCCAACCACCTATTTCTCCATTTAGGATTGGCCTTTTCAAATAATTCCTTTGTCACATTGATGTCTTCTTCATATTCCAAATACTTGTTTGGTGATACTCCCACCCTTGCTAGCTGATAATTCTTAATGCTTTCAATAATCATGCAAAAGGGTATACCTAAGCCATTTGCTACCCAATGGTGTTGATCAGGATTTATCCCTTTGTTTAAAGCAAAATTAACAATCTGTTCCTCATATTCATTATGCATTTTTTTAATAAACTCCATTCTAGATTCTCTGTGTGTTAGAAGTCTCTGAACAAACTCCTCTGAGTACTCCTCTACTAGTGTTTTGTTTTCTTGTTCATCAAAATGTTGAGTTCTGTTATCATCTCCCACTTCATATTCTTCTGCTTGTGTAGTCTCTACCTGCTCTTCAACCTGGGTTTGTGGATTTTCCAATTTTGTCTGTAACTCTTCCACCATCATCATTAAATTTCTATTTTGAGATGTCCACAGTTCTTTTTCTGATTTCCACTCATTTCTTTCTTTCTCTATACTTGACTGCCAATCACTTCTTTCTCTTTCTATATCCATATGTAACTTGTTATATCCTCTCATTGAAGCAGCAACATGTATACTGGCTTGTTTTTCCAACTCCTTAGCTTCCTTTAATTCTGCTTGTAGCCTTAGAATTTCTCTGTTCAACTCCTCCTTCTCATCTTGTGTTACCTATATAGTCTTGCTCTCTTCTTTCATCTGGCCTTCTTCCATTAATAACCTGTTTATTTCTTCATTTGCTTTGACCATAATTTGATATGAACTCTGAAGTGTTCTATATCTCCCTTCAATTTTCTTCAGCTCCAATTCCATTTTGCTGCTATGCTCTACCTGCTTTGCACACTTCTCTTCAAGATATTGAATTTTGTTTTGTTGTTGAACCTCCATTTCTTCCAAGGAAATTATTCTATTAGCCAATTCCTCATTTCTTTCCTGTAAAATCCTCAATTGTTCTACTAACTGTTCCTTTTCTCTCTTTTGCTCATTAATGATTCTGTTGCCTTTTACAAATTCTAATTCTACCACCATTCCTGATATAATCATATTTCTACTTGATGGTCTCAATTGTTCTATATTGCTCATAATAATTTGCAAGCAGATCTTATATTCTTGGGTATCCTTTCCAACCTAGCTTCTAATTCCATTTGTCTTACTTCTATCTGCTTTTCTTCTTTGCAGTCATTCTCTTCTTCATCTTCTTCCTCATATTCTATGACTTTCTTTTGTTCTTCATAGCCCTTATCTGTTTTCATTTCTTCTTTATCTACCACATCTTCCTCTTGCACTAATGTCTGATCCTCCTTTTTCTCATATCCCGATGTTTCTTTAATTATCTCCATTTCTTCTGCCTTCTTTTTCTCCATTCCTTGTTGTTCCTCTTCAAGGATAAGTCCTTCCTTTTCCTGTACTTCCTTATCCTGAGTTAGGATTGAATCAATCTCCCCAGAGGGTTTTATTTGATCATTGACTATCTGCTCCTTTTGTCCTTCCTTCTCTTGCTCATCTATATCCATGAGATCCAAGTCTTCTTCTTTTCCCTGATCTTCTGTAGTTGTGAACTCCTCCTTATGATTCAAATCATAAAGTATGTCTTCTATACTTTGGTTTATTTCTTCTGCTGTATTTCCTTCTTTGACCTCTTGAAAATCCTTCTTTTCCACTACTTCCTTTGTTTCCTTGATTTGATCTTTGTCTTCTTTCTTGTGCATTGAACTGCATAATTGAGCTTCCTTTTCTGTTTCTTACTTTTCCTCATTAAATTTGAAGTAGGTCTGATGTGAAGTTTTTTTCCATACTGTCTTCAACCCTGAATCTACTAATCCACAGCTGAAATCCTTCCTTACCTCAATCTCCTCTTCCATCATTACTGCTTTACCTTTTAGTAACCTTTTCTCTTCTCCAGGACTAACCTGTTTTGCTACTTCTTCTTGAACCTGTTTTCCTTGTGGCTTCTCACTCAAGTCTTCTGGTGTTTTATTTTTTTCAGATGCTTGTACTATCACAATTGGTGTACTAGGCACTGATAAGTTCAAACTTTTCAACAAGAAGTTTTCAATGTCACTCTCAGAATCCAAAGAGAATTGTCAAGATCCAGCTATCCCTGATTTGTCCATTCTTGGTTCTTCCATAGCAATGGATTCCTCCTGCTTTTTTTCTTCTACTGTCACTTTTTCTGTCTATATCCTTGGTACAGGTTCTGATTTTCCTTTATTTTTCTTGGTTAAATTCCTTTTCTGTATAGGTTTCTTTTGAACCTTCTTCTTCACTACTACTGTGGTCCTAGTTTCAGGAGGACCTTGTAACTCCTTGAAATAAGCCAATAGTTCTACTTCTTTTTTAACAAAAATCTCCTCAGTCTCTGCTGCCATCATCTGATCATGCAACTCTTCATAGTGTTCCACTTCTTCTTGTATCCAGTTAGTTGCTTTACATGAATAGTCTTTCAACATTTTTTGATATTGGGCTTCATATACTGCCCTTTTATTGTTCCCTTGGGTCAAATAAGTATACAATTGCTCTTTGCTTGTCTGAGGTGGATGAGGGTCATTTGAAGATTGTACTTGCTTCTGAGCAACTTCATGCTCTTCCTTAGTTGCCTCTTCTTGTCCAATTCCACTTTTCTTGGATCCAATCTTCTTTTCTTTACTGGAATGACTTCTTCCGAGACTCCCTTTCTTTTCCTGTTTGCTCCCCTCATGCTTGGTTGTGCTTCTGCTTCTCTTACAAACATAGTCCTAGAAGGACTTTTGATTCCTGTCATCAAACTTCTGAAGTATTGGGCTTCTAGAGCCAATTGTAATTGATCCTCCATCCCTAGAACATGATATATAATTCTTGTTAAGAATTGAGCTCCATTCATGTACTTCTTTTGCTCCCAATGTTTGGCTGCTTCCTTCAATTGCTCATGTATGTATGGAGTTACATCCATCACTCCAAAAGGCTTGGTTCTGTCCTTATTATTGAACATGATCAATGTTACTGGTTTGTGTGGCATGGTGTATCTAGGTAGTTTTGGAAAACACAAGTATTGCAAGAACATTCTGATAGCATACTCCTCATTCTCCTTCCCTTTAAAATCAGGAAATTTGGAATATCCTGCACATGTCTAGTGCTCTCTTTTCTTCTGTCAGCTTTTATAAAGAAAGGAAATATTTGAAAAAAAAAATTGAGAAAAATTGAATAAATAAAAAAATAGACCCCTGCTACAATACCATCTATATCTTGCTTGTGCTGTATAAAAAAGAATTATAAAAGAAAAATGGATAATTTTTCTCTCTCTCTCTCTCTTTTTTTAATAATAGTAATATTTTTTCTTATGTTTTCTTCTTTTCTCTTTCTCTTTTGTTTTTTAATAATAATAATGTTTTTTCTTATTTTTCTTTCTTTTTTTTTAATAATTTCCTCCACTTCCTTTCTTCCCCTCCTATTTCTCTTCTTAGAAAAAGGATAAGGTAGAACAAATTGAAATAATTTCCAAGATTTCATAATTTCTTCTCTGTAATACTCTGATTTTCTTATAAAAAATCCTAAATGTATATCAGATAATCATGTTCTTTTTCCATTGAATCAAATCTGATTTTTTTACTCAATAATATTTGATCCTTGTTGACCCTATTCTAGGGATAAACCCATCTTCTTTTGATAGGCTGTTCTTGGAATTTTTTGGCTTCCATATCCATTTAGTTCTGGGAAATTGTTTTGATGAGCAGTGCTTGTGTGTACTTTGTTTCCACATTCTTTTTGTTCTGATGCCTTGATGCTTCTAACTATTCCATAGTTGCCACCTTTGTTCTGTCTCTTCATCATCTTTTGTTCCTTCAATTTTCTTCTGTTTCTGATTGAATGAAGCTTGATCATAAAGTGGTTGTATTGGTAATGCCTTTGTATCTTCTAATGAAAAAGTAAATCCTTCCAAGTCTGAGTCATGAATATCTTGTTGATCTTCCTGTTCTTCATTACTCCACAAAAGCATTAAAAACCTTTTATCATTTATTGTCAACTTAAGCTTCATTTTTTCAAAATCCAAAATTACTTTACCTTGCTTTAGCCATGGTTGTCCCAAAATCAATTTCTCAGTCATCATGTGATCTGGCCATTCTTCACAATCTATTCTCATATATTCTTCATTGAACTTAATTTCAATAGAAGGCAAAGACATGCTTTGTATTATCCGTCCTTCTAAGGTTTTGATAAATGTTTTGCTTTCAGTCCTTTTTAGGTTAAACTTATCCAACAAAGCTGAACTGATCAAATTTACTTGTGCACCTGAATCTATCAAAACTTTGATTATTTCATTGTGAAAATTCATTGTTATAACACGCAAATGTTCTCTTTCTCTTAGAGGTGTGTCACACAAAAGGACTTCTCTAAGATCTTTGGTTTTTCTTATCCTTGCCTTTGCCTCCTGTTGAGCCTCCTTTCTAATGTTTTCCTCTTCTTTTTTCCTATTTTGAGCTTGATGTATTCTTCTCCATTCAGAAATAGTTAATGGAAGGTCATACCTTTTTACTCTACATCCACTTATGAAATTTGGCATGATTTCTCCATCTATATTAGCTAGTTGGATAGCTCCACTGTTACTTATTTGATGGACAATATAAGGCCCATGTCCTTTTTTCTGAATTTTTTTTTGATGTTCTTTTACTGTGTATGCCAAAACTAGATCTCCTTCTTGTAAGTCCTTCTCTTTAATATGAACATCATAATAAGCTTTTTGTCTTTTCTTATCTGCATATATGCTCATAATTTCTTGAAGTCTAGAGGCTCCTAGTTTTTCCAGTTCCACCACTCTCTCAGATAACTCATGTCCAGTCCACTTGTATTGACTACCTACCCTTAGTGTTGGAATAAGGAATTGTTTGTCCATATACTAGGTTACATGGTGTGGTTCCTGGTGCAGTTTTGTATGCCACTCTATAGGCCCATAGGACATGATTAAGTTGTAAATCCCAATCATTCCTATTTGTTTTTACCAATTTTGACAATATGGTGCAAAGTACTTTATTAGTACTTTTTGCTAATCCATTGGCTTGTGGGTGATATGGAGCTGACTTTCTATGACTGATCATGAAATACTCATTTATGTTCTCTATGATTTGGTTCAAAAAATGAGTTCCCCTATCACTTACTAATTCAATTGGTGATCAAAATCTGGTAATGATATTTTCATAGAGAAATCTAGCAGTGGTCTGAGCATCATTCCTTTTTGTAGCCTTGGCCTCTACCCATTTAGTCAGGTAATCTGTGGCTACTAGTATGTATTCAACATGGAACTGTTTTGCTGGAGGATGTATGGGTCCAATGAAATCCAACCCCCATTTACTAAATGCTCAAGCTGAAATCAGTGGCACTAGTGGCATATTGTCTCTTTTATTTGGTTGACTCACCCTCTGACAAATGTCACATCTTTTCACATATGTTCTTGCATCAGGAAATAGAATTGGCCACCAATAATCAGAGTATAATATGAGTTTAGCAGTCCTATCACTTGAAAAATGTCCTCCTGCCACTCTAGAATGTGCCATTTCTAATATTTCCAGATATTTATCTTCAGGAACACAGATTCTTAAATACCCATCCATTCCTTTCTTGTACAATTGATCTCCTATTAGTTGATACTCTTTAGAAATCATTCGTAGATTCTTTGAGTTTGCATTATCTCTTTTTGGCTTTCCTTTCTTATTTCTTTTCAACTCCTCAATTATGTTTGCACTCCAATCTGGATTTTTCTAAAACCAGTATAAGATTATAACTTCTGAATTTCTCGAGGATTGGCATTTCCAGCAGTTGGAAATATACTTTTTTACATCTTGAATCTTATTAGGCCAATGTACTCCCATCCTATTGAGATTACTTAGGGTGACTATCATGGAAGCATGAGTACAAGGGTTCCAATAGTGAGCTCTCTGTGAAGAGAGATGGTGGATGCAATCCAAAATGAGTAGGTGTTGCTACAACCAGCTTCACACCAGCCAACTAAGACTTCAGAGTTGATTAGTAGACCCTTTGAGCTTCCTAAATCCACCAAAATATCAGCCAAGTACTTTGGAACATGTATCCCAAAAGTTTAAGTCAAGACAGACTAGTTGCGAAATGACTAGCTCCCAAAACTTGCTATTTTTGGACATACACCTGCTGGAAAAAATGAACAGTGCTCTCAACCTGGTAGGAATTAGAAAAATTCCTTTTGGGCATAGCAAATAGACTTAGCAAGCTTCCCAATCCAAGTTAAAACACTTCAAATGATAGACTGAGCACTGAGAACAAGATTTATCAATTTCTGGAACATGCCCACTATTCTCGGGGCTCTGCAGAGATAGACCAGTGAGCCGTAAAATGCAGATATCTCCAAAATTATAAATCCAATGACCTTGAAAATTGACATGCAAAAACTAGACAGTAAGAGATATCCAACGCATGTTAAATCACTGAAAAAGGTTCAGTAAAACTCGAGATATGACCTTCTAAAGGTACTGCTCTGAGTGAGTATAGCAGGGAACAAAATAGAGGAGTAGATGATAATAAATGTATAGATTCACATATGATTACAACCACATTGGCAATGAATCTTTGCACAATGGGAATAGAATGATAGAGCTATGGAGTAAGCTCTTCAATCTCTACAAAATGACATGAAGTGGTCACGTACAAGGCTTGCTAATCGCCTCTTCCTTCTTGCTCCTTTTATAGCTATTCTTGGAGGGAGTTTTGAATTCGAATTCGAATGGCTCCACCTAAAAGTGATCCCCAAAGTTAGGAGATATTCCCTCAACTCAAAAAGTCGTGGGTTTTGGTAGTTAGAGCCACGAAATTTCTTTTACATCATGCATGAGGTAAGCCATCCTTTTCCTTTTTCTTTTTTCAATTACAAGAGATAAAAATGAACTCTTTTACAAGAGGTGTTCACATGACTACTCATGTGACTTACAAATGAGGATGATATCAAATATATCAAGCATGTAGGCTTGGGTAAAATGCACCAAAAAATCCCCCTCAAGCCTAACATGCTTGACCTTCAAATAATTCTTCAATTGTCCTTGATTTCTTGCAAGCCAATCATCAACTTGAATCTACTTAATTTTGTACCATCAAGAGCTTTAGTCAACATGTCGGCACATTGCATATCTGTAGAGACATAGGATAGTTGAATATCCTTGCTCATTAGCTTCTCCCTTACGTAATGGTAGTGGACTTCAATATGCTTGGTTCTAGCATGGTATACCGGATTAGCTGCTAGATGTAGTGAGCTTGTGTTGTCACCAAAAATATGAGGTGTTGAAGAATGAAGTCCAAGATCTGTGTACAAAGACTTTAACCACATGATTTCTTGAGTTGCATTAGTCAAACCTCTATAATCAGCTTCAGTAGAAGATAATGCCACGGTTGGTTGCTTCTTCGATGACCAAGAAATGATTTTTGAACCTGCAAATGATATATACCCGGATGTGCTTCTTCTATCATCTCTAGATCCGGCCCAATCTACATCTGAGTAGACCTTTAGCTCAATATCTGAAGTAAATGAATAAAACAAACCTTCATTCATGGTCCCCTTTAGGTACTTGAGGACTCTCTTGGCCGCTTCCATATGTGGTCTTCTCGGCTTATGCATAAACTGACTCAATATGCTAAAACTATAGCATATATCCACCCTTGTGAGTGTTGCATAGTTCAAACTTTAGGTTTGATAGCTTGTGATGTCTTCAATTGGCTCTCCTTCATAAGCACTAAGCTTATGATTTTGCTCCATAGGTGTACCTGCACACTTGGTATTTTCCATCTTGAACTTGACGAACATGTCATGGACATACTTCCTTTGTGTGATGTATATACCTGAATCTGTGTAGATCAACTCCAATCCAAGAAAATAAGTGAGTGGTCCGAGGTCACTTATTTTGAACTCCTCCTTCATTTGACTCTTTACCTGTTTGATTCCTTCAAGATCATTGGCTATGATAATAATATCATCAACATACACACATAAATAGATCACTTCAGATCCATTCCTCTTTATGAACAAAGAGGTACCCGCCTTGCTAGCTTTGAATCCTTGGTCCTGCAAATAAGTCACCAATCTGAAATTCCAAGCTCTTGGAGCTTGCTTCAATCCATACAAAGCTTTCTTTAGTTTGCATACATAGTTAGGATGATGTGCATCCTCATATCCAGGAGGTTGTGCCATATACACTTCCTCAGAAATCCATCCATTCAAGAAAGCATTCTTTACATCAAGTTGATAGAGATTCCAATTTCTAGATGCAGCAAGACTAATGAGAACCCTAATTGTAGGCATTTTTGCAACAGGAGAGAAAGTCTCCTCATAATCAATACCATGGGTTTGAGCAAACCCTTTAGCAACTAACCTTGCTTTGTGTCTATTTATACTTCCATCTGGATTCCTCTTGATTTTGTATATCCATCGAGATCCGATTATCTTCATAGATGGCTTGTTAGGTACAAGCTCCCAAGTGTCATTCTCCTTCAAGGCTTCCATTTCTTCATCATTGCATCTCTCCAAGCTTTCTTGCTTTGTGCTTCTTCGAATGTGGGAGGTTCTTCATTGGTTGAATCCTTTGCAATGTAGATTGAGTGCTTGGTGACCAAAGAAGTATCATAACCAAACCTCTCTGGTTTCTTCTTCTCCCTCGAAGACCTTCTAAGTGGTTGATGTGAGCTCTCGGGTCCATAAGTAGCATCCTGCATCTTTGCTTTACCTTTGTTCTTCCATAGCTTTAGTCTTTCCAAGTCTTCTAGGTCAATCTCCGAATCACTTTCTTCAATCTGCTTTGGCTCCTTTGGTTGAAGTGATGGAAAATCTTCATCCAAGTCATATGGCAGCTTCACTTTCCTGTCATCATCAAACCATGATTTGTTTTCATCAAAAAGTACATCTCTACTCACAGAAAATCCTTTATTGGTTGGATTGTACAATCTATATCCTTTTTGGTTTTGATCATAACCAATGAATACACACTTCTTTGCGTTGGGATCCAATTTCCCTCTTACTTGAGAAGGAATGTGAGCATAGGCTAAGCATCCAAAGATTTTGCAATGCTCTAGACTAGGTCTTCTTCCATTCCACACTTCATATGGAGTGGTTCCATCTAGTGACTTAGATGGAAGTCTATTTATGAGATATGTGGCTGTTGACACAGCCTCTGCCCATAGGTAGTTCGGCAATCCCTTTTCGTTGAGCATGGACCTTGCAGCTTCGACAATAGCTCTGTTCCTCCTCTCTGCTACACCATTGAGTTCGGGTGTATACCTTGTAGTGACTTCCCTTTTAATGCCTCTTTCATGCAAGAAGGCATCAAATTCAGAAGAGAAGTATTCTCCTCCACCATCTGATCTGAGTCATTTCAAAGTCCTACCTGTTTGGTTTTCAACAAGAGCAATATACTTCTTAAAGCAATTAAACACTTCATCCTTGTGCTTCATGAAAAACAGAATGGTCCACCTGCTACAATCATCTATGAAAGACACATAATATCTTGAGCCTGATATAGATGGCTCCTTACTTGGACCCCACACATCCGTGTGCACTAGATCCAAAGGATTTTGATACATATATCCTTTCTTATTGAAAGGTTGTCTATGAGCCTTGCCGAGTTGACAAGCTTCACACTTATAAATCATGTGTTTCCTTGTGATATTAGGCAAACCAAGTACACTTTGGTCCCTGCAAATCTGTTTGAGTGTCCTCTCACCAATGTGAGCAAGCCTTTTGTGCCATATCTCCAACTCTTTTAGAGTTTGAGATCCATAGCTAAACAAAGCTATGTTCTTTGTATCTTCCACATCAAAAGTGAAAAGCCTTCCTGTCTTTTCTCCTTTGGCAATCCTTCGAAAGCCTTGCCTTGGGTCTTCAACATATGCTCCAAATCGGTTGAATCTAACCTGCAATCCTTTTTCAACAATCTGTCCAACACTTATTAAATTTTTGGTAATTGTAGGGACATACAAGACTTTGCTTAAGAGGTTCATATTCCCATCTGATGTCTTCACATTACCTATCTTCTCCACTGAGTGCTTTGTGTCATCTCCTGTCTGCACTTCATGCTTGTTATGAGGATCTTCCAAATCAGAAAGTAAAGCCACATTTCCTACTACATGGTTCGAGCATCCCGAATCAATGTAAAATATGTGATCATCATCCTTACCCTTCTTTGCTGATAGATTCATAATCAATAATGAATCTTCTTGACTTTGGTCCTCTGCATAGTTATTGTAATCTCTTCTTCCTCTATGGCCACTTTGATAGTTGTTGTTGTTGTTGTTGTAATTGTTGTTGTAGTAGTTGTTGTTGTTGTAGCCTCCATTGTATCTACCTCTATTTGATCCATAGCCACCTCTATTGAATCCTCTTCCTCTTGAGTTCCTCGGGTTCCTGAAACATTCTTCAGTAGTATGGTTAGATAAGCCACATATGTTGCAAGGTTGAGATGATTGGAATCTCCCCCTGCCTTGCTTTCCACCTCTGCCTCTTCCTCTAGCTCTTCCTCTACCTGCAAAGTTTGCTTGGAAAGAGCTTCCTTCATCTTCATTCTTCCTATTCTTTGACTTGTCCTTGAACTTAGCTTTATCAGAATATAAGGAAGAAGTTTGATTACCTCTTGAGGACTCACCACCTTTGCTAATCTTTGCTTCATGAGTGAAGAGTTGGCCCATGAGTGTGTTGAGGTCGGGTACATGCATATCCATGTATAAATCCATGGCTGTTGTGAATGACTCCCACTTGTCATCTGCTTTGATTCCATTCATGATTTGTCTTATGATTGCCTCCTCTTAAATTACCTCTCCAATGCTTCCGAGTTGGTTGGAAATCTCCTTCATCTTTGTGACATAATCAGTCACATTTTGCTTCGGGCTTTTCTTCATTGTTGTGAACTCCATCCACAATTGGTTCTTCCTTGCTCGAGTGTTGGAAGAGAAGAAAGAAGCAAGTGCATTCCAGGTCTCTCTTGATGTCTTGCATCCCTTGACATGAGGTAAAAGAAAATCAGAGATTGAGTTTAGAATATAGGACCTTGCAAGTGCATCCTTCGAACACCAATTCGAAAGTCCTTCCACTTCTTCATGTGATGGTTGCCCTTTGTTCCTCATGGTTGGTATTGCTTCATCTCCGGATATGAATCCATATAGATTCCTCCCTTGAATGTAAGCCTCCATCCTTAGAGACCATGCCGGGTAGTTGTTTTGATCCAGTTTGTCAATTGTTGATGGAAATCCATCTCCCATGTTGCTTGACTATGCTTTGATACCACTGTGAAGAGACATGGTGGATGCAATCCAAAATGAGTAGGTGTTGCTACAACCAGCTTCACACCAGCCAACTGAGACTTCAGAGTTGATTAGTAGACCCTTTGAGCTTCCTAAATCCACCAAAATATAAGCCAAGTACTTTGGAACATGTATCCCAAAAGTTTAAGTCAAGACAGACTAGTTGCGAAATGACTAGCTCCCAAAACTTGCTATTTTTTTGGACATACACCTGCTAGAAAAAATGAACAGTGCTCTCAATCTGGTAGGAATTATAAAAATTCCTTTTGGGCATAGCAAATAGACTTAGCAAGCTTCCCAATCCAAGTTAAAACACTTCAAATGATAGACTGAGCACTGAGAACAAGATTTATCAATTTTTGGAACATGCCCACTATTCTCGGGGCTCTACAGAGATAGAACAGTGAGCAGTAAAATGCAGATATCTCCAAAATTATAAATCCAATGACCTTGGAAATTGACATGCAAAAACTAGACAGTAAGAGCTATCCAACGCATGTTAAATCACTGAAAAAGGTTTAGTGAAACTCGAGATATGACCTTTTGAAGGTACTGCTCTGAGTGAGTATAACAGAGAACAAAACAGAGGAGTAGATGATAATAAATGTATAGATTCACATATGATTACAACCACATTGGCAATGAATCTTTGCACAATGGGAGTAGAATGATAGAGCTATGGAGTAAGCTCTTCAATCTCTACAAAATGACATGAACTGGTCACGTACAAGGCTTGCTAATCGCCTCGTTCTTCTTGCTCCTTTTATAGCTATTCTTGGAGGGAGTTTTGAATTCGAATTCGAATGGCTCCACCTAAAAGTGATCCCCAAAGTTAGGAGATATTCCCTCAGCTCAAAAATTCGTGGGTTTTGGTAGTTAGAGCCACGAAATTTCTTTTACATCATGCATGAGGTAAGCCATCCTTGTCCTTTTTCTTTTTTCAATTACAAGAGATAAAAATGAACTCTTTTACAAGAGGTGTTCACATGACTACTCATGTGACTTACAAATGAGGATGATATCAAATATATCAAGCATGTAGGCTTGGGTAAAATGCACCAACACTCTCTTCAAATATTCCTGCTGCTCCTCTTCTGGAATACAATATTCCAGTATGCCCATATGATTGCGATGATACAAATGACCAGCCATTAGCATAAAATTTCTACTTTGTAATACCCTATGTGTGTTGTTTCCAAATGTTCTGCAGGGTCCCATAGTTAGTAAAGGTACTAAAGTCATGGCCCATTCAGGAATACTTTCTACTTTGAACGAATATGTATCTGGCAAGTCATCATCTAAAGGTGAACTTGACTCTTTGTCCTGGATTCTGGACAAATGGTCTGCTCTCAAATGAGTCTTTCCTTTTCTGACCACTACCTCAAACTCAAACTCCATTAGTAGAAGCAACCACCTGACTATCCTTCCAGTGTGACAAGGTTTGTTTACTAAGTAGAGTAGAGCTTGGTGATCCACAAAAAATTTAAACTTGTTGGCCAAAAGGTAATGTCTATATTTTTTCACAACAAATATCATTCCCAAACCTTCCCTCTCAGTGGTTGTGTAATTTTTCTCTGCTGAATTCAATTGCCTACTAGCATAAGCAACTGGGAAGTCTAATTTGCTCCCTTCTATTGGTTGTGCTAACACACACCCAAAGCATAATTTGAAGCATCCACATGGACATGGAAGATTTTATCCCACAATGGTGTTTTTAAAATTCTAGAGTCTCAAAAGCTTGGTCATGTTGGAGATAGATGTCTGCGGAAGCACGCAAACAACACAAGGAAGAAGAAGAAGCTTGGAGCACAACACACAAGAATAAATGTATTACTAGAGAATGTACAAAGATACGTAGCCCATTAGGGCAATAGGCGTATATACAAGCCAAGGGAAAAAAACCTCCTAAAGAGGGAAAAAAGTGCCCCGACGGTCCTAGTGTGTTCACACACATCACTACCTAAATATATCAACAAATCCCCCCTGGGAGTGATGCGGTGAACAAGGAGCTGGCACTCATGTATAAGGAAGTGCCAAGCTATGTGGAAATCACTCCACAAAAGGAAGTAAGCCCAAAGCTTTGCGGAAAGCTTCAAACTTCTCCCTAGGCAGAGCCTTCGTGAAAAGGTCTGCTATGTTCTCCTGCATGGGCACATATGCCAAGCTGATCTCCCCAACAGAGAACCTCTCCCTGACATAGTGATAATGCACCTCAATGTGCTTAATGCGAGCATGGAACACAGGGTTCCTCGCAACTGCCAATGTGCTCTGACTGTCAGTGAAGATGGTGGTGGAAGAAGACTGGCCAACACCCAAATCAGCCATAAGGCATCTGAGCCATACACACTCAACAGTCGCTGTGAAAGCTGCCCTATACTCAGCCTCATAACTGGAAGTGGCCACAGTAGGCTGCTTCTTGCTCAACCAAGATATACATGAGCTACCAAGCATGAAGCAAAAACCACTGGTGGACACACGAGTGTCATAGCAACCAGCCCAATCTGAGTCAGAAAAAGCATGCAATTCTGGCGGTAGTGATCCCCTCTTGGGATAAAACAACCCAAGTAGCCGAGTACCACTCAAGTAGCGAAAGATGCGCTTAACCACCTTCCAATGCGTGACTCCTGGGCAATGCATAAACCTGCTCATCTGTGAGACAACAAACTGAATATCTAGCCGAGTAATGCATAAATAAATCAAGCATCCAACAGCCTGCTGATAGAGAACAGCATCAAATGCATCTCCAGCATCATGAAGACTCAATCATAAACCCGTCTCCATAGGAGTGGCAATAGGCTTACAGTCTTCAAGGCCAAAATGTTGCAATAATGTGTCAATATATTTTGGTTGACACAAAGCCATTCCACCATCAACTTGCATAAATTGAATGCCCAAATAGTGATGCAAATGCCCCAAATCAGACATCTCAAATGAGGCATGCAAATCAGCCTTGAAATCAGCAATATGCTTCTCAATAGGATCAGTGAGCAGCATGTCGTCAACATAGACAACAATGACCAGAAGCACATCATTCGCATGCTTAACATATAAGGTGCTTTTAGTTGGACTGTTCTCAAAACCATGTGCAATCTGATAGGCATGTATCTTCTCATACCAAGCACGTGGTGCTTGCTTTAAACCATATAATGCCTTCTTTAACCTGCACACCTGGTTTTCATGCCCTTTCTGCACAAAGCCACGGGGCTAAAAAACATACAATTCTTCATACAAGTCACCATTCAGAAATGCTATTTTAATGTCCAACTGATGTACCTTCCAACCATGATGGGCTGCAAGTGCAAAAATGCTCCGAACAGTAGTCATACGGCATGTAGGTGCAAAGGTCTCATCAAAATCAATGCCTCTTTCCTGCGCATAACCCTTTGCAACAAGCCTACCTTATACCTGTCAACTGTACCATCAGGTTTACGCTTCAGCTTGTATAGCCACTTAGTGCCAATGGCCTTCTTGCCAAGAGGCAAGTCACATATAGACCATGTACCATTCTTCATTATAGCATCATATTCAGATTGCATAGCAGCCATCCAATTTTTTGAATTTTGTGCTTCATCAAAAGAACCAGGCTCATTCTCATCATAGAGACTAGACGCAGCCATAGCATAGCAATCTGATGCAAAGGAGGCACTATGAGAGCCTGAACGAGTACGATATGACAAAGGTGCAAAGTCTGCACCAGCCATTTTGGCATAGTTTTTGCCTGCTCAATATCAGCTCTCTCATCAACAAGTGCATCATGTAAATCTGCATCAGAAATGGAATGATGTGCATCATCATATGAAACCTGCAAAGGCTGAGAAGTTGCCTCATTAGGACCAGCACTAGACTGTCCACCTGTAAAAAGAGGCATCAAAGTATCATACATGTCTTTGGAGTTGACAGATGTCTCCTTGGTACATGAAAGCAATGGCTGAATAGCATCTTCCACAAAAACAACATCACAGCTAACCAGAATGCGTTTAGTATGTGGATGATACAGACGATAGCCTTTACTTTCAGAACTGTACCCAACAAAAATACATTTTACTGCCTTATCATCCAATTTTCTACAATTTTGTTCAGGCACTAATGCATATGCCAAACAACCAAAAACATGTAGATGAGCAACAGATGGCTTGCGGTCATGCCAAGCCTCATATGGAGTGATAGACTGCAGTGCTTTAGTGGGACACCTATTAAGTACATATGCTGCACACATGACAGCCTCAAGCCAGAAACTAGGTGGTAAAGCCTGACTCTTGACCATGTTGGAGCAAGTCTATGACAAGCCTAAGTATTGGCTTGAGTCCCACAAAGTCATAGAAAAAGCCTTAAAATGAAGACTATGTAAAGTTCACTTGTGAACTATCTCTTGTAACTTTTGAAGAGTTATGTAAAAGTGAAAGAATCTTAAGTGGTTGAGTCCACTTGATCAAGAATGGAAAGAGGAGCCACGAATTCGTGATTTGTGGTAGGTAGAGAATCAAATCAATCATTGATTGATTGGAGAGTGATTGAGGGAAGTTAGCCTCCCAAACTCAACTATAAATAGATGGCAGTTTTAGTCGTGGTTAGAGAGACCTATGTGAAGACCTCCAAGAGCTGAGCTTTATGCCATATCAAAGTGTGATTACAAGGAACACATATGTATCAGTAAGTCATTGTATTGTACAAGCAATATACTTTCATTTTCATGATTATTTGAGTTCATCTTTCCATGTTCTTGTGAAGTGTACTACTCACTACCATTTCTCTTAGTTTTCTCAGTCAGATTGCAGAGATTGTTTCTCTGAGCTTGGTGCATCATTTTCAGTAATTGTACTTGATAAAGTTAGCTCTATAAGTCTCACAAATTTTCATGTCATTTGGATGTTGCAATCTTCAGTTATGTTCATTTGAAGTCAACAGGGTCTGTTCATCTTCACTTCTCTGTCAGGTACCCGACTTTTTTACTCATCTTGTCAGAGCCATTTCTCCATGGTTACTTATTCAAATTCAGTTATTTAAAGCTTGTTGGATTCAGCGTACTGTCTAGTTTAACCATACAAATTTTCATAATGATTGGATTCCTACATTTTGAGTTATGTTGATTTTTCTACTCACTGGTCTCAAACTATAGCAGCCCATGAAAATTGGGATGATGTCATCAGTTGTTAAAACTCATTCTCAGTGTGTGGTTCATTATTTTTGATGAGATTATGCTTGAAAGTTAGCTCTTTAAGTTACCTATACTTCTCCAAGAGGAATTAAGCTAATTGGTGCTGTGCTCAGAGAATTATGTAAAACACTGGACAGGTGTATGAACCAAGAATAGCAAGTTTTCACCTCTGAGCTAACTCCAACTTATCTGTTTTGATCTATCTTTTTGAGAGTGATCTTCCAAGGTACATAGGGTGTCTAATACATCCATTGGCAAGCACATACCTATCCATCTCTTCACAGTGGTGTCAGAGCAAGGTTGGACAACATGGGAGATGGATTTCCTTCATCAATTGACAAATTGGACAAAGGTAACTACTCAGCTTGGTCATTAAGAATGGAAGCTTATCTCCAAGGTAGAAGTTTATATGGTTATGTGGCTGGAGATGAAGTTATGCCAAGTTTCAGGAACAAAAGTCAACCAACACAAGAAGAGCAAGAAAGATTGAGCACATGGTGCTCCAAGGATGCACTTGCAAGGTCTTATCTCCTCAACTCTATCTCAGATTGTTTGTTGCCTCACATTAGAAGTTGTAAGACATCTCAGGAAGTGTGGGATGCACTTGAAGCTTTCTTTTCTTCAAGTACCAAAGCTAGGAAGCATCAACTATGGCTGGATTTCACAACTCTCAAGAAGGCTCCCAAACAAAATGTGACTGATTTTGTCACAAAGCTCAAGGACACAGCGGATCAGTTGGGAAGCATTGGAGAGGTAATAGATGAAGAGAAAATTGTAAGGCAGGTCATCAATACCTTGAAGGAAGATGACAAGTGGGAAGCATTCACCACAGCTATGGATTTGTACATGGACATGCATGTACCTGATTTCAATACACTCATTGGACAACTACTTACTCAAGAGGCAAAGCTTATCAAAAATGGAGAAAACTCTAAAGGTAATCAATCTTCAGCTTTATACACTGATAAAAGCAAGTCCAAAGATAACAAAGGAAAGGCAAAGAAAGTGGATGATGAAGCAGGTACATATCAAGCTAACTATGCAGGTAGAGGAAGACATGGCAGAGGTAGAGGAAGAGGAGGTAGACAAGGCAGGGGGAGATCCCAAGACTCCAACTCATGTTCTATTTGTGGACTAACTAATCATACAACTGAAAATTGCTTTAGGATATCCAGGATTCAAAGAGGCAGAGGATACAATAGAGGAAGTTATGGCTACCCAAGAGGAAGGTTCAACAACTACCATGGCAACTACAACAACTACAATCATTCAAACTATCAAGGAGGCTACAAAGGAAGGAGAGACTACAATAACTACACAGAAGACTCAAACAAAGAGGATTCATTATTGATCATGAACATGGCTATGCCACAAGGTAAATTTGATGAGCATGTTTTCTACATAGATTCAGGTTGTTCAAATCATGTGGCAGGAAATGTGGCACTCCTATCAGATTTAGAAGATCCAAGGAATAAGCATGAGGTACAAACAGGAGATGATACAAAACATCCTGTGGAGAAAATAGGCAATGTCAAAGCACTTGATGGAAACATCAACCTACTCAGTAAGGTACTCTATGTCCCTGCCATTACAAAGAATTTGATAAGTGTTGGGCAGATAGTAGAGAAAGGGTTGCAAGTCAGGTTCACAAAAGCAGGAGCATTTGTTGAGGATCCAAGTCAAGGATTCAGAAGAATTGCAAAAGGTGAAAAGACAGGTAGATTGTTCACATTTGAATTACAGGACACTAGAAACATTGCTCTCTTTAATTATGGTAGTCAGACACTCACAGAATTGGAAGTATGGCACAAAAGGTTAGCACATATTGGTGAAAGGTCATTAAAGCAAATCTGCAGGGACCAAAGTGTACTTGGACTTCCTAATTTGTCAAAACAACATATGATTTATAAGTGTAGTGCATGTCAATTTGGAAAGTCTCACAGGTTGCCATTCATGAAGAAAGGTTATATGCATGGAGATCTCTTGGAGTTGGTTCATACAGATGTATGGGGACCTAGCAAGGAAGCTTCAATATCTCGATCAAGGTATTATGTCTCCTTTATTGATGATTGCAGCAGATGGACTATCCTATTCTTTATGAAACACAAAGATGAAGTTTTTTCATGTTTCAAAAGATATTTGGCTCTTGTGGAGAATCAAACAGGTAAATCACTAAAAAGGCTAAGGTCAGATGGAGGGGGAGAATACTTCTCCCATGAGTTTGATTTTTTTCTTCAAGAAAGAGGAATCAAAAGAGAGGTAACTACAAGGTACACTCTTGAGCAAAATGGAGTGGCAGAAAGGAGGAATAGGACAATTGTTGAAGCTGCAAGGTCTATGTTAAATGAAAAGCATTTACCTAATTACTTATGGGCTGAGGCTGTATCTACAGCCACTTACTTGATTAACAGGTTGCCTTCAAAATCCCTTGATGGGATGACTCCATATGAGGCTTGGAATGGAAGAAGACCAAGCTTAGATCATTGTAAAATTTTTGGATGTATTGCTTTTGCTCCCTTCACAGGTTAGAGGCAAGATGGATCCAAAGGCAGAAAGGTGTGTATTTATTGGATATGACAACAATCAAAAGGGCTACAGGTTATACAACCCTACCAACAAAGGATTCTTGGTAAACAAAGACGTAGTTTTTGATGAGAACAATTCATGGTATGAAGATTCATGCAAGAAGATCAATTTACCATATGATCTTGAAGAAGATTTTCCAAAGCTTGGTAGAGAACAACCAAAGATTGAAGAACAAGACACCTCAGAGGATGATGAAGAATCTCAGATGGAAAAGATCAAAGCATGGAAGTCTAAAGGTAAAGCAAAATTGCAGGAACTTGGACATGAGGCAGAAACCTCACATCATGGCCTAAGAAGATCTATGAGGGAAAAGAAAAAACCAGAAAGGTATGGGTTTGACACCTCATTAGTAACTAAACATTCTATCTACATAGCACAGGACATAAACCAAGAGGAGCCATCATCCTTTGAAGAGGCCAAAGCAAAATCAGAATGGAAGCATGCAATGAAGGAAGAGATTGAAGCACTTGAGGAAAATAACACTTGGGATTTGGTGCCCAAGACTTCATCCATGAAGGTAATAGGCTCAAGATGGGTCTATAAACTCAAGAAGAATTCTGATGGTTCCATTAACAGGTATGAGGCAAGGCTTGTAGCAAAAGGCTTTGCACAAACTCAGGGAATTGATTATGAGGAGACTTTCTCTCCTGTGGCAAAGATGCCTACTATTAGGGTTTTGCTTAGTATTGCTTCTTCCAAGAATTGGAAGATACTTCAACTAGATGTAAAGAATGCATTCTTGAATGGTTGGATAACAGAAGAGGTATATATGGCACAACCACCTCGTTTTGAGAATCAAGTTTATCTTGATTATGTGTGTAAACTTAACAAATCATTGTATGGTCTCAAGCAAGCCCCAAGAGCTTGGAATTTCAGGCTTGTTTCATTCTTGCAGGACAAAGGCTTTCAACCAAGCAAGGGAGATCCTTCACTCTTTATTAAAAAGAGTAATTCTGAGGTCATCTACTTATGTGTATATGTAGATGATATTATATTGACAGGAAATGATGCAGATGGTATGAAGAAGATCAAAGATCAGATGAGAGAAGAGTTCAAGATAAGTGATTTGGGTTCACTTACCTACTTCCTAGGTTTGGAAGTTGTCTACAAAGATCATGGTTTGTTTCTCACTCAAAGAAAGTACATTAAGGACATGTTGGCAAAATTCAAGATGCAAGATTGTAAGATTGCAGGTACTCCAATGGAGGTCAATCACAAATTGAGCTCACATGAAGGTGAACTCATAGAGGACATCACATCATATCAAAGTCTAGTGGGTAGTCTCAACTATGCCACATTGACAAGAGTAGATATATGTTACAGTGTGAGTGTGCTAAGTCAATTTATGCACACACCAAGGAAACCACATATGGATGCTGCCAAAAGGATTCTCAAGTATCTCAAAGGAACCATAAATGAAGGACTTTATTATCCTTATGTATCTGATTTAGGTTTGAAGCTATTTTTTGATGCAGATTGGGCTGGCTCCAAGGAAGATAGAAGGAGCACTTCAGGTTATCTTACCTTTGCAGGTTCAAAGCTTATTTCATGGTCATCCAAGAAGCAACCCACAGTTGCTCTCTCTTCTACTGAAGCTGAATACAGAGGTCTTGCCATAGCTACACAAGAAGCTATGTGGATGAAGACATTATTCAAAGATCTTGGATTGGAGTTTGGAACTCCAACTATTTATGGTGACAATATGAGTTCTATTCACTTGGCTGCTAATCCTATTTTTCATGCAAGGACTAAACATATTGAAGTTCATTATCACTATGTACGAGAGAAGGTTTTAAGCAAAGAGATTCAAATATCATATGTGTCCACTCATCAACAATGTGCAGATATTCTAACCAAAGCATTGGATGGTACAAAGCTTTGCAAATTCAAGGCTATGATAGGTTTGCAGGTAATCTTGGAAGATTGAAGACCTCAAGCATACTTGGCTTGAGGGGGAGCTGTTGGAGCAATTCTATGACAAGCCTAAGTATTGGCTTGAGTCCCACAAAGTCATAGAAAAAGCCTTAAAATGAAGACTATGTAAAGTTCACTTGTGAACTACCTCTTGTAACTTTTGAAGAGTTTACTTAATGTAAAAGTGAAAGAATCTTAAGTGGTTGAGTCCACTTGATCAAGAATGGAAAGAGGAGCCACAAATTTGTGATTTGTGGTAGGTAGAGAATCAAATCAATCATTGATTGATTGGAGAGTGATTAAGTTAGCCTCCCAAACTCAACTATAAATAGATGGCAGTTTTAGTCGTGGTTAGAGAGACCTATGTGAAGACCTCCAAGAGCTGAGCTTTATGCCATATCAAGGTGTGATTACAAGGCACACATATGTATCAGTAAGTCATTGTATTGTACAAGCAATATACTTTCATTTTCATGATTTTTTGAGTTCATCTTTCCATGTTCTTGTGAAGTGTACTACTCACTGCCATTTCTCTTAGTTTTCTCAGTCAAATTGCAGAGATTGTTTCTCTGAGCTTGGTGCATCATTTTCAGTAATTGTACTTGGTAAAGTTAGCTCTATAAGTCTACTATATGCTCACAAATTTTCATGTCATTTGGATGTTGCAATCTTCAGTTATGTTCATTTGAAGTCAACAGGGTCTGTTCATCTTCACTTCTCTGTTAGGTACCCGACTTTTTTACTCATCTTGTCAGAGCCATTTCTCAGTGCTTATCCAAATTCAGTGATTTAAAGCTTGTTGGATTCAGTCTAGTATAACCATACAAATTTTCATAATCATTGGATTCCTACATTTTGAGTTATGTTGATTTTTCTGCTCACTGGTCTCAAACTGTAGCAGCACGTGAAAATCGGGATGATGTAATCAATTGTTAAAACTCATTCTCACTGTGTGGTTCATTATTTTTTATGAGATTACTCTTAAAAGTTAGCTCTTTAAGTTACCTAGACTTCCCCAAGAGGAATTAAGCTAATTGCTGCTATGCTCAGAGAATTATGTAAAACACTGGACAGGTGTATGAACCAAGAATAGCAAGTTTTCACCTCTGAGCTAACTCCAAATTATCTGTTTTGATCTATCTTTTTGAGAGTAATCTTCCAAGGTACATAGGGTGTCTAATACATCCATTGGCAAGCTAAAAGGGCCCACCATATACTTCTGGAGTTCATTTGGCTGGTGTAGATCAAGGATTTTGCAACACCTCTTCATCTTCAAGCACATACCTATCCATCTCTTCACAGACCATACACCTCGCCATCTCCATGAGTGACCTAATCTTCCATTCAGCAACTCCATTCTGTTGAGGTGTATACGGCACTGTACACTGGTGTTTTATCCCACGTTTAGCTAGAAATGCATTAAAATCAGAAGACATATATTCCCCCCCTCGATCAAAATGAAGGGTGCCTATTTTACATGCCTGGAAATATCATCAATGAAAGTCACGAAGTAAAGGTAATTTCCAAAAGAGGGTGTCTGCATAGGACCACAGAGATCACTATGTACAAGCTGCAATTTCTATGTAGCCCGAACTGAACCATCTTTTGGAAAGGAGGAACACTGCATTTTGCCCAAAATATAGCCTTCACAAACATGTTTTCCAAGTGCCTCAAGCTTGGGCAAACAAGACACCATATCAGATTTCTACAGGCGTAGCAAACTAGCAAAATGCAGATGACCAAAGCGTGCATGCCAAAGCTTTGCCTCTGACATAGCCTGCGCATCATGAACTGCACATGCCGAATCATTCACAGATCTTTCATAGTCTATGAGCTTATATAGCCCACGACATAAAATTCCAGAAGCAATAATAACATCGCCATTTGACAGATCATGAACTGTACATCTGTCATCAACAAATTTCACAACCAAGCCAATCTTGGCTAATGCAGAAACTGATAACAGATTCTTCTTGATCCTTGGCACAAATAAAGCATCTGACAAGGTGAAAGAACTACCATCAACAGTAGTCAGAATGATCTTACCAACTCCCATAACAGGATAAGAGGAGTTGTTGGCGCATGTGACAGTATTCCTTGTAGGGGCAGGCTCGAGTGAAGAGAAGAAACTGCGCTGCGAGGTAATATGTTTGGTCGCCCCACTGTCAAAGTACCAAACATCTGAGTCCACTACAGACATGCACTGCTCATGAGAAGATGGGTCAAAACTGCAAACAGTAGTAAACGCCCATTCTTCTTCCTACACAAGATTAGTAGACTCTATTTTTGGTGTAGAGGCTTCTGCAACAACCATTCCAGCCTCCTTTTTCTTTGCCTCTTTTGCAGCCAGTTTTGGACAATTCTTTATGATATGATCATTCCCTTTACAGTACTTGCAAAACAATTTCTGCTTTTCTGATTTCTTCTCATCTTTATCCTGGTTCTTCGAATGTGCAGCATTTGCAGATTTCTGCTTACTAGTAGAAGAGCTCCATTTTCCTTTGCCCTTCTGACTAGCCAGGAAAGCTTGATCTGCAACATGCATAATGGACCTGTTCTGCCTGGACTGATCTTCCTGCAACAAAACAGAGACTAACTCCTCAAATGATAAGGCATTCGGATTGCCTTTCATCATCAAACAAAGAGTAGAAGCAAAACTCTGATATGAATCAAGAAGACCATTCAGAACAGTCTGCACAAGTGAGCTATCTGGTATAACCTCATCAGCAGAAATCAACTATTCCTTCAAATCTTTGATCTTCGTTAGGAAACTGTCCATAGAATCACCTTCATTCATGTGCTCACTCTCCAACTCTTTTCAGAGGTAAGCAACACGAGCCTCATTCCTATCTTGGTACAATGTGGTAAGTGTATCCCAAGCATCCCTAGCTGTTCTGCAAGAGCGAATGTGAGGAATAATGGCATGTTTGACAGACAAAGCTATCAATGCATGTGCCTGGGCATCTCTGCCATCCCAATGAATCTGCTATGCAGTAGGTGCAGCAGAAACAGTAGCACGAATAGGAATCTGCACAATATCATCTTCGACACCATCTTCATCAGCTCCGGCACCTGTATTCGTAGTACCTGTTGTTACAGGTGTAACAGGACATCTTTCAACACCCTGCACAATGTTCCACAATCCTTTTGCAACCAATACATGTCGCATCATATAAGCCCATAATGGGTAGTTGGTACCATCCAACTTATCCTCAACAGCCAACATACACAATACATCACTGCTTTCAGCCATAGCCGGTAACTAAAATACCTTGATGCAGAAAATTGACTGTATCTCAAAAAGTTGAACAGAACTGCCCAGACAAATTCTGCTAAACCTGTAGCAGACTTTGAGACGCTTATACTGGCGAACAGCAATTGGTATTTCCCTTTGGCACAAAAAGACGAAATAGCCTGCACAAGTGTTGCGATAGTGCGTTTGGAGGCCGAAATCAGCTCAGATTGCGATTTCGGCAACACCTTGAGTATGCTCACCAAAATTCGTACGATTCTGAGACTTCAAACGGAGGAGTGTCGACAGCACCCTAGATGAAGCGACGACCTACTCTGATACCAATTGTTGGAGATAGATGTCTGCGGAAGCACGCGAACAGCACAAGGAAGAAGAAGAAGCTTGGAGCACAACACACAAGACTGAATGTATTACTAGAGAATGTACAAAGATACATAGCCCATTAGGGCAATAGGCGTATATACAAGCCGAGGGAAAAAAACCTCCTAAAGAGGGAAAAAGGTGCCCCGGCGGTCCTAGTGTGTTCACACACATCACTACCTAAATATATCAACAGGTCACACTCTTTGGTCCACTCAAATTTTGTGATTAAAGCATACAAAGGTTTTGCTATGTCAGCAAACTTGTGTACAAATTTTGTATAATACCCGCAATGTCCCATGAAAGTTTGAAGTTCCTTTGCATTTGTTGGTCTTGGAAGTTCCACTATGGCCTTAATTTTCCTTTTATGAGTTGAAATTCCATTTTTGGAGACTATGTGACCTAACATTCTCCCTTGTCTTACAAAGAACACACACTTCTCTGGATTTAAACATACTCTGTATGTTCTACATTTCTTGAATATATTTTCTAAATCTTCCAAATGATCCTGTCTTTTTAATGAAAAAGTACAAAGATCATCCACATAAATTTCCATTATATTCCTCAGGAATCCTTTGAAGATATGACACATCAATCTTTGAAAAGTTGCTGGGGCATTAGTTAACCCAAAGGGCATAACCCTAAAAGCATAAATTCCCCATTCTGTGGAAAAGGCAATTTTATGTTGGTCTTCCAAAGCTATGGGTACCTGATTGTATCCTGAAAAACCATCCAAAAAACTATAGACCTCCTTCCCTGCAACTCTTTCTAAAAGATGGTCTGTTATGGGCAACGGGTAGCTATCTCTTATAGTTGCAGCATTCACTTTTTTCAAGTTAATGCATACCCTGAGTTTCCCATTCTTTTTTGGTACTACAACTATAGGGGGATATCCATTCTGTATACTCAATCTCATAGATGAAATTGGCAGCCAACAGCTTGTCAATTTCTTCCTTTATTTTGGCAGAGTATTTATCATTGAATGTGCAATGTCTTTGTTTGATAGGCTTTGCATCATGTGTAATAGGAATCTTATGCTCAGATTTTAGGGTCAATTCCTTTCAAATCCTTGTAGTTGTAAGCAAACACATCCCTATAGTTTCTGGCCAAATTTCTTAATGCTTCGTCCTCTTGATTTGTCATGTCATCAGCTATTACAATATGTCTTTCTTCCCCCTCTTCCTGGGTGATCATTACCTTCTTAGTTTGTTCCTCATTGTCATATGCCTCCCCTCTTTTCTTTTCTCTCTTTGGTTTCATTTTTAGAAGTAGTATGTCTTCTACTTCATAAGTCTTGAAATTTGCAGGTACATCAAACTGTTGATCCTTGTTTGTCATTTTCTCATTTTTTTTCATCTTCTTGGTCTTTTTCTATTTCCTTGTGTTTGTTTTTTCTATATTTGCCTGAGATTTTATCTTTTATTGCATCTGTAGCTTTTACCTCTTCCAAATATTGTGTTTTACCATTTTTCAATATCATTTCTTCTTCCTGGTCCTCTTCTGTTTTTGATACCTTTATCATTTGTATTCCTATGTGAAAGACATCATATCCTTCTTCATTTTGGAATTTCACTCCCACATACTCATCTTTGGCTAGATCCATGGTAGCCAAAATCTGGTTCCAACCATAAGGCTCAAATTCTTCATCTTTGAATTTTTGTGGTATATAGCTCTCATCCTGTAATTTTCTCCCTTCTACACAATCTTCTTTTCTTAATCTTCTTTTCCTATTTGTAAGGTTTCTTATCATATTGCACTTCCATATTGATGATTCTGTTTCATTCTGATTCTTCACTTAATTCTTGATTTGCCATTCTTGAGGGGACATGTCACAATATTGACTATTTCTTAAATTCACTTTGGTTATCCTTCCTTTGCTCTGAAGATATAGGCAATCATTACCCCAATCTTGCACAATTTGCATTTGTCTCATAAATGTCTTCCTAGGATAATTTCATATGAAGTGGATTGTGGAAATTCAACTATGGCAAAAGTATGCTCTATTTCTATTCCACATATTTCCACAATCACCTTTTCCCATATTCCTAGGGGTTTTTCTATGTGTCCATCTGCAAGTTGTAATCTCATTTTAGTGGGTATTAATTCATTTTTTCCCCATCTTTCCCAAGTTTTTTTAGTCATGATGGCCACACCTGATCCACTATCCAATATAGCTTTGGCATGATTTTTACCAAATTGTATTCTCATAGTTGAGTTTCCTTCTTCTCATTCACAATATCCTCCAATTTTATCAATAGGAATGTACAACAACTCCTCCAATTCTTGTTGTTGTGGATCAAAATTCTCTGGTATTGCTTCCCCCTTTTTCATATTGTGTTGCAGGTGAAGATTTTGTTTTACTAATTCTTCCATTGTGGTGTGGTATAAAATTGTACATTGTTTGTCTATATTGATTTGGAAGGTTATTTGTGCATTATCTTCCAGATCAAGAGTTTTTCTTATTTCTGTTGCATTTGCTTCCCCAACTGTTGTTGGACAATTGTCAGGTTCCCTCATTTTAAGTTGTGTTTCTTGTATGATTTGTTTGCATCTTTGCATTCTTTCATGCTCTAAATCTGGCATAGGGTAAGCCATTACATGGTCTATAGGATTTGGTCCCTCTTGAATACTTCCCTTATATGCTCTTATCAAAGTTTCCAAACTTTGTGAATTTTTTGCCTCTTGCTGAGTTGGCTTATTCTGAGGTTGAATATTGTTTGACTGTTCTATAATCTCTTCTTCCAAATTTTTTCCCATTCTTATTTTTTTCTCCCATCTCCCTTTTTGTCTGTTTTTCTTTTCCTTTGGAAATAAATTCTTCTTTTGTTCTTTAGTTGTTTCCTGTTGTTTAGCTTGTGCTCTTGTTATATCATTTATATTTACTTGATCTTGGTCACTCAATTCTTCTTGCTCCATTATGTTGACTGTTTTTAATGGTATGTTATTAGATGTGTTTTGTTGTTATTGAGGATTTCTTGGACAATCCTTTATTAGGTGTTCCCTACCACAATCCTTGCAATAAGCTCCTTCTATCCTTAGTGTAGGAGGTTGTGGATAGTCTCTAATGAAATGTTCCCCTCCACATCTATAACAAGTTATTTTTTTACTCCCCTTGAACTAAGGTTTCTGATTGGACATGTAATTATTGGTTATGTACATAAATGTAGTTGTATCCATTTCAATTCTCCCATTTCCCAAGTCTAGGGCTTGCAATTCTGGTTCTCTCAGCTCATATCCTTCCCACTCTTCTTGATATCCTTCATTCCAATGATAATCTTCTCTATAAGATGATCTTAGACTTGAGCTTTCTTCTTCTATTGGTGTGTATTTGACTGGTACCACATTTGTTGGTAGTGGAGGTTGTTGCCCAAGTACAGGTCTTGGTTGCTCAAAAAATCTAGATTCTCTTTGTGAATTATGTTGATTTGCATATTCTCTTTCCTTAATAGGTTGTTTATTGTAGAAGCATTCTTCTCTGGTATGATTTGTCCATTTTCTTTCCAATGTACAGTATTTGAGTGTTTTCCTATCTTGCAAATGTTGTGGTTTTTGATATGGACATTGTTGTACCAAATGATTTTCTCCACAGTTATAGCATTTCTTATTTGTTGCTATCCTGGTGTTTATCAGATTTTTCTTGGTGCTAACTTCTAAGGGTTTGGCAATTGCTTGTGCTAATTCTTCTACTGGTGGGATTTTATCTTCATTTGTTCTTGGTTGATCAAATGCTAATAGATCTTGTCCCCGCTTATCCTCTAAGTCTATTGCTTCCTTAACACATGCTCCTAGGTCTGGGCACCTTCTATAATACACCAAGGTTCTTAATTGGGCACTTCTCAATCCTTCTATGAATAGAGATACTTGTCTTGCCATGGAGGGTACTTCTTCTCTGGGACATCTGTCAATGTATTGCTTGAATCTCCTAGCTGCCTCTCTGACATTTTCACCTTTTTGCTGTTTAAAGCTATGTATCAAGGTAACTGTGCTATGTTTTATTCTAGTTTTTGAGAATTCCCCTATGAAGGCTTCTAGGAAAGATTCAATATCCGGATACATTTCCTTTCTCAAGGGGAATGAACCAAGATAGTGCAGGTCCAGTTAGGGTTAGACCAAATGCTTCAAATTGCACTTTATAATCCTCAACTTCTTTTGCTCTAATTAATTGTCTAAATTCTGCAGCATGAGCATGAGGATCAGAATATCCTTCATATTGAGTCTTCATGCATTTGGCTACTTGATAGGGCCTAAGCATTCTTCCCTGATTCTGCCACTGATGTCTCCTTCTAAATGGAAAATCATTAAGTCCTTCTGCTTCTCTTTCAAAAGGGTTTGGGGAAGTATGTATTCTCCTACCTTGTTGTTGCTCACTATTATTGTGAATTTCATGTTGTCTTGGCAAGTCTGGTTGCCCTAGGTTTTGTTCCCAAGGTCTCTTATCTACACATTGCCCTAAGTCATTAGAATTTTCTGGGTCCTATGAGAAGATGTATACACATCCCTGTCTATCCTCATATCTGCCATCCTTGAATTGTGCTACTGGTGTTATATTCAGGGGAACTTCTAAGTTTCTCAATCTAATGACAAACTTATGCATCCCATCCTGATATACATAGGTTCCAAACCTATTTGTATACATATATTTAAAAAAAATTCTGTAATCACCAGTTTCAGAAGATTCATTGGTTTCATTTAAATTTTCCATATTATTTTCTTGCCCACAATCTTTTTCTTGTAATTCTCCTATCACTGCTTCTACCTTCTTCCTTCCTAGATCTTGTTTAGGAGGTGTGTACAATTTATTACCGGATCTAAGAATCATTCAACTTACTCACAATCTTTTGAAAAAAATTGTGTTTTTCACGATTCTGTGGAGAGAATCGTGTCTTTCACGATTCTGTGGAGAGAATCCTGTTTTTCACGATTCTGTGGAGAGAATCGTGCTTTTCACGATTCTGTGGAGAGAATCGTGTTTTTCACGATTCTGTGGTGAGAATCGTGTTTTTCACGATTCTATGGAGAGAATCGTGTTTTTCACGATTCTGTGGAGAGAATCGTGTTTTTCAGGATTCTGTGGTGAGAATCGTGTTTTTCACGATTCTGTGGAGAGAATCGTGTTTTTCACGATTCTATGGTGAGAATCGTGTTTTTCACGATTCTGTTCCTAGACAATCGTGATTGCTCACAATCGTTAGAAACACGATTTTCTTATGAAAACCGTGCTCTGGGAATCGGGATTTTGTGTTTTATTTCAGAGAATCGCAATTTTGTGTTTGACTACAGAATCACGATTCTGTGCAGATTTTGAAAATTTTTGAAGTTCTTAATTTTTAAGTTTTTGTTTCTCCAAAAGAATCACCTTATTAAAATTTTAACATGCAATAAAAGAGTTTTAACAATATTATTATCTTTTCTAAGTAAAACTCAAAATTCTAAAAGTCACGATTCTGTGATTTTCACTAATTTCTGTGTTTTCTATGCTCTAATCATCATATGAGAACTAGAAATAATGCAAAAATTTATTGGAAATTCCTTACCTTGCTTGTTTGATAAAAAAAAATCCAAAAGCTTTGTGGTTGCAGGAAATCGCAATTCTGTCCACTCTCTCTCTCTCCCTCACTCAAATGAGCTTTTTTCTGAGATTCCAGGGTTTTATAGACTTCACACAATCGCGATTTTGTGCAATTTTCTCAGGATTTTCACTTTGTACTTGTTCAATTTTTATTCTTCAACAATTTTATGGTTTTAATTCACAATTCCTAACTTTTCATCACAAGTCACTCCCTTTATCCCATTGGTGAAAATCGCGATTCTGTAGCTAATTTTCAATTTACTCACTTGATGCTCAATTCTCACTAATATTTTGAAATTTGATTTTCTTACTCACCCACTTTATGAAAATCTCTTACAACCTCTTACCTCAATACCCAAGTGTGCAAAAAATAATTCAAATTCTTTTCCTTATAGAAAATCGCGATCCTATGCAGAGAATCGTGTTTTTTCTTAACTTCAATTTTTTTATTTTTCTTTACACTTAGTCTTCTTCAAGATTCTTCACCAACTCCAAATCACTTGTCACTTGCAATTATACACCATCAAACTCATAGGAAACATATTTTTTGAGAAATTGGACAGCAACTTTCACTCATTATTATTTTTTTCAATTTTCAAAATTGTTTTCCACTTTCAACAATAATACTCCAGTCCAATTTCTTTTTAGAAAAAATAAATTTGTTTGAATTTTGTGATGGATTTTATGAATTTTTTTAGTATTTTGCCCTAAATCAAGGTAAACACTTATTTTAGGGTTTTCTTGTTTAGAGGTCCATTAACCTTTCGTTTCATGATTAGTTATACTCTTTTATGCTTGCAATCAAATCAGTTTATGAGCAGAGCTTCCCAAAGAAAAATGTGCTAAGAAGTGCAATTATTCATTCATGCAAAGATAAACTCAAACATTCTTCTTTTCAAGATGCAAATAAATCTTTTCTCAAGATTGTTGCTTTGCCTTTAGCTAAACAAATGGATCTTATCTATTTGCATATAGCTACTTTACTTGACTTTCCTCAATGCAATCATGTCATCTTTCCCATGATCAACAATTTTGCTTGGTACTTGGTCAAAAAGCACTCTACAAATGCAAAGATAGTCACATTTTACCTTGTCCTCAACTATCTTGATTCAATTTTTCACACACCTGCACTTTACTTAAAAAATGATATGAGCAACTATCAATTTGCAAGAATTTCACCACTTCTTTATCTCAAAAGGCTATCTTTTGCTTTCTTTTCCCAAAAGACAAACAAAGAAACCTACATTTTCATATTTCCTTTTCTTGATTAAAGAGTATTACCTTTTCAATGTGTTCAATACCATCATCAATGGAAGATCCAGCAAGGTCCAACTTCAATGAAGCTTTTGCTTTACTTCCCCGACAACGGTGCCAAAAAATGTTTGTTGTTACCCTTTGGAGTTTCCTCTCCAATCATTTTAGCATAAAGAATCAACAATACATCTTACATTTTTCAATCCGGGAAGTATACAAAGACCACAGCCCCTTCTAGATGATGGAATCCAAAAAATAAGAGAAATATGACTGGATTTCTGAGAAATAATGAAGATGAAGAGAACTTAGGGTTTTGATTATCTTGATCAATACTACATCATTTCCAATTATCTTGGTGCCTAAAGTGTGTTATTTTCTCAGCAGAACACAATTATGAAGTCAAATCTCAAAAATGATACCTATAACCTTCAGACGAGACAATCGTGATTCTGTGAAATTTGACAATTTCCATCTCCAGCTCTATTCTCCAAAACTTTCTCACTCCATACATCAAGAATCACCTCTCTTCATACACATTAATCGAAAATACACAGTAGAAGCTTGCAAATTCCATGGATCACACATAGAATAGACTCAACAAATCTAAAGAAAATACTTGAAAGGAAGAAACACGATTTCTGCAAGGAGAGCTCTTCAAATTACTTGGATAGCAAAAATAATACAACCAACCCTCTCAAAATAGAGGAAATTATCTTTTATACATTTTCAAGTGTCCCTTTTCACACTTGATTTTTGGTCCTTTTTCCTTCTAATCTAAAAATATGCTATCAAAGAGCTTCCAAAAATTCTAGAAAAAATACATATGATTCTAATTTACATGAGGAAGACTCTTCCTCATTTTTACATCATTTGCATAAATATTTCTACAATTTTTTGACATTTTACAAATAGTTTCCCTTCAAAAAATGCTTCTTCTAACATAGACTCAGATGTTTGGTACTTTGACAGTGGAGCAACCAAACATATTACCTTGCAGCACAGTTTCTTCACTTCACTTGAGTCTGCCCCTACAGGGAATACTATCACATGTGCCAACAACTCTTCTTATCCTATTATGGGAGTTGGTAAGATCATTTTGATTACTGCTGATTTTCAGATGCTTTATTTGTGCCAGGGATCAAGAAAAATCTGTTAGCAGTTTTTGCATTAGCCAAGATTGGCTTGGTTGTGAAAGTTTTTTATGATAGATGTACAAATTCATGATCTATCAAATGGCAACATGATTATTGCTTCTGGCATTTTATGTCGTTGTTTGTATAAGCTCATAGACTATGAAAAATATGTGAATGATTCAGCATGTGTAGTACATGATTCTCAGAATATGTGAGATGCAAAGCTTTGACATGCATGCTTTGGTCATCTGAATTTTGCTAGTTTTCTATGCCTACAGAAATCTGAAATTGTGTCCTTTTTGCTTAAACTTGAGGCACCCAGTAAACATGTTTGTGAAGGCTGTAATTTGGGCAAAATGCAGCGTTCATCCTTCCCAAAAGATGGTTCAGTTCGAGCTACTCAGGAATTGCAGCTTGTACATAGTGATATATGTGGTCCTATGCAAACACCTTCTTTTGGAACGTATCTTTACTTCATGACTTTCATTGATGATTTTTCCATGCACGCATGGGTATATCTATTGAAAGCAAAGTCCAATTTTTTTATGTGATTCAAACAGTTTTTGGTTTTGGCTAAAAATCTATCAACATTTAAAATGGGCACCCTCTATTCTCGTTGAGGGTGGGAATATATGTCTTTTGACTTGAATACATTTCTGGGTGAATGTGGGATAAAACATCAGTGTACAATACCATATACACCTCAACAGAATGGAGTTGTTGAATGCAAGAATAGGTCTCTCATGGAGATGGCAAGTGTTATCGTTAGTATCCATGTGAAAGGCCAAATGACCATCGGATATGCTCTTTAATAAAACATATAGTGGCTGGTCAGCCACAGACTGTAAGTTTGACCACATTTATAAGACCTAAGAAGTCTGTCTTCATGCTCCCTGTGTACTGTGTTTATCCTATGTATTCTACAGCCTCTGTGTGGAGTACTGTGTGCGGCCCTAGGAGCTCAGTATTCTACTCCAAGGATATCATCGTGCAACTCTCGAGAAGGAGAGTGCATTGTGGTGTACCACTATTGAATTACTTCACTGGTATCAGAGTAGTTCGATGCAAAAAGCTTTGTTCATTTTGTGTGAGCGAGGGAGGACCTCAATGATCAAGGAAGATAGAGGTTCCCGATACTTCCTGGGAGGTCACCCATCCCAGTATAAGGCGGCGACCAAGGCATAGACCTTGGCATACCTTGTCATCCGAGTCACCGAAGTCACCGTTGGTATCGTTGGCTGTGTGCGAGGGAGGACCTCAACGATCAAGGAAGATAGAGGTTCCCGGTACTTCTCGAGAGGTCACCCATCCCAGTATTGTTCCTCCTAGAGCTCGATTAATCATGGCAATCTCTTGCCACTAAGCTACACTCTTGTGGTGTCTAAAGAAGGGAAAAGACTAAGGTTAACATTACCTTGAACATGTTTTGGTCCCTCAAAGCTTCATTCTTTGCCTTCAAATCCTGTTTCTGAAGCATTTTTGGGGTGTCTTTTGGAGCCATTTTGCACATAGTTGTCTTCACACGGGTCCAAGAAAATCAAGAAGAGTATTCTTTGTACTTCTTTGACAATAAATATCAACCTTTGGGGTTGTGTTTTCAGCCACACTCATAAAAGTACAAGTTTCTTGAAAGGTTTTCAATTTTGGTGGGAGGAGTCGCTGCAAATTTATGCAGGTTTTTTGAGCATAAAACATCAGAGTTGATAGACACTTGCAGGTGTTGTTGGCTAGTTTTTGGGTTGTGCATTCAGCCTTTTAGTGTCATTTTATTGCATATGTAGCTCAATGATGAGTAGAACCTCCTTTAATGTCAATCCAGAAAGACGTGAGGATGGTATGATGACCTCAAGCAAGTGAAGGCACTAGTGCGTGAGTCAGAAGCACACAGACATGCACACACATACACACACATGTGCACACACGGCAAGACAAAGAGAAAGACAATGGAGTTCTTTTAGATTACTTCCAAAATGCTCATACAAGTTCAATTCTATTACAAGCTAACCTCAAAAATGAGCTCTCTAGCTCTATTTATAGTTTTTTACTAGCTTTTGGCCTTGTCCAAACCTAGTGTCCGGCTTAGTTAAAAATTAGGTTCTTGGGCCTATTTGGAGGCTCAAACGGAGTCTAAAAATCATGAAAATTGGTACGATGATACTTATAATACTCCTCAAGCTCGAGGACTCCTCGGCTTGCACAAAATGGAGTTACAAAAAGGTGAAATGGTATTTACAATGATTTGTAGTGATGAGAATCACTGTTATGAAGATGTTGTTTTGGAAAAATTTGAATGGCCTACTTGCCAGATCTTCGGTGACTACTTAGTCTGCTTGTGCCTTCTCTCCGCTCTGGCTCCCTTCTTTGGCTTCCTTGTCTTATGAGTCCTTCGGTGCCTTGACTGCTGCCAACACCCCGCTCTCTCAGGTCTGTCGTCTCTGACAGACCCTTGTCTAGCTGAGTGTTGGACATAATATTGAACCACATCGGAAGCAAGGTGGTGTTCTTCTAATCGCAGCCCCCGTGCTAGGTCTGTTAACAATGCATCCCAATCCACTGGATCTGGGACGTCTGGATGGGGCACCCGCAATTGATCTGAGTGGATGGTCCTCTCCACAGCAAATAGTTGGAGGAGATGTGAGGGCTTGGGTACAAATTTTTCTGAGTGATATTCCCAGAACCCTGTGATGAACATCTCCTTGAAGGTCTGCTTGAAGCATGCTGGGAGGTATTTTATTCTTGCGTGCCAGGCATATACTACCTTTATTGAGGGGGTAGTGCTCATGTCATATACTAGGTCTTGGTTGCCTGCAGTGAAGCCAACTCCTGAGAAGTGGGGGTCCTTGATGTTCTTGAATGTCCTGAATGTGATCAGCATTAATTCAAAGATTTTCATGCACATTTGTGCCATCACATCAGGTGTGTTCCGTAGTCGAAGGCTCCAGTGACGGATTGTAGAAATCATATAAACAACTGTGGGAGGTCCTTGTGGAGGTGCTAGATAGACATAATTTAACCACTTTGCACAGCCTTTGACGTTCTTTACAGCAATGGTAAACTTGGGCCACGTGCATCTTCGGAGGACTAGAACATAACAAGGGTTGTATTTGATAAATAGCGGCATGTTGTTCCAGGTACGAACCATTTCAGGATAAGTTTCTAAAAGTCATATCCGCCAGGTGGGTTGATGAATGGATCCTTTTTTAGCACTCTCTGGGATATCATCAAGGCCGAATTGTGTGGCAAATGTTGGAGCCTTGCCACATCGTTGTTTAATCTCTGCGTTATAATCTGCCAAGAGTACACAATATGGCACATACTGATCATCGTTGGTGCCTATCCATCTGTGATGAGACATACTGCAGAAATATTCTGACTTTATGATAGTGTCTTCCAATTTAGCCATTGATTGGATTTGGATTGCCACTCGATCTTCATGGGTTTTAGCTATCTTTTCGAGTGTCTGAAGCCATTCGGGTGCTTCGACTTCCAGGGTGTCCATTCCTTCCGAGGTTTGCTGACCTCCTGGCATGGGCATAGGAACATATGGTTCCTCATACGATTCATCCACCTCAATGGATACCAATTCATCTGGCTCTGGTTCTATAACTAGAGAGGGTTGTCTTTCATATTCCAGTAACTTCTTCTGCAATTCTGCCACCTGCTCTATTAATGCCTTTACCTCCTCTGAAGTCGAGGTTATCTCTATGACCTTGGGTTCTATAACTAGAGAGGGTTGTCTTTCATATTCCAGTAACTTCTTCTGCAATTCTGCCACTTGCTCTATTAATGCCTTTACCTCCTCTGAAGTCGAGGTTATCTCCTTTGTCTTCATTGTATCTGAGGGGACTGCTTTAAACTGCTCTGGGTCGATCTCGTGCGGGGAGCCTTCCATTGCAGCTTCTATGTTTTCTTTGTTTTGCTTCTGTAGACGCTTGTTCTCTTCAAGGGTGGTAGCCATGTGTTTTCTGAGTAGGGTCAAATTACGTCGGACTCTTAGATTATCTGCTTGGTAGACTTCAAGTAAAGCTTCGAGTTGTTTGACGCCTGACAATTGTGATGGTTGGGGTGTCTCCAGGAGGGTTTGATGGGCCTGCTCGAGTGTGGTATAGCGTTGATTGAGGTCAGTGTTTTCATCTTCTATAGTTGTAAGCCGCCTCTGTAGTTGTTGGTGATTTGTAGTTAGTTGACGATGACGGTCTTCGAGAGCCTGATACTCACTCTGTAGTTGGTACACACATTGATGCAACGTTGAAAACATATTATTTACATTAAAGAATGCAGGGAAGGCAGAGGATGCAGGGGGAATGGGGAGGGGAAAGAGAGTCGTGAATGATGTGGAGTCAAGTGGTCAGGTGGGTGGAGGGGGTATGGGAGATTGAGGCTGTGTGGGGGGAGGGAGTGGTGCTGTGGCTGGTGATGTTTCCATGGTGTCAAACGTGTGTGTGACTGTGTAGATGGGGACAGTGGGTGGGGTGGATGTGATGTTCGTGAATAGTGTTGTGAAACTGGGCATGGTAACTCCTCCGAATTGGATGCCGGGAGAGAGAGGAATTCCCATGACATATGTGGTAATGGTGGAAGAGGGGGTGGTAGTGCCATGTGGTGAGGTGAGATGTGTAGTGAGAGGTGAGGTCTGTGGTGAGAGTGGTTCCACCTGATGTTCTTCTATTTGTGTGTTATCTCCTGGTTCTGATACATTGATGTGAATTTGCTTGTCGGATCGCAGGGGGCGGGTAGGCACTCATTTCTCAAAGCGATGGATATAAGCCATAGCTGCATGAATAGCTTCATCTAAGCCTATCGCGTCTGCGTGCAGGTTCATTGATTCAATAAACATGTCATCCATGCCTTCCTCGGCTAACATTTGGCTCATGAGCACCTTTCCTGTTTTGAGCGACAGTTTGTGTTGTTCTTGGACTCGCTTCATGGTTTCATACAATCTTTTTATTTGGGCCGAGTAGGCTGGGGCTCTTGCTAGTTCTGAAAGTTCTTCATATTCTTGATCATACTCCTTGTTTGCTTCTTCTTCTTCTGTCTCTTCTTCATCCTCTTCTACTTCTACTACTTCCGGTTGGGTCGGGGCTGAAGTTGTAGTACTGGGTTGTGGTCCTTGGGTCTGCTCTGCTTCTGTCTCCAGGTTAGACTCATTGATCATGTGGGCAATTTCTTCATCTGTCAAATCGGCTAGGGTGTAGCCTTGTGGGAACTCCAAGTCCGATGGAATCGGAGGGAACACCAGATTGGGTCCTTCTACACTTGGTCTGGGTAGGCGAATGGTAAATGGTCGGACACGTCGCTTTTGTGGAGGGGTCACCTCTGGTGTGGTGGTGGCTCCCCTTGCTTGGGCACACGGTAATTGCACTCCCCCTCTCATTTTCTTCGAAGGAGGACCCGCCGTTGATAGCCGTCTTTGGAATTCTTGGGCCCTAGACCATACTAGTGCTCTTTGAATGGGCACGTCGTAAGCTAAGCACCTATAAATTATTTTTGTTAGAGCACAGCATCCATGAAGCACATTCTTCTGTTTCTTATTCCATCATTGATGGGCTAGGTGGATTTGATCGATGATCCAGTGTGGCATATTGATGGTGAGATTCTCTGTCTCTGCCAAGTACAAGCTGAACCAGATCTTTTTTGGTGGCATTGTGAAGCATTCTTGGGTGGGGAAAGCGAAGTGCTGCATGATCGTTCGTAGGTGGAGAGCGATGGTTGGTGTCATTGCTACCACGTCCTTCAATTTGTTGAGATCCTTGTGCTTCATCCTGCCTGGAATCATTGTTTCTTTCTTAGTGGGAATATGCATACCTTGCATGTTCAATGCTTCTCGTACTAGGTTGAGGGTCAGTTTGAATCTTTTGAGCTCGTGGCCTGGTGTCAATGAGGGTAGCACGAAGGTACTATCGCCTCCTTTAGCCCTGCTAGGGGTGATGGTACTAATAAAGTAGGAACAACGCAGGAAATCTGGCTTAGGTAAATGTGCCCAGAATTAGCCATCCAAGCCCGCTTTGGTCCATACTGATCGCATTACTTCTGCATTCTGATATTGCTCAAATTCACGGGTAAAGAAATGATATCGTCCCCATTTGCCATTAAACTCAAGTTCTACCTCCCAAAAGTAGGTGCCGTCTCCCAATGGCCCTGCAACATCATTGAACCAATGCGCATGTTTCCCCACTTGAGAAGTGTGCCCCTGAGGCGGGTCCTGAATAGGAAGCACATGCACAACTCTAAGTTCTTGAGGTCTCTCAGTGAGTTGTGGTTCCAGAAGGAGGGTTTCAATGTCCACTATCTGGGCGCTAGACCTTGCCTGGGAACTGGTGCCTTCGGTTTCTGCCATGTTACAGCTTGCTTGCCCGTTCTGTGAGAATATATAATCATGCGTTAACATTGTAAAGGACAAGGTAGAACAATTTTTGTCCCCATACAACATTAACATGAGGTGAATGATGAATTAGTCAATCAGTGAGTGCTCGATGATTGTGTGTGTTGTTAGTCCTATGAGCTAAGTGAAAAGATGCAGTGTGAGAATGATGCAGTTAGTAGGTGGAGATGAATGTACAAATGGGATCAGGGGGTTTATTACAAGCTTTGGGCTGCCAAACATAGTGAATGACTTTATGTTTTGGTTTTGTGGAGACTCTGGAGGGCTTTATGAGGGTGTCTGCTTGGAAATGAGGCTTTATAGGGACCCATTTGCAAGTGATTATGCTCGTGCTCATGTGTAAATGTGTGTTTGTGTGTATTGAATGAGAGTGGGCATCGGCTCTTCGAGTGAGTGAACCCTGTTGTACATGGTGCGATCTATGTGTGACTAGTTGAGCCTGCAAGCAAGCCTTAGGCACCCAAATTTGTCTTTATTGTGGGCCAGCCTTCATCGACTTCTTGGGTACCCAGATAGATTTCACTTTCACAGAAGAACTTTTGGAAGGCTTCTTATTAGTATCATGTCGTTGATCACTAATAGGAAGTTGAGCTAATTGTTGTGGTTTGACCGCGATAAGACGCTCGCCTTTCCGCACCCACACTTGTTCTGGTGGTTGAGGCATCATGCTTCGTATTTTCTTTTGGCTTCGAGCATAAGTCGTCTGCTTCTTCTGCCTTTTATCTGTCTTTGGTTGTTGCATCCCGATGGCCTTTGGAAAAGAAGGGAGTTCCATTGCATCCTTGACTTCTGTGTTGCGATAATCATCCCCCTGCATCATCATCCCTCTGTGGGTAGTGGGGGGGCTGATGGAGTGGGTTGTACCAAGTCTCCTGATTGTAGTCCTTGGAGATGGATCGTGAAAGGGGCTACTTGTTCTTCTTCTTTACAGGAGGTCTCTGTGGCAATTTCGCGAGGAATCAGAACGTGTGAAAGTGATCCACACATTCTTTTAGTGGGTTGAACCCCTGATTTCCGCCCCTGGAAGAATTCCAATTGTGAGTACTTGAGGGCTCGTGCAATTGGCACATCATAAGCCAGGCATCTTTAGATGATTCTTGTAATGGCGCAGCAGCCATTCAAAGTAGGCTTCCTCACTCCTCGCTTTCCTGCTTCATATAACTGATCAAGGATCCATACTGGCATTTTCATAGGTAAGCTCCCGGTCTCTGCTAGGTATAAGCCATACCAGATCTTCTTATGAGGCTGGGTGAACCGGTCTTGCGCTGGAAATGTGAAGTGTTGAAGGCACATCCGCAGTGGTATGGCAATGTTGGGGGTGAGGGCACACATTTCTTTCAACTTCTTGATTTTGTTGTTCTTCATTGACTCTGGTATCAAAGGATCTCAATCGGAGGGTACATGGGTGCCATACATCTGAAGGGCCTCCCTGATTAAAGTGATATTCAACTCAAACTTCTTCATTTCTTCCTGGTTTGATAGAGAGGGCACCAGGAATGTGCCTGAATGATCTTTGTCTCCTATCGCCTTGAGAGTTGCAATCAAGTAGTAGCACCGAAGAAAATCAGGTCTAGGCAAGGCTGCACTGAAATAATCTTGCAATCCCGCTTTTTGCCAAATATCTTGAAGAGGGGCAACATTTTGCAATGCTTCAAATTCTCGTGAGAAGAACTGAAAGGTCCACCACACTCCTCCACGTTCCAACTTGGATTCCCAGATATGATCTGCGTCTCCCAAATCTCCTGGCATCTCATTGAACCAATGAGAATGCCCCTTTACTCTTTCTGTCAGGCCACTTGGTGGATCCGGAATGGGAATTCTTCTCACATTCAAAAGCTCTTCAGGCCTTGCTGTCAGTGGGGCCTCCACAGGCATGGTATCCCAATTGCTTTGAGTGCTAGTGCCTGCCTCAGAGCTTGTGCCTGCCTCAGAGCTCGTGCCTGCTGTTGCTACCATGGGAATCGGGTGCTTATCTGCTAGAAGAAATGCACATTAGTGTTGCATAGGAAACAGGATGTAATGGTGTTCCCTTCACAATACTAACATGACAATCCAGAAGGTTAGTGGTTAGGGTGAAGTGTTCGTGATAGATGTAAGTGGTGGTTAGTGGTTAGTGTACTCCTAAATGCATACTGTGGACATGCAAAGTACTCAGAATGCACCTACATCAGAGTGGATGGATTTACAAAATTGGGACTGGGGGTTTGATATAGGGTTTAAGTCTCCAAACTTTGATAGAGGATTTGTAGCTCTTAGAGCTAATGACAGGTAAAGATTTATGAACTAGATTGTGATGGATTTGGGACCTTTTGGGTACCCATTTCCAGACATTACTCGGTTTGACTGAGTGTGGGTTAGTGTGGGATTTAGGTAGAGTTCCTAAGTTGTTTGTCGAGAGGACTTGTGAGTGTTGAATTATTCCAGTGACTAGAGTTGGAGCTATTTGGGCTCGTAAATAGGCCTTGGGCACCCATATCTGTCTAGCGTTGGGGCTAGCCTTCATTGACCGCTTAGGGACCCAAATAGACGTGGTATGCCTAGGAGGTGGCCTAGGCTTTTGACCTTGATGGTGTGGCTTGTTTTGTGCCTCCTTGAGAACCTGTTACTAGAGCTGTGGGTTTTCCATCCTTGCGCATCCAGATCTGCTTCGCGCCATGAGGTACTCCGTGTTGCACTGGTTGGTGCTCTTGCTTCTTGGTCATCAGCCTCCTTCGTGTCATGTGATGTTTGGTCTGCATGTTTGGACCCTTCTTTGGAACAGCTGGGAACTCCTCATTGACTTTTGTACCTTCGGTAAGATTGACAATCCTCTGCACCATAGAACTTTGGACAAGTACAACATTGTTATGTTCATGTGGGTTCCTGGAGGGACTAAGGGTTGGTGCCTTTTCTACTGGTTTGAGTGCTGGTTTTTCTAATTCAATCATAAGGCGGCTTTGGCCTGCCCAAGCCTGAAGAAGTCCACTTCTTAGGTTGAGGTTGACTGCATGATCATAGATCCAGTCTTGGCCCAAGACAAGAGGCTCGGTAAGATCCTCGTCTTCACATACTAGCACTTTTGCTGGCATTAGACCTCCTGAATGTAGAGGGGAAGCTCCACCTCTCCCATGCAAGGGGTTTCGACACCTCCTAATCCTATTAGATATGCTTCTAGGGGTTTTACCTCCAATTGCAATTGTTGGCAGTAAAAAAGCCGAACTGCACTAGTGGCGGCTCCTGAATCAATCAAAGCTCTCACGCTCGTTGTACTATCTCCTTGTCCTATTTCTAGGGTCATAAAAGGTCGCCGATCAACTATCGTATGGGTCCGCTTACCTGAAGCCTCACACATGGCAATGTGATAACCATGAGCTTCATGATTGTCAGTCATGGCCTGATCTCTACCTTGTCTTCGCAATTTCATTAGTCGAATGCGTTCTAAAGCTTCGGCCTGTGCTTCTTCACAAATTCGCTTTTCCTCTTCCTTACGTTTTTTTGCAGTAGTGAGTCGATTAAGCATTTCTTCTGTTAGGGGTTCTTGATATAACTTGACTCTGCATCCGCTTATGTAACTTGGTATTACGTCACCCTCTAGAGTGGCTAGTTGTACTGCTCCACTTGTGGAGATCCTATTGATAATCATTGGTCCATAGCCCCTTTTCTCTAATTTTCGTGCATGTTGCTTCAATGTGTAGACTAGGACTAGGTCTCCTGCTTTCAAGCCTTTATCCTTCACATGTGTATCAAAATACGCCTTTTGCCTCTTCTTGGTTGCATAGATTCCTGCTGCAGCTCTCAATCGTGTCTCACCTAGACGTTCAAGATCGAAGATTCTAGAGGACTGTCCAATCATTCTCTTGTGCCACTTTCAAGGTAGGTATCAAAAAATCCAATGGTAGCACTGCATTCTGGCCAAATACCATCTGAAAGGTTGTGGCTTGGAGTACCATTTTATAGGCAACTCGATATGCCCAAACAGCATGGTGTAGCTGTTTGTCCCAATCAGAGCGTTTGTTATTCACCAGTTTAGTTAGCACATTGCATAAGATCTTATTTGTGCTCTCAGCCTGGCCATTAGCTTGTGGATGATAGGGGGCGGACTTCTTATGTATCACCAAGAATTCTTGGAGAAGGTTTTCTATGACTTCATTCAAGAAGTGTGTGCCTCTATCACTCACCAACTCTATTGGCAATCCATACCTAGTGAACACACTTTCAAATAAGAACTTTGCTGTTGGTTGAGCATCATTTTTTGTATGGCTTTCACTTCTACCCACTTGGTTAGATAGTCTGTGGCCATGATGATATACTCAGCATGTGAACCCTTAGCTGGGGGATTAATAGGACCCACAAAGTCTATTCCCCACTTAGAGAATGCACGTCCACCCATCATAGGCTTCAATGGCATCTCATCCTTGCGTATGGGATACTGGGTTCGCTGACAAACCTCACACCTCTTCACATAGGTATGTGCATCCATGTGAAGGGTGGGCCACCAAAATCCTGCAAATAGAATTGCCTTGATCACCCTATCTGGAACGAAGTGTCCTCCTGCTACACCTTGGTGAGCAGTCTCTAATATCTTGAGGTATTCGCTCTCATGAACACACAGTCTTAGGTAACCATCTTTACCACGTTTGTATAAATTATCACCAATGATTGTGTAATCCAAGGCTTCTTGTTCCAAACTTCTTTGTCTGGCCAAAGTCATATCTTGAGGGAATGTTTTCATCCTCAAGAAGGCTACTAATGGTTCACTCCAATCTGGCACTAAAGACACTCGATAAAGAGTGGCATGTTCCACTGGTGGTTTAGTGCAGCAGATTGGGCATTCTTTGCACATTCTATGGACATCAACTTCCATGGTTGGCCAATGCACTCCTAGTCTCCTCAGGGTCTGTAGGGTTTGTTGTTTTGAGTAGTGTTGCTCTAATGCACCTACATGTGCTAATTGCAACCACTTAGTGTACTCGTCCTCTTCCACACAACAGACCAATACTCCTTGCTCCGTATATTTGTACATACTTCCTGCCAAGATATGATACTTTTGAGCTCTTACTATCTCTCTATCTTCTGTGTGCATTACCGGGTGATTAGGACCGTATGTCAATACTGGCACTAATGGCTTAGCCCACTGCGGTACAAGTTCCAAATTAAACAAGTAAGCATCAGGTAGGTCATCTGATACTCCTTGTGGGGCCTCTCCAGATGTGAGTCTAGAGAGATGGTCTGCCCTCAAATGAGTCCTGCCTTTCCTCACTACTACCTCAAAGTCATATTCCATTAGTAAGAGAAACCATCTTACTAATCTACCTGTATTACATGGCTTGTTTACCAAGTACAGTAGAGCTTGGTGATCAGTAAAAAATTTGAACTTATTTGCAAGCAAATAGTGTCTAAACTTTTTAACCGCATATACCATGCCTAATCCTTCTCGTTCGGTGGTGGTATAGTTCCGTTCAGCTGCATTTAACTGTCTACTAGCATAGGAAATTGGAAGATCCATATTACCTTCGCCCGTAGGTTGTGCGAGTACACACCCAATAGCATAATTGGATGCATCTACATGAACATGAAAAGGCTTATTCCAATCTGGTGTGGTCAAGATTGGTGCTGAACATAATCGCCATTTAAGCTCATTGAAGGAATTCTCACATTCATCAGTCCACTCAAAGTTAGTCAGAAGTCTGTACATGGGCTTTGCAGTGACATCATACATGTGAATGAACCGGCGGTAGTAATCACAATGCCCCATGAAAGCCTGTACTTGCTTGACGTTCTTTGGCCTAGGTAGCTCTGCGATGGCTCTCACTTTCTCTTCGTCAGTGGATATGCCGTTCTTAGACACTATGTGTCCTAGAATTTTGCCTTGCCTGACCATGAAAACACACTTTTCTGGGTTCAGGCAGACTTGATATTCTCTGCATTTATCAAAGATTTGTCTGAGTTCAAGTATATGGGTCTGTCTAATGTTGAATGAGCGCAAAGATCATCAACATAGACTTCCAAATTCTTCCTCAAGAACTCTTTAAACACGTGACACACTAATCTTTGAAAGGAAGCAGGTGCATTGGTAAGCCCGAATGGCATTACCCGAAAGGCAAATATGCCCCACTCTGTGGCAAAAGCCCTCTTATGATGATCTTCTGGTGCAATGACTACCTTATTGTAGCCAGAGAATCCATCCAGGAAGTTGCACACTTCCTTCCCTGCTACCCTTTCTAATAGATGCTCAGTAATAGGAAGTGGATAACTATCTCTAATCGTGGCAGCATTAACTTTTTTAAGGTTAATACACACACGCAATTTTCCATTCTTCTTGGGCACAACCACAATGGGGGATACCCATTCAGTGTGCTCAATCTCATAGATAAACCCAGCTTCTACCAATCTATCTATCTCCTCCTTGATCTTAGCAGCGTAGTTATCATTGTATGTATAGGGCTTATGCTTATATGGTTTGGCATCTGAGGTCATGGGAATCGTGTGTGAGCATATGTCTGGGTCGACACCTTTCAGGTCCTTGTAGCTCCAAGCGAATACATCTCTGTACTCTCTTAGCAAAGCTACCAACTCTTGCTCTTCTTCTTCCGTCAAGTCATGCCCTATGTAGGTGCATCTTTCTTCTCCCTCTTCTATGGCGACAACTATTTTCTTGGTAGTTTCCTTGCTATCATAGGCCTCTCCTGCTTGTGCCTCACGTTTAGGCATTCTTATCATGACTCTCCTATCGTCTATCTCATATTTTTTAAAGTTTTCAGGGACCTCAAACAAGGATTCTTCTGCCTCCAGAGTGACTTCCTTCTTCTTTCTTTTCTTTCCTCCACTCTTAGTGGCTACTTGTGTGGCTAACCTCACATCATTCGTGATTTCTCTGTGTCTCTGGGGGTAAGCTTCAACTTCATAGAAGTATTCTTCATCTGATGCAAAAGGTGGGTCCATAATGATTGACTCTAAGTCGGAGTCACTTGCATGCTCAAATGTATCAGGGCTAGGTTCGCATTCTTCTAAAACTGCATCTCCCATGATTGGCTCTATTGAGAAGACTGAAATGTCATAGCCATCCTCATCACAGTGGGGTGTCCACTGCTCTTCATTGATGGCTACATCCATTGTTGCTAAAATTTCTGCCCAGCGTGAGGCTCAAACTCTTTGTCAGGAAAAACTACAGGTGCATAGGCTGGGTCTTGAATTGATCTATGGGTTTCTTTTGCACCTACCTCTCTGGCTTTCTCTCTTTTCTCTTCTTCTACTGCTACCTTACACATCCATAAGTGAGTGTCTTCATGCATCCATGAGGATCCGGATCCTATGGAGTGCACAGACTCAGTCTCATCTTTGGCTCTATTGATGGGATTCCATTGAATAGGCGGTATGTCTCTATGAGAGTAATCCTTGAGATTGACTTTGGTTGTAACACCTAGATGTTGCAAATACAAGGAATTGGTTCCCCAATCCTGTACCACTTGCAATTGCCGCCTAAATGGCCTTCCCAAAATCATCTCGTAGGCTTGGTTTTTGCTAAAGTCGCATATAGCAAAAGTATGCTCAAACTCAACACCACATGTAGTGAGAGTTATTCCTTCTAGCAATCCTAAGGGCCTTTCAATATGACCATCGGCCATCTGCAATTTCATTCTCGTTGGCCTGAGTGCTCGCTTGCCCCAACGCTTCCATAAGGATGTGGTAGCAATTGCAACTCCTGCACCTGAGTCCAAAATTGCCTTGGTTGTGTATCCTTGATGGGTAACTGGTAGATAGTTATTTCCTTCCTCTCCTTCACTCATGTCTCCTATCTTATCCAAGGGTATTTCTGGTACTGTTCTATGGGATCCTACGTGGGAACGAGATTTGGTTAGGTTTGGCACTTCTTTGGCTACGTGTTTCCACACTTCTGGCTTAACTTTGAGTAGCTCTTCTAAAGTGAGATTGCACTGCACTTTAGTGTTTTTTACTACCTCAGTATTCCTAGGTATGATCGAATCTTCATTTCTTATCATGACCGTGGGAGCTCTCATGCATGTTGACTTAGTTTCCCATGGGCCTGTGAACTGGGGTAGTTCCTGTATGGAATTAGACTCAAAGTCTAACCTCTCATGAGGGTGGACACTTTCCTGTTCTTCATAGATAGAAGGGATGTCCTGTGGGAATTAATCATGTGTGTCATCCACAAGTTTAATGGGAGGAGGGACTTCACTTTCCTTTGCCCACTTCTCTTCTTGAATCTCTCTCAGGAACTCTGGTGAATACCTATTCATAGAAGAAGAAGTGTCTGGTTCAGTGGAGTTAGGCACATAAGCTTCCTGGGGAGGAATGCTTATTCTATCACTTGCCCTCTCCTTAGCCTGGGAGGTGGCTCCTTTTCCAGACTTTGCAAGTAACCTCTCCAATCTATCCAATAGACCATCAAAGTGCAATGTTGTTCTAATGGGGTTAGAGCCATTGAACAAGCGACTGGCTTCAAACATGGCTTGCGCCAATTCGACCATTTTAGCACAAAGCTTTGTTCGCTCTATCTCTAGATCGGCTCTAGGGTAACATTTCTCATGATCTGTTACATTGGGCCCTTCTTGGATTCTGGCCTGATATGCTTTAAGCATCATGTCTAGATCTTCAGGAGTGGGATCGGTTAGGACTGATCCTACTCTGGGTGGTGGGTGGGTTAAGGGTGGTGTCTTGAAAGGTTGGGGAATGGAAGAAGATGGATTGGCGGGTAAAGGGAAAGGTGGTGGAGGGGTGGTGTGAGAGTGGTTTTGAGATGCAAGTTCACTTATCTTTGCTTTGGTTTCTCTCAAGCTTTCTTCAAGTTCGCTCATTTTATGTGACCATTGTCTTTTCATTCTCTCCCGACTATCTCTCCATGCTCTTGTCCTTTTCTTGGTTATACTCTCTGTCTCACTAACCTCAGAACTCTTTTCCTGCCCTACTCCTTGAGTTTGCTGCAAGGCTTGGGCTCTAGTGACCACATGCACTGGGGCTGTGGATGTTATACTTCCCGTAGAGTCTACCACTAACCCAATGACCTTGATAGGAGTGAGTTTAGGCATGTTATTAGGGTTCTTTGGGCAATCTCGTAGGAGATGCTCTTTTTCGCAGTCTTGACAGAAACCCTAAATTGTCACTGGTTGGGGTTGTGTAGGGGCAGGCAGTGGACAATCACATATAAGGTGATCTCCCTGACATCTGAAGCATGGTCCTCTAGGAAATGGGGGTCGTACCTGCCTAGGTTGAGGTCTAGAGTTGGGGTTTGTGTACATGACATTAGCATACTCAGGCTCCCCACTATTTTCACTTGGGTCCTCATAATAGTATGACTCGTTATGCTCGGGTGACTGCATGTAGTAAGCCTGTGGGCTATCAATATGTGTGGAGTCAAAACTATGGTCACTTGGATCACTGTCTGATAGCAATGGGGTGATTGGGACTATGGCTCTGTTTGGATTTTCTTCAGCAGATGCATATTTCACTGGGATCACATTGGTTGGAGCAGGGGGTTGCTGCACTAGGACTGGTTGAGGTCTCTGCTACCCTTGATAAGGTGGCTGATAAGGTTGCTGTGGTCTATTGTATTGTTGTGGTGGGTACTGATTCTGGTATCTACCCTGTTGTGGATATGGCTGAGGGTAATTTTGCCTAATAGTTTGTTTGTTATATGGGCAGTCCTGTGCAGTGTGGTTGGTGTACCTTCTCTCTATGGTGTAGTACTGGCTACTAGGATTCACCTGGGGTTGGGCCATAATGGGACATACCTTTGCCATATGGTCACCTCCACAAATGTAGCACCGCTTAACTGGGGCAAATCTTGGAATTTGTTTGCTAGAGACACCTAGTTTTTGAGCTACCTTCTCTGCAAGTTCCTCAATGGATGTGGATTGACCAGATGTGAGACTACTAGAGCTATCCGAATCCTTATAGATTTTTGATAGCTCTAACTCCTCCCCTAGATTATCCTCAATGTCTATGCACATGCGCACGCATTCTTCTATAGTTCTGGGGTCCTTCAAATACACATATGACCTAAGCTTGGTGCTCAACAAGCCATCTAAGAACAAAGCCACTTGCTTGGCTGGTGTAGGTAACTCAGGCATCGGGCACCTCTCTAGGTATTTCCTAAACCGTCTTCCTGCTAGTCTGACCGTCTCTTGAGGTGTGTGCTTGAAGCTATGAATTAGTGAGGAAGTGTTGTGCCTTATGCCACTCTTAGAAAACTCAATGATAAATGCCTCTAGGAGCTGGTCTATGTTTCTAAAATGCCTCTCGTTCAGTGGTTGAAACCACGTAAGGGCAGTGTTCCTAAGGGTTAGACCAAAAGCATTATATTGTGTGAATAGGTCCTCTACCTGTTCAGCTTTCAAGACTTGCCTAAATTCTGCCACATGGTCATAAGGGTCTCCAGTGCCATCGAAGTAATTCTTCATGGACTTCACCAGTTGAGTTGGCCTCAGGGTCCTAGTGTGTTCTCTCGGCCTTGGCAAAGGAAAATCATCAGCATTTCTTTGGTTCCTTGGGTCTCTAAATCTCTCGGTTTCTTCTCTATCCGTCCCTGTTCTCCTTCTTTCTCTTCCCTGGGGGTTGGCAAAGCTTACTTCAGGTCTATCTCTACTTCTATCTCCTTGAGCTCCATGATCCTGGGAGGTGCCAGCTCCTTGGTGACTGTAGGACATATTGGACCGTGGTTGGGGAAAAACAAATTCACCCTTCCATGTGTAGGCATGTCTGCCATGCTCGATGACCACAAAGATCCTCTCTAATGTATTGTCTAGGTAGGTTACTTTGCCTGGGCTATCAGGGTCTTTAAACTCATAGATTGTGAGAGCACTTACTTCCTGAGGCTGGGCAGGTTTATACCTCCAAAAAGCCTCATCAATTTCTCGGTTTAAAAGCAAATCTATGCTTTTATTATCCTGTGGAATCCACTCTGGAGTCATGATTCTAGTCAAGACGGATTTACCACGGGGAGTTCTTGGCTCTCACTCTAAATTCCCTTGCTCTATATCACCCATGTCCGTCTCCGCAATCACATTTCCAAACTCATCTGTTCTATCAGGAAGAGTGGTGACTACATATATAGTCCCCTCTTTATCTAGGTATGCTCCATTCTCGAACTTGACTACCGGGTGTTCTAGTCCATGGGGTTGATCGGGGTTCTTAATCTGGACCACAGATCTTCTCAGACCGTCTTCGTAGATGCGAGCACCTAGACGATTAGTCCTGATGTATTCCAATTGAGTCTTGTAAGGTCCTTCTGCCTTTTCTAGATAAGCCACCCCTGAACTACCTACAGGTCTCTCCATGTTATAGGACATCTCAGAATCACTTGTTTCTGATCGAGGAGTGTATGGGTAATCACTCAACTGCTGGGCCCAAGACCTAGCAGTGTGATGGACACTAGCTTCAGAAGATCTGAGGCTTTGTCTGTCTCGCCTAAGTGTCTGCCTGACCTGAGGTTCATATGCCTGGTTTACCTACCCCCTTGGTCCCAAGTACACCCTCGTTGTAGGTGAATTTGTACCAATCACTTTGTTCCTTTTAGTTGATTAATATGTTAAGCCCTTGTTCAAGATCACGTCATCAGGAATATTTAAGTGAAGTTCGCACTTGATAAGTGATCGATTCGAGTTTACTTTTGCCCCTTAGGGTTTTCGCACTTAAGACTTACTTAATGCTTGCACTTAGTTGATTAGTTCTCTTGGACTTGATTCACGCCTAACGTTGCCCTAATTAATTACCACACCTAAGTCGTACTTAGCCTAGGCTAGGAATTGACAAAGGAGGGTTGAGAGAACTTCCAACCTCAATCCTCTGGTTGCTTAGACTGCTGCACAAGCCCAGGAGGCCTTCTCCCAAGCTTGGTACACACCCTTGCTAGCTTGCTTTGAATTGCCTTGCTTGCACACAATGTTCCTACAAAAATTCACAAGTTAATATAGCTCCTTTACCAGAATGTATTGAAAGACACACATCAACAATTACTGGCCCCCCCTTGAAGTAACTCACTGCACCCCCAAAACCTTATGACCACCTAGTCTCACCTAAAGGTCAACTTAAAAATACATGTTCTAAAACTCCGCGTATGATTCTTACAAAAACTAGTCGAGGTCCACGTAGGATTCTCAACAAGCTTTCCAACGAGACCAAAATCTCATCAATCGGAGCTCATATGGTGAAGTTATGACCATTCAGGCACTTAGGGGTCAAAACAGGCTCTTAGGGTTCAGGAAATTCCTCCCTGGTTTCTACGTCTTTTGCCCACTCCTAAGGCTCTAATGTTATCCCAATGTGTCCAAAATTAAGCCCAAATATACCTCAATTCACTCACTTAATTCACTCTAAAATTTCATGCATTAAGCCCATGTATCGCGATAGGTCGGGTCGAGGTGTCACGATAGGTCGAGGTGTCGCGATAGGTCGGAGTGTCGTGATAGGTCGAGGTGTCGCGATACCTGGGAGTGTCGCGATAGGTCGAGGTGTCGCGATACTTGGGAGTGTCGTGATACCTAGGAGTGTCGCGATAGGTCGAGGTGTCGTGATACCTGGGAGTGTCGCGATAGGTCGAGGTGTCGCGATACTTGGGAGTGTCGCGATACCTGGGAGTGTCGCGATAGGTCGAGGTGTCGCGATACCTGGGAGTGTCGCGATACCTCGAGGTGTCGCGATAGGTCGGGATATGGTGAATTTTTCTGTTCTGTCTAGTGATCCTAGGAGCTCTAGGGCTGTGCAGTATCGTGGTGCACTCAGAATCGTGATTGGGGCAACTTTTCGGTATGTCGTGATAGCTCGAGCTCGACGCCTCGGAGTTTGCGCAGACAGAATCCGTACCTGCTGAGCTTGCTGGAGATGATGATGAAGCTGAAACCTGCAAGAAACATGCAAAAACACACACAAACAAGAACACACACTCGCTCTCTCTCAAACTCGCACAAGTCAAATGAGGGAAATGATTTTGGAAGTGGGAATATAAGGTGGAGAAGGAGATGAGGATGGAGATGAAGATGGAGATGGAGATGGAGAAAAATCAGAAATTTACCTAATACTTACCATTCCAACACGTCCTCTCTACGTCTTACCATCACACGCTCGTCCTCAAAGCTCGAATCCCCAGCAACGGCGCCAAAATTTGTTGTAGCTCAGTGATGAGTAGCACCTCCTTTAATGTCAATCCGGGAAGACATGAGGATGGTATGAAGACCTCGAGCAAGTGAAGGCACAAATGTGTGAGTGAGAAGCACACAAACATGCACACACATACACACACACGCGCACACACGGTAACAACAAAGAGAGTAAGACAATGGAATCACTTCTATTATAACCAAGTTCTCATACAAGCTCAAAACTACAAGAAGCTAGCTCAAAAATGAGCTCTCTAGCTCTATTTATAGTTTTTGACTAGCTTTGGCCCTGTCCAGACCTAGTGTCTGGCCTAGTTAAACATTAGGTTCCAGGGCTTATTCGAGGGATCAAACGAGATCTAAAAAATATGAAAATTGGCAGGCAACTACTTCTAAGGCTCCTCAAGCTCGAGGACTCCTCGGCTTGTACAAAATGGAGCTACAAAAAGGTGAAATGATATTTACAAGGGTTTTTAGTGATGAGAATCACTTTTAAAATGATGTAAGGTTTGGAAAAAATTAATGGGTTGCCTTAGTGCTAGATCTGCATGTATGCCGTACTTGCTTCTCCCCATATGATGCCAACACGAGGGGTCTATCAGTCGTGGTCAAACAGTCGTTGATTGGGTCAGTCGCGATTGACAGGTCCATCGGGGCTGTCAGTCGCGATTGATGGGTCGATCGCGATTGATGGCTCGATCGTGATTTACACATGGCGTGCGGAAATTCAGTCGGTCATTGACTCAGTCGATCACGATCGAGGTGTCGGTCGCGATTGACAGAGCCGTCGACAAGTGTCCGTCGTCGTTTGTCGATCGCGATTGACAGGTCAATCGTGATTGACAGAAAGCAGAGGAGTTTTAAAATTTTAAATACATATTTAGGAAGCTCTAGGCATGTAGATCATGATTATGTACTTTGTTTAGCAAAGGGATCATTTTTTCTGTCGGTTGCGATTGACAGAGGTCAACGCCTCAGGACCTACACAGTCAGATTTTTTATCTGCTGGAGCTGGTGCAGCTAGCTGCTGGGGATGCTGATTCCTATAGAAAATCTCAAAAAACATAGAAAAGCACAAGCACACAATCGCTCTCTCACTCTCTCTCACAAGTGAAATGAGGGAAATGGTGTGGGTGTGGTGATATGACCAAAAAGCTGAATTTTTTGCGATGATGGAGATGGAGGTGGAAGATGGTGATGATAATGGTGGTAATGAATATGGTGAAGAAAACAAAAGAAAATAGATAAAAGTGAAGGAAATACCTATGACTCCAACGCCTCAACTCTACGTCTTACCATCACACGCTCGTCCTCAAAGCTCGTTCCCCGGCAACGGCGCCAAAATTTGGTGTAGCTCAATGATGAGTAGCACCTCCTTTAATGTCAATCCGGGAAGACGTGAGGACGGTATGATGACCTCGAGCAAGTGAAGGCACAAGTGCATGAGTCAGAAGCACACCAACATGCACACACATACACACACGCACACACGGCAAGACAAAGAGAAAGACAATGGAGTTCTTTTAGATTACTTCCAAAATGCTCATACAAGTTCAATTCTATTACAAGCTAACCTCAAAAATGAGATCTCTAGCTCTATTTATAGTTTTTGACTAGCTTTTGGCCCTGTCCAGACCTAGTGTCCGACCTAGTTAAAAATTAGGTTCTTGGGCCTATTTGGAGGCTCAAACGGAGTCTAAAAATCATGAAAATTGGTACGATGATACTTCTAATACTCCTCAAGCTCAAGGACTCTTTGGATTGCACAAAATGGAGTTACTAAAAGGTGAAATGGTATTTACAATGATTTGTAGTGATGAGAATCACTGTTATGAAGATGTTGTTTTGGAAAAATTTGAATGGCCTACTTGCCAGATCTTCGGTGACTACTTAGTTTGCTTGTGCCTTCTCTCCGCTCTGGCTCCCTTCTTTGGCTTCCTTGTCTTGTGAGTCCTTCGGTGCCTTGACTGCTGCCAACAGCATATATTGAGCACATACACACCATGTATGCTTTTGTGAATACCGCTTATGTACGTCCATGTGGTCATTGATATAGAAATTACGTTTTTTGCATAAAGCCTTTATGTTTGATAAAGAAGGTCGGGGTGAGGTTTTCTTAGCTGGGAGACACGCAAATGTCGGGGTCTCTTAGCTGATGTAGGTGGAAGACTTACCCAACCTCCCCATAGGAGATGTATGATAGTTGTTCATAGGTGCTTGATAAGCCTAGTTGGCTTCTATTGGGTAACTGATTATATGCAGTGGAGTCAGTGATTCACTATGCAGGTAAACATGTCAATACTTGCAATTTTATGATAGTTTGACACTGGTCATACGCTCATTTTTGTAGAGGATCCTTTGGCAAAATCTTTCTAGATTTTTATCAACTACATAGTGGCCAATTTACTGCATTGATACACTTATTCATTGGTTTTTGGACTCTTCTAGATCCATTATCATTTTATTCACTTTGCCACCATCATGGTATCAGAGGTCTCATGCACATCTGGTGGATCAGGTTCTAGTGCTAGTGTTCCACGGAGGAGCTATAACTTGCAGGGCAAAGAACATTTTGAGATCCGAAAATTTGATGGCACAAACTTTTCTCTATGGAAGAATCATAATAAAGATGTGCTGATTCAAAGGAGGCAATGGAAGCCAGTAAATGGGATCTCAAAGAAGCCTGTGACATGGATTAAGATGGTTGGCATGAGTTAGAGGAAATGGCCATGTCTACCATTTTCTTGCACCTAGCAAATAATGTTTACTTTACAGTATAAGACTGCAAAAGTGCACAAGAGATTTGGAAGAAGTTATGCAATACATATGAAAAAGAGACAACATCAAATAAAGTGTATCTAATGAGAAAATTATATGACCTTTGCATGAAGGACACAGATAGTGTTGCTGCTCATCTAAATGATTTTGATGCTATATTCTCCTAGTTATAGGCTCGAAAAATGGATATGGATAATGAAATGAAAGTAGTATTCTTGTTATGCACCTTGCCATCATCATGGGATACATTTTGCACAACTATTAGCAATAGTGCACCTGGTGGTAAAATCGTGTATGATGGCATATGTGGAGCACTCTTGAGTGAGGAGATTCATAGAAAACCTATGGTTGGCACTCAGAGTGGAGATGCATATAATGTTCGTGATTTTTATCAAGGAAAGAATCAACAACGTGGCAGGAGCAAGAAAAAGGAAAAGAATGGTGAATAGAATAAGAGTAGATGTAAATCAAGGAAGAGTGATATCGAATGCCATTATTTTCATAAGAAAGGACATATGAAGAAAGACTGTTATGCATTAAAGAATGCTAAAGGTAAATGAAATAATGTTGATGGGCATGTTAAACCATCATTAGCAAGCTTGACATATAAGGTGCTTTTAGTTGGACTATTCTCAAAACCATGTGCAATCAAATAGGCATGTATCTTTTCATACCAAGCACATGGTGCTTGCTTTAAACCATATAATGCCTTCTTTAACCTGCACACCTAGTTTTCATGCCCTTTCTGCACAAAGTCATGGGGATGAAAAACATACACTTGTTCATGCAAGTCACCATTCAGAAAAGCAGTTTTAATGTCCAACTGATGTACATTCCAACTATGATGGGCTGCAACTGCACAGATGCTCCGAATAGTAGTCATATGGCATGTAGGTGCAAAGGTCTCATCAAAATCAATGCCACTTTCCTGTGCATAACCCTTTGCAACAAGCCTAGCCTTATACCTATCAATTGTTCCATCTGGCTTATGCCTTAGCTTGTAAACCCACTTAGTTCCAATGGCCTTCTTTCTAGGACGCAAGTCACATAAAGACCAAGTACCGTTCTTCATTATAGCATCATATTCATATTGCATAGCAGCCATCCAATTTTCTAAATCTTGCGTCAAATGAAACAGGCTCATTCTCATCACAGAGTCTAGATGCAGCCATAGCATAGCAATCTGATGCAAAAAAGGCACTATGAGAGCCTGATCGAGTACAATATGATAGAGGTGCATCTAATTTGTTGTCATGCAAAGTCTGAACCAACCATTTTGGCATAGTTTTTGCCTCCTCAATATCAACTCTCTCATCAACAAGTGCATCATGTAAATCTCCATTAGAAATGGGATGATCTGCATCATTGCATGAAACCTGCAAAGGTTGAGAAGTTGCCTCATTAGGACCAACACTAGACTGTCCACTTGTAAAAAGAGGAAGCAAAGTATCATACATGTCTTTGAAGCTAACAGATTTCTTATTAATTTTGCCTAATAGTTTGTTTGTTATATGGGCAGCCCTGTGCAGTGTGGTTGGTGTACCTTCTCTCTATGGTGTAGTACTGGCTACTAGGATTCACCTGGGGTTGGGCGAGCATTCTCAGGGTGATTAGGAGATCAAAACAGCTTTGTTTTTTGGTGTCCAAATTGTTCTCTAAGCTCGTTTTGGCCTCTGAATGCACTATTGCAATGCTTATGCAGGATATTTTGTCTTTTTGTGCCAAAGATATAAACTAGTATAAGCGTCTCAAAGTCTGCTACATGACTTCCAGAACTCATCATGGTAGTTATGTTCAACTTTTTCAGATACAGTCATTTTTTTGCATCAAGGTATTTTAGTGAGTGGCCATGGTAGAAAGCAGTGATGTATTTCATATGTTGGCTATTGAGGATGAGTTGGACGGTACCAATTACCCATTGTGGGCTTATATGATGCGACATGTATTGGTTGCAAAAAGACTATGGAACATTGTGTAGGGTGTTGAAAAACATCCTATTACACCTATAAATATAGGTATTGAAGCTGATGCAGATGGCGTTGAAGATGTTGCTACTCTTCAGATTCTTGTTCGTGTTGTGTTTTTTGTTACATCTATTGTAGAGCAAATTCGTTAGGATTGCAGAGATGCTCAGACACATGCATTGATAGCCTTGTCTGTCAAATGTGCCATTGTTTCTCACATTTGCTCTTGCAGAACAGCTAAGGATGCTTGGGATATGCTTACCACATTGTACTAGGCTAGGAATGAGGCTCATGTTGTTTACCTCCAAAAATAGTTGGAGAGTGAGCATATGAATGAAGGTGATTCTATGGATAGTTTTCTAACAAAGATCAAAGACTTGAAGGAACAATTGATTTCTGTTGATGAAGTTATACCAAATAGCTCACTTATGCAGACCGTTTTGAATAATCTTCCTTATTCATATTAGAGTTTTTCTTCTACTCTTGGTTTGATGATGAAAGGCAATCCAAATGCCTTGTCATTTGAGGAGTTAGTCTATGTTCTATTGCAAGAAGATTAGTCTAGGTAGAACAAGTCCATTATGTGTGTTGCAGATCAAGCTTTCTTAGCTAGTCAAAAGGGCAAAGGTAAAAGGAACTCATCTACTAGTAAGCAAAAATCTACAAATGTTGCACATTCAAAGAAGGAAGAAAAAGATGAGAAGAAATAAAAAAAGCAGAAATTGTTTTGCAAATACAGTAAAGAAAATGATCATGTCATTAAGAGCTGTCCAAAACTAGCTCCTAAGGAGGCAAAGAAGAAAGAGGCCAGAATGGTTGTTGCAGAGGCCTCTACACCGAAAACTCAGTCTGCTAATCTAGCACATAATGAAGAATGGGTGTTTACTACTGTTTGTAATTTTGACCCATCTTCTCTTGAATAGTGTATGTCTACACTAGACTCAGATGTTTGGTACTTTGATAGTGGGGCAATGTGTACCTAAGTGACAACTTAGGGACTGTTGCAGGAAGATCGGTCCAGGCAGAACAGGTCCATTATGCATGTTGCAAATCAAGCTTTCCTGGCTAGTCAAAAGGGCAAAGGGAGCTCACATATGACTGATGCAAGAACTGATGAAGTTGCCACAAAGCTCCCACTCGCTCTATGCATGTCTCGATCATCGAATGACTGACAACTCCAAGTGCAAATGCTCCAACTGCAACTACAATGTTTGGTCTCGAGCATAACAACTCGTACATTAGACTCCCAAATGCTGAGGAAACATGTGCTATCCTGGCTAATCTAAGCTTATCAACCATGCCTATATCCAAGGCATCCAAAGCACCATCATCAAGACCAACATGTCTTGGCATATCTATGTCAACATCTGGCATGAGCGAATCAAAGAATGATTGCATGATTGCTGACTCATCAACATCTAAATCAGTCATCCTCTCAACCAAGGATGTGTCTAGCTATGCACCTTGAGAGGTAGTATGCTCTGGTATACACTGTGTATCATAAGAGCTATCCTACTCTACCACACCAAGTGTATCATCATGCTCCACATGAGCTAACTACACAATATCAAAACCAAGATCAAACTGATGATCAAAGTCTAATTGAGTATCATCACAATGCTCTATATGAGCATCCGCATCATACTCCAAAGCATCCAGCTGATCATCTGAAGTGTGCTCTTTATGAGCATCTATATGATCAACAAAATCATGCTCTATATAAGCATCATGAACATCCAAAACATGCTCTACATATGTGTCCATATGAGCATCTGAATCCTGCCATACATGTGCATCATGAATGTCAATAGACCTATGTGTAGGTAGACAAAATGAGACATGACGAGTCTCACACCACACATAAGGTTGAACTCGCACTCAGACAAGACTATGTCTCACATGAACTACCTGCAGTGGATACATGTGCCCAATCCTAGCACCTCTAACAAGCATAAGCTGTCCTAACTGCAACTGAAAATGATGCTCACCAAGGAATGCATAATACCTGCTCTCTTGTAATTGGCTAACTGAAATCAAGCTCATAGGTGAAGGGCTTTAGTGTGCAGAACAAGAGGAGCAAGGAGGAGATGGAGGGAGAGAGAAGAGAGGAGAGATGTGCACATATGCATGGGAGCCTCGAAACCCACATAATGATCTCCCTTTAGGGAATGCTCTATATATGATGTATATACATGAATATGGGGGTAAGGTCACATGATCCTTACATCCCCAACAATATCCCACTTAAGGGTCAATGTGATCGTAAGTGATAACACATACAAAGAATGATGTAGGACTATACAATAATGTACAGGAAGAGTCCGGATCTCTACCCATACAGATCAGCCTACACCAATTGCCTCGAACAAGGTGTATCCATACACCTCAAACTACTCTAGAATCATATCTCACTGATGCAAGAACTGATGAAGTTCCTACAAAGCTCCCACTCACTCTATGCCTGTGTCAATCATTGAATGACTAACAACTCCAAGTGCAAATGCTCCAATAACAACTGCAATGTTTGGTCTCAAGCATAACAACTCGTACATCAGAATCTTGAATGCTGATGAAAAATGTGCTATCCTGGCTAACCTAAGTATGTCAGCCATGCCTATATCCAAGGCATCCAAAGCACTATCATTAAGACCAACATGTCTTGACATATCTGTGTCAACATCTGGCATGAGCGAATCCAAGAATGACTACATGATCGCTAACTCATGAACATCTAAATAAGTCATCCTATCAACCAAGGATGTGTCTAGTTGTGCATCTCGAGATCTAGTATGATCTGGCATACACTGTGTATCATAAGAGCAATCCTGCTCTACCACACCAAGTGTACAATCATGCTCCACATGAGCTTACTACAAAACGTCGATACCAAGATCAAATTGATGGTCAAACTCTGACTAAGTATCATCACAATGCTCTATGTGAACATCCATATCATGCTCTAAAGAACCCAACTGATCATCCAAAATGTGCTCCATATGACCATCCATATGATCAAAACAATCATGCTCTCCATAAGCATCATGAGAATCAAAAGTATGATCTACATGTGCATCCATCTGAGCATCTGAATTGTACCATACATGTGCATCATGAATGTCAATAGACCTATGTGTTGGCAGAAAAAATGAGACATGACGAGTCTCACACTGCACATAAGACTAAACTCCCACTTAGACAAGGCTATCTCTCACATGAAGTACCTGCAATGGATACGTGTCCAATTCTAGCACCTCTGACAAGCATAAGTTGTCCAAACTACAACTGAAAATGATGCTCACCAATGATTGCATATAATCTGCTCTCCTATAACTGGTAACTGAAATCAAGCTGATAGGGAATGAAGGCACATAACGTACATGTCTAAGCATAAATGATGCTCCACTAGGTAGCATAAGGCATACATCTCCTGCACCCTCAATGTCACATGTCGTACCATTAGGCAAGTGCACACATCCACGACTCTCACATGAGAATTGACAAAACCACTCACAATGTGGAGTAACATGAAAAATGGCTAATGCATCAAGAAACCAAGCCATATGTGTGCTATCCAATGAACAAGAGGAATCCTGAGATGAACCATAGAAGAAAGTGATATCATCATCACCATCATAATCAACTGCTATAGACTCTCCTAAAACCACTACCTGACCTGCATCACATGCATATCTCTGACGTCGTCATCACATCCACCTAAAGCAACGTCGTCAAATATGGTCCTCATGAACACAGTGCCAACATTGAAGCTATCGATGTGATCTATGTCTCACATGAGTCAATGAATTCGCATACATATCATGTAGTCTCTACCATAATGCACTACTCGTGTCCTCATAAATAATAGAATCATATATAGAGTCCACAAGCTGTAGCCGGATAGTGGAGCTGGCCAATGCATCCATATCCATTCATATGTGGTCGGGCATGTCACGAGGCCTCTGTGCATCTCTGTGCACATACATGTGTAACCCTGAACGAACCAATGTATGCCACATCTGAGCTTTCCATCTTGAAAAGTCAGTGCCATCAAATCGAGAAGACACCATGTTGGCAATTTAAGAGACTAGAAACAATACTCTATCCTCAATAGAATCACACTTGCATATCCATATGCATAACTCACATCACAAATGTCTCATTGGAGAAGGAACCATGTGAACCACCTCTCACATAACCATGCATCTAACATGCACATAAAACCATGAGCATAAGCCTGCTAACCAAGTCTCCAAACTGACAAAGTAGATGTGAAAGAATCCTAGAAAAAATTTGATAGAGTATCCCCTATAAATTGAGCAATCAAACAAGATAACCAATATCAAAAGAACAATGAGTAATCTGTCACCACCTGTCACTAATCCAATCAAGGATAATGGCAAATATATATGCCCACAAACTATTGGAAATATATGCCAATACAATGGCGATACACCTCCAACTCAAGAATAAATCTTGCAAGATGGTCCAACCTATCATGAACAATGTGTGACCAAGTCCAAGTGAATGGAGATAGTCAATGATCCAAAGCTATCACAGAAGCTTTAAGATCCACTAGAGCTCTCTTCTAGCATAAAAGCTGTCAAAATTTCGGTAGCATCTCCTCTATAAAATGGACTCTAGAACCAAAATAACCATATGGGAATCACCATCCACATATGCCAAGAATCACAATGGCAAATAGATATCAATCAATGAACATTTGCTAATAGAGTAGCGAATCAAGGTGTCAAATAATTGTGCATTGAGGCTCTAATCTGGACCATGTACCTACAAAGAAAACAAAGATACAAGTACCAACCAACATTCAAAATCAACTCTCACAAAAGTATGTGCAACCGACAAGTATATCCATAACCAATTGGCATAAGTAAGATATAAACCATGATGCCACTATACATCCATGATCCAAATCATGATGACATAAACCTCAAAAGAAGGTATACCACAATGTCATCTCACATGCCAAACAGATGACAAGATCATGCTCTACTCTCATATGGAGGAGCTACCACAATGATCATACATGGATAATGCCTTCAAGCTCTAAGAATAAGAGTTTACACACCAAAAATTCTCTCTCGAAGAAGTTCCAAAGCAAATTCAACCTCCAAGAGCAATTATGGTTCTTTTTGTGAAAATATGCTACTCTGTGTTTTGTTATTTCAGAGGTGATAACCTCTGAATTTGAACTTTTTCTCTTCAGCGAACTTCAAGATCTCATTGTTTGCTACATAAGGAGATAAAGAACACCTCAATCAAAAGTGCATAGCTCAAGATATATGCAAAACAAGCATCAGTTGTCAATTTCAATTGGATGTTTTCAATGACTCTCATGTAGATTTAATGTGCAAATGGATGAAATTTAAAACAAGAAATATTTTTTGATGCTAAATGATTACAATCAGAAGTTTGTTGAGATTGTAGGTCAACCACAATTCCTTATGGAGGACATACCCACAATTTGCAAAGTGTAGCACAATTCAGAGTTACTTGCTACACAAATATGTTGACATGATCCATACATAGAACTCTACGTGTTGGTTAACATCATCTACAATGCATGCTATGATCTAATTCCATAATAACATAATTTCAAGTCCATCGTATGCAAGATTCTTTTTATTATCTAAACCAATATTTCTCCTATGTTAAACCATTTATTCAGAACTTAGTATTTCTAACCAAAAGGTAGACCTTTTCTTCCATTGTCTCCAGTGTGTTAGAAAAATATCTATGGATCAATCACAAAATCACTACCTGGAGATGAAGATGTTGAATTATCATAAAAAGGATACATGTCTCGAAAAAGCCTTGAGTCGATTAGATGATCCAAAAAGGATATTGCTTGCGTGTGTCCTATTTATTCATAGATAATCTTTATTGCATTGCATGCCTCTCATTAGTTAAGAAAGCTTGCTACAAAATACATAAATTATGGTCTATAGAAAACATAAATTATGGTCTGATGCTTGCTTGGATATTTGAAAAGTTGAAAAATGGCTCTAACTTTAGCTATAAAAGTGACTCAAAAAGTCGCATGCAATAGAGCCAGATTTGGAAGAGTTTTTTGAGGGATTCTACTTGGTTATTGAGTCACACTATAGCTCTACCATTCCCCTCATATTGTGCAATCATTCATTGCCAATATTGTAATTTATGTGCATTAATACACACATGTTGATCATGTTCTCTTGTCTCTACTCTATCAAGTGCTACTCAGAACAACGAATTTCTCAGAGCTATTTCTCAACGTGTACTTAATAATTTTGAGTGATTTAAATTGATATAGCTTCATTAGAAGTCTAGTTATATGGCAAAAATTTTCATTTTGATTGCTTCAACCATTTTCAAGCAATCTTTGAATTACTATTATCTAGTGTGTTATCTACTTAGCTCCAAAAAAGTCGAGATACACCCCAGACTTACTAAAGATCATTCTCCTTGCCTAGTTGACCATTTTGAGTGAAATAACTTGTGGAAGTTAGCTATCTAAGTTAAATAGATATTCCCGAAAGGAGTTTGTCCAATTGTTAGCAGAGAAAGAGAACTGTTCATTTCCTTGAGCAGGTAATATGGATACATATCTGGAGATGAAGAAATTCCAACCTTTAGAAGCAAAATTCAACCTACAAAAGAGGAGCAAGAGAGACTAGTTGCATGGTGTGCAAAGGATGCTCTAGCCAGGTCTTACATACTCAATTCGATCTCTAATTTTTTGTTACCTCATATTAGGGATTGTAAGACTTTCCAAGAGACATGGGATATGCTATCTTCATACTTCTCATCAAATACAAGGGCCAGAAAGAACCAGATTTGAATGGAGTTTACAACCTTGAAGAAGCAACCAAAGCAAAGTGTAGTTGACTACGTGACCAAGATGAAGGATGTAGCTGACCAACTTGGGAGTATTGGAGAAGAAATAAAAGAGGACCAGATAGTAAGGCAAATCATAAATGGCATCAAGGCTGATGACAAATGGGAGTCTTTCACCACAGCAATGGACCTATATATGGACATGCACATACTTGAACTCAATACATTGATGGGGCAACTCTTCACACATGAGACAAATCTCAACAAGAATGGAGATATTTCTAGAGGTAATCAATATTCTCCCCTTTACACAGATAAAAATAGGAATATAGATAAAGGAAAAGGTAAGAAGAATGAAGAAGATGCAAGTACCTCTCAAGTGAATTGCACAGGTAGAGGAAGAGGTACTAGAGGAAGGGGTAGAGGAGGAAAGCAAGGCAGGGGGAGACCATATAATTCTTCACCTTGCAACATTTGTGGCTTGACCAATCATACCATAGATGAATGCTTTACGAACACAAAGAATCTGAGAGGAAGAGATTTCAACAGAGGAGGCTATGGACAATCAAGAGGCAGGTCCAATAATGGAGGAAACAACTACCATCACAACTACAACCAAGGCTTCAACAACAACTATCAAGGAGGCTTCAGAGGAAGGAGAGACTACAACAATTATATAGATGACCAAGAGGATTCTCTATTGCTAATGAATATGAAAGTCAAGCAAGGTAAAGATGATGAATACCTATTCTATATTGACTCTAGTTGTTCCAATCATGTAGTTGGCAATGTAGCATTATTGTCTGACCTTGAAGAACCTAAAGGAAAGCATGAATTCCAAATAGGTGATGACACTAGGCACTCAATAAAGAAAATTGGAAATGTTAAAGCATCTGATGACAATATGAACCTTCTAAGCAAAGTGTTGTATGTGCCAACAATAACCAAAAATCTAACCAACATTGGATATATTGTTGAGAAGGGTTTACAAGTTAGATTCACAAGACATGGAGCATATGTGGAGGACCTTCAACAAGGCTTCAAGGGGATTCCAATAGGTGAAAAATATTGTAGACTTTTTACCTTTGAAGTTGAAGATACAAGAAGCATTGCTCCCTTCAATTACAAGGACCAAACCCTATCTGAATTGGAGATATGGCATAAGAGACTAGGTCATATAGTGAATGGACATTGAAGCAAATATGCAAGGATCAGAGTGTGCTTGGAATCCCAAATGTTTCCAAGCAACACATGATTTCCAAATGTGGAGCATGCGGATTTGGCAAGTCACATAGGCAACCATTCAACAAAAGAGGATACATGTATGAAGATTACTTGGAGCTTGTACACACAGATGTGTGGGGTCCTAGCAGAGAGCCATCAATTTTAGGGTCAAGCTATTATGTTTCATTTATAGATGAATATAGTAGGTGGTCAATACTTTATTTTATGAAGCATAAAGATGAAGTCTTCACTTGTTTCAAGAAGTATTTGGAATTGGTTGAGAATCAAATAGGTAAAAGTTTGAAGAGGCTCAGATCTGATGGAGATGGTGAGTAAATTACTACTCTCTGGTCTGCTATCTATTCAGCTCCAAAAAAGTCGGGATACACCCAAGACTTGCTAAAGATCATTCTCTTTTCCTAGTTGATCATTGAATTGTGGAAGTTAGCTGTATAACCTAACTAGATATTTCCAAAAGGATTTTGTCCAATTGTTAGCAGAGAAAGAGAACTGTTCATTTCCTTGAGCATGATTTCATTAGAAGAAATCAACTTCCCTTTAAAGTCCTTGACTTAGAAAAGTATCCATTGAATCTCCTTCATTTATATACTCACTCTATAGCTATTTTTGAAGGTAAGCAATACGAGCCACATTTATTTCCTAGGAAAGTGTGATAAGAGTATTCTAAGCATCTTTGGCTAACTTGCATGAGTCAATGTGAGGGATAATTGCACGTTTGACAAGAGATCTTCCAATGCATGTGCCTCTGTATCTCTACCATCCCAATGAAGGCTCTATAGTAGGTGCAATAAGAACTATAGTGAGAACAATAAATTGAAAATCATCATCTTCAGCACCACTTGGATCACATGTTATCACAATATTTGTAGGATTAGGAGGCTATATTTCAATATCCTACATAATATTTTACAAGCATATTGCTACCAACACATGGCGCATCATGTATGCCCACATGGGTAGTTAGAATCATCCAACTTATTCTCAACAACCAACCTATGAAGTACATCATTGTTTTTAGCCATGTCCCTTATTTCATGCAATTTTGAGATTCTGATTGTAGGGGTGGCGATGATGCCCTAAAGAAAACAATGACCTAGTTTGATACCAATGGTTGGATGTCGAGGACTTTGGAATCATGCAAAAAACACAAAGATGTAGAAGAATCTTGAAGCACAACACATTAGATTGAATTACAAAGTGACATGTAGAAGGCAAGATAAATGGACCATTTTAGTTAATGTCATATATTGAAGCCACTACAACATATCAGCTATATACCGAGGCTTTTACCGAGGAAATTGAACGGCCGCATTTTTGCCCTGGCGTCAATGTAACTGTCGGTATATGCGTTGGTATTAAAGTGCCGGTATAGGCATTGGTATAAGCGTCAGTATGAGCGTCAATATAATCATTGGTATTTTTTATGCTCATACTAGCGGCATACCAGCGCCTATACCGGTACCCATTTGGTGTACCATCGTGCATACCGGCATCCGCTGGGTGTATCGTCGCTTATACCGGCGACACATCTGGGAGTACTGTCGCTTATATCGACAACCATATTTGCAAAAAAAAAATTGGGTAGAGTGTGTTGTCTTTTGCTACAACAACATTACCATGATGTTGTTTAACAAAAGACAATACACTCTGTGCAAAAAAAACCGAGTACATGTGATGTGTACTCTAATGGCAACCGAAATATGATTTCATAAAACAAAATACTATCGCACACAAAAGAGATAATCAGAATGAACCATGAACCATGAACCCTGTACAAAAAAATTTATATATTTCATAAATGAAGCATATACAAGAGTGTGGAAAACCATTATCATATATGATGGAAATACAAAGTGTGGCAAAGCACTACCATATAAGAATCAAATACAAAATTCTAGTGCAGCACTTCTATGTACGAGACAAATAAAAAATTGTGGCACACCACTGTCATACACATGCACAGAATGATCGAAACATCCATATCAGCAGTCCTGCAACAAAGAACATTCATGAAATGAGATAAATTCACATGGAATTTACAAACAACAAGTAAAACCCAAGTTTATAAATTCATCACCTCATCGCAAATGCTCCCATGAAACGACCGCACCGCGTCCCTCTAAGTCCTCCAATAGTGCAGTCAATCCATGACGATATCCATAGGACTCCTCTGTTCGTGTTGGAGGATGACCCATTGCAAGCTCTTGCAACAAATATACAAAACATCAGAGGAACATACATGACAAGCTTAACACAAACAAATTCAATAAACCAAATGGTACTTACAAACTCGTGACGCATCGTGTCATATCCACCACTGCCCAAATGTGATGGTCCAACCATATCTAAATGTGTGGCTGCAGCATCTTGCTACTAGCGATATTGGTAAAGAGTCTGCTGCTACTTGTCGTGAATCATATCCCACTCCTCAGCATCTAACCATACAGGCTTTGATAATCCTACTCTCAAAGCATCACAAGCCTCGGATCGTCGATGGGACATAGCTTCACGTGCGGTGTGCAAAATCCACTCTGAACTGACAAGAGGCTGCCCATGTGCTGGTCGAAACTCTTGATAAATCGTCTTTGTGATATAATTTTTCTGATCTTTATCTTGTCCACTCCATTTCAACATGATAGAGTGTCCAAACTGTATGGAGAAAAGCTATCATATATGCACATGTAGAGTAATGTCATGCACAGTAATGTCATCCCATAAAATGCGCAGCTCTTCCACAAGTGGTGCAAGGTATACATCAATGTTTTTTACCTTATACTTACCTAGCACAATAAGAGCTTATAATAAATGACCTTTCTTTGTGGTCAGCCATGGTGGGATGTTATAATTGACCAAACATACATGCCATGTGCTCCATGAAGGTCTGCATAAACCAAATGGATTTACTCCATCCATAGCTAGGCCTAAACGTATGTTTCGAGGCTCACTAGCAAACTCTGGCCACTTACTATCTATGTGTTTCCAAGCATTAGAGTCAGCATGCAATTCCACTTCACCATCTGTAGACCTACTCTTTGCATGCCATGACATTAACTCAGATATAGATTTGCATCTAAACATGTTCTTAATTCGTGGAATGATAGGACACATGGGACCATGAACCAAAGCATGTCCAATTCAACACAAATCATACTCTTGTACCTCGATGTTACACTTGGTGACAAGATGAGATAAAAGAAGCTTCTTTGACAACCAATAAAAATTATATTAACTTCACAAAAATGAATGCACTTCCTAATGATGCCCCACACACATTAGAATATATGTTGGACACTATTCGACACTAGAAGAAGATTCATTGAAAGGTCCTAAATGCCACTTGTGTATTAGATTATTCATTCAAATTTTGGACATTCTCAAAGTTTTCCTCACAACCTCTAATAGAGTGGAGGCTCAACATCTGAAATTATAATTAGAATTCCATCATGGGGTAAAGACTTTTCTCTATAACATGAGTCAAATTCCTGATTTGGACACCCTCATGGAAAGTTTTAGTATATTAATATGCCTCCCTAGCCAATATTTACAAACTTTTGAGAAATCTTGCTTTATAGCATTTTGGGAATACCACACCAAAGTATTTTTCAAGATCAACTCAAAATTTGCATCCCACCTTGTTTTAGCACTTAAACATGGTCCCATCATCGATCACACTATGTGCGACCAAGTGGAATAAGTTGATGGTGAACTTGGCATAGAAACATCAAAAGAGATATGTTGTAGCGTGTGAATGAGCCCTTCAACTCTAGAGCACAACAACCCCATCACATGCCTATCGAAGATGACAAGAATGGGGGAGGGGAGTTGTTGAATGAAGAGTTAGTAAGGGTTCCCATAAGATTTTGATTTGAACTCTGAAATGGAGTAGATGATCACTTGGTAAAGAAGCCAATCAATAAACTTGGAAAGTAATTGATGAAGCTTAGGGAAGCCTACGGGTAATTTATGACATATCTACCCAATCCCATCCAACTTTATTTTTCTTCATTTTTATAACTTTTTTAGAGCTTTGTTATGAACACTTTTTAAGTGAGCAAAGGGCCATTTGTATTGATATATAAAATAATAGAACCCTAATGTACATTATTTTTTGACCCACTTTAAATGAAACTCATCAATTTTGCTTCTAACATCTCTTTTCTTCATTTCGATCTTCATTGTGAGTTCTCATGGTGTTTTTGAGGAGTCCTAACCCATTGTCTACATAAGGAGAGTATTTTCAGACTCATTTGGTGCATGTTTCTTCTTCTATGGTGCCTATTTCTCGTGGTTTCTCTCCTCAACAACTTGTTTTGGTCTCAAGGTTTGTGTATAGACATGTCTATGTGCACTTGATGCCGATCTTTGTTGGAATTGTATTTGTGGGTCTAGGACAATACACCCAAATTGGCTCAAATTAGCATAAGAATTGGGTAAGCCTAGTTCAACTTGAGTTAAGGTTTGAATGCAATTCCAAGCACAATTTGAAGATCAAATTATGAATTCTGGATGTTTTCAATGACCCTCATGTAGATTTAATGTGCAAATGGATGAAATTTAAAAGAAGAAATATTTTTTGATGCTAAATTATTACAATCAAAAGTCTGTAGAGATTGTAGGTCAACCACAATTCCTTATGGAGGAAATACCCACAATTTGCAAAGTGTAGCACCATCTTGGAAAACTACACCAAAAAGTTTCCAGAGATTGATTTTGTCATCATTAATAAAGGTTACACTCCCCAATGGCACTTCATGGCCTAGTGCTTAAGGCCATGAGAAAAATTTTGTTCACAATCACGCAAGGAACTAAGTGTGCCATTTTGGATGGAAAATATCTACTTGTAACTACTCTTTGCGTTAGATTTAGAGGAAAGGTACTAAGAAACATAGGTATTTGGTTGGGCCTTGGATTGCAAGATCCTGATGTAACTTCTAAATCTGTATTAACCTATCAATTACCACAATCTCTCTAAACGAGAAAGACAACTGTGGAGACATTGCAGGCAACTAAGAACTGTTGTAATCTTTTGAATCAATAAATATGTCTTTCTCATATGTTGTGTAATCCATTGTGAGTTGGGTAGTGTTTGAACAATGCAAAATATGTTTCTTGTGACTATGAGGACTTTGTAAATCTCTTTTGGCCTATTACTAACATCTCTCTAGACCCTCTTCACTTATGCGAACCAACACACTTTGTATCCAAATGAATGCTTGCTCGCCAGGGCTTATATCCATTTTCAAAGAGAATGAGGCGAAGAACTCCTAATATAAACCCTAAGCACTCTATATGTAAACCTTGAGCACTTATATAAGCCTGCACTTGTTGAAAGCATGCTAGAGCTACATATAAATACACATCCAACCTTTCCTAGTCTTAGGAAACCTAAAAAAAACCCCAACTAGAGAAACACAAGATTCAACACTCCAAAAGGTTTTGCATGATCAATTCTCGTGTTTCTGTGGCTGGGTTTTTCTTATTTTTTACTTTGAAGTCTAGGAAAGGGTTGCATGCTCATAAATTGTCCATTCCTTAAAGAGAATCAGGCCAAGAAATATTGATATAAACCCTAACCACTCTCTATATAGACCATGAGCATTTATGAAACCCTAAACTTGTGGGAAGAATGTTAGAGGTATCGATAAGTACATATCATGCCTTCCCATGTCTTAGAAAATCTAAAAAACCCCATCCACAGAAACACGGGTTTAGGCCTTGCAAACATTTTGCACGACATTTTCCGTGTTTCTATGGTTGGGGTTTTTTTTTAGCTTTATTAAGCCATGGAGAGGCTTACTGTAGCTCAGTGATGAGTATCACCTCCTTTAATGTCAATCCCCGAAGACGTGAGGATGGTATGAAGACCTCGAGCAAGTGAAGGCACAAGTGCGTGAGTGAGAAGCACACCAACATGCACACACATACACACACACGTGCACACACAGTAAGACAAAGAGTGAGAAGCAATGGAGTTCTTAGATTACTTTCAAAAAGCTCTTACAAGTTCAAATCACTTACAAGCTACCCTCAAAAATGAGCTCTCTAGCTCTATTTATAGTTTTTGACTAGGTTTTGGCCCTGTCCAGACCTAGTGTCCGGCCTAGTTAAAATTAGGTTCCAGGGCCAATTTGAGGGCTTAAACGGAGTCTAAAAAATACGAAAATTGATATGTAGGCACTTCTAAGGCTCCTCAAGCTCAAGGACTCCTTGTCTTGCACAAAATGGAGCTACAAAAATATGAAATGATATTTACAATGATTGTTACTAATAAGAATCACTGTTCTAAAGATGTTGATTTGGAAAAATTTGAAGGGCCTATCTGCCAGATTTGCGTCGACTGCTTTGTCTACTTAATCCTTCACCTCGCTCTGACTCTCTCCGCTGGCTTCCTTTTCTAGTCAGTCCTTGGGTGCCCATACTGCTCTCAACACCCCCCCCTCTCTCGCGTCTATCGTCCCTGACAGACCCTTGTTGCTGGGAGTGTTGGATGTAATATTCCACAACCTGAGTGGCAAGCTGATGTTCTTGTATGCATAGTCCTCTGGCCAAGTCTGTCATCATACGATCCCAATCAATTGGTCCTGGAATGTCCGGATGTGGCAGACGTAACTGATCTACATGGATCGCTTGTTCTACTGCGAATAGATGTAGCAAATGTGTGGGTCTGGGAATGAAAATTTCTGAATGATATTCCCAGAATCCCGTAGAGAACATTTCCTCAAATGTCTGCTTGAAGCATGCGGGTAAGTACTTTATTCGTGCATGCCAGGCAAAGATTATAGTGACCGAGGGAGTCTGGCTCATGTCGTAGACTAAATCCTTGTTACCTTGGGAGAATCCAGGGGCAGAGATGTATGGAGCTTGTACCATCCGAAAGGTTTTGAAGACAATGGTCATGAGCTCGAATATTTTCATACACATTTTCGCTTCTATGTCGGGTACATTATTTAGACGTGTAGACCAGTGCCGAATTGTTGATATCATGTAGGGTACGGTTGGGGTCCCTCGAGGTGGAGCAAAATATGGATAGTTAACCCAAGCTGAGCATTCTTTATTGTTTCGTACCTTGATCGCAAATGCTTGCCAAGATCTGCGACGTACCATTGGGCAATAACATGGATTATACTTGATATGCAGTGGCATGGTTGCCCAGGCGCTCATCATCTCAGGGTAATCGGTTAGTAGACGTGCACGCCAATTAGGCTGGAAAATCGAGCCCGCACGCGCATCTGTCGGTAAGTCCTCTGGCTCAAATTGAGTGGAAAATGTGGGCTCCTTCCCTGTATGTCTTTTAACTTCTTCATTATAATCATGTAGCAAGACAAAATAAGGCATGTATTGCGACTCTGATGTTGTGATTAACCGTTGGTGGGATAGGTTCTGAAAGTAAGAAGACCGAAGGACAGTTTCTTCCAGATTTGTGAGAGATTGCATTTGCATGGCAACGCGATCATCATGTGTCTTACCCACTTTCTCGACCCTTTTGACCCAATCTGGAACTTGAATTTCTAAAGTGTCCTGTCCTTCCTCTGTAGTCCGGCCACCGGGTGTTGGCATTGGATCGTACGGCTCTTCATAGCTGTCATCGACGGGGATTTCCACTACTGTTTCAGGTTCTGGTTCTTCAGTGGCCGAGGGTGGCCTTTCATATGGTGCGAGGCGTGCTTTGAGTTCTGCCACCTGCTTACGGAGGGTCTCTAATTCTTCTGTGGAGCGTTCCAAGATTATTGACTCCTGTTGAGCTGTGGGGGCACGGGCTATCTGTTTCTTTAGGTCTGCACATTCAGTCTCTAACTTTTCATATAACTCCAAGAAATTTGCATGCTCCTCTAGTAAGATGCGAATGTCTTCTGATGGGACTGCTCTATACTTGGTAGGGCTAATGGTTGCTCCTGCAGTTCCTTCCATAGCCGCTTCAAAGTTGTCTTGGTTTTGTTGCTGAAGCCTCTTGTTCTCTTCTAGTGCTGCTGCCATATGCTTCCTTAATAGCCCAAGGTTGCGTCTGAGTGTAGCATTAGATATCATTTGCGCTTGGAGCACTGTTTCTAGTTCCTTGACTGCTTGATCATCTACTGTCGATGTCTTTGATTCCAATTCGGAGTGAGCCTGCTGTAAGGTGGTATGCTCGGTTAGGAGCGTTTGGTAATCGGCTTCAAGAGTGTTGACTCTAGCTTGCAGACGTTGAGATTCTGCCTGGAGGGCAATAGTGCGTTCTTCCAATTGATGGTATTCTTGTTGTAGTTGATGTGCACACTGAAGTAATGTATTGAACGTGCTATTTACATTATGAGATGCAAGGGGAAAAGTTTGGAATGCAGGGGAGGTGGGATTGGGGAGGGAGGTAGTGAATGCTGTGTGTGCCAATGATGTGGTGAGTGGTGATGTGGGGGGTAAGGGAGGGGGAGATGGTGGAATAGTGGGGAGAGGTGCTGTGGTGGGTGAAATGTCCATTGGGCAGACAGAGTGGTGTGTACAGGGGCTACCATGTAGGTGGGTATGGTAGGTGAAGTGAGTGTGGTGTTCGTGTAAATTGATGTCGTTGCGAACAGCGGGGAAATGTGCCTCTGAAACATTGGAGAGCGGATGAACTGCTCCACAAAGGACGGGTATTGGGGTGGTGAGGTTAGGTTGAAAGAGGCGTAGGGGCCAGATGGGAAGTGAGGGTCATGGAATGGAGGTACCCGTATTGGGGGATAGGCTGGGAAACACAGGGTGCCTTCTGTGGGTGCCGGGTTTCCAACCGCACTTGGAATTATGGGATGGCCAATTATGGGTTCAGAGGATAGAAGGGTTGAAGTGTACAAGGGATTGGTGATGAAAGAGAAGAGGGTGTCTTGTGAGGTGGGTTCTCGAAATGAGAATGATGTGAATGAGGATGGGTTATAAGTGAAGGTAGAGGTGATGACTGTCGTTTCTTCCATGGTGGGAGGTGGTGGTGGGGGTGGAGAAGGTGGTGATGGGGGATGCTGGGGTGAGATGGGTGATGTCTGAACGAAGGTTTCAGCAGAGAGGTCAATGGTGGTGGTGGGGGTAGCTGTGGTTTCAATGGGTACTTCTTGTTCTGTGACGGGTATCTTGATAGTCTTACCTGCTCGTGGTAATGTGTCGACTCTGCGTTTGTCATACCTCACGGACTGACGAACTGCAGTGTGGACAGCCTCCGGAACTCCTAAAGACTCTGACACTAATTTGAGGGTGTCAATGAAATGTTGATCCACCCCATCATCTGATAGCATTTCTTGCATCAAAGCTTGACCTGACACAAGAGAGAGTTGATGCCTTTCTTGCACTGCTTTGATTGTGTCGTATAACCTTTGTAGTTGAGTTGTATATGCAGGTGCACCTACAATTTCTAGCACTTCTTGTTGCTCATGATGATGCTCTTGATCATAATCCTCCTCATCTTCCTCCTGTTCTTCATCTTCATCATCCTCTTCATCCACTTCTACTGTGGTGACAGGTACTTGGGCGGTTGTTGCTTGCGTTTGCACATTCTCCACTTGTTGTGCCTCTTCTGCCTCCAGCTCTACATCTTGTAATAATTGTTCGAAATCTTCATGCGTGAGTTCTTCCAAAGGTGCACCACAGGGAAATTCAAGATCGGTTGGGATGGGAGGGAATATCAAGGTAGAACCATCGGTGCTGCGTCTTGGAAGTCGGAGTGTGAATGGTCGGACTCTTCGGGGTGGAGGGGTGACGTCTGGTGTTAGGGTGGCTCCACGTGGTTGAGCACAAGGGACTTGGACAGTACCTCTCATCTTCTTAGAAGGGGGTCCAGTGGATGTCCTACCTCTAAACTGCTCTACACGATTCCACATTAGGGCCCGTTGAATAGGGATGTCATAAGCCAAACACCTATAAATGATTCTCGTCAAAGCACAGCAACCATATAAAACCTGTTTCCGCGGCCATCGTTTGTGAGCTAGGTGTATCTGATCAATTATCCAGTGGGGTAAGTTGATGGTGAGGCTCTGTGTCTCTGCCAGATACAAACTAAACCAAATCTTTTTGGGCGGCATGGTGAATCTATCTTGGGCAAGAAAAGCAAAGTGTTGCATGCACATGCGAGGTGTATTGCAACATTAGGCGTCATGGACACCATGTCCTTGAGTTTGATGAGGCTTCGATTCTTCATGTAATCCGGAACTAGGGTTTCCTTCTCTGTAGGAATATGCATTCCGCGCATATCTAGGGCCTCTCTCACCAAAGTTGTTGGATAACCTAAACCTCTTGAGCTCATTTCCTTTTGTTAGAGATGGGATCACAAATGAGCTTGCACCTTTTGGGTTCTTGTTTGGAGTCAAGGTGTTGATGAGATAGTAGCATCGCATGAAGTCAGGCTTTGGGAGCCGTGCACTGAAATATGCATCCAATCCTGCCTTCTTCCATACCGAACGTAGACCTTCTGCATTTTGTAACTTCTCGAATTCTCTTGTAAAGAAATGGTATTTGCCTTGCTTCCCATTAAAGTCCAACTCTGATTCCCATAGGTATGTTCCCTCTCCCAAGGGTCCTGCCACTTCACTAAACCAGTGGGAAGCTTTTCCTACGGGCATGGTATGGCCACTAGGAGGGTCCGCTATAGGTATGATTTTGATGGCCTGCAATTCTTCTGGTCTTTCGTTTGTTTCAGGCAAAATGGGTAAACTGTCTAAGTCCACCACTTGCTGGCTCGTTTCTGTTTGAGAGTTAGTTCCTACTGCCTCAGCCATGTTGAAAACTTCACAGCTGGTTCTGTGAGAATACATGAATAAATGTTAACATTGCAATGGACACAAAAATGACACTGTGTCCCCGTTACAACATTAACATGAGGCTCGGGAGAGGTTAGGGGGTTAGTAAGTGCTCGGTGCTTGTGTGTGTAGTTAGGAATTGGGTAGACCTAAGAACTAAGCGGAATGATGTAGTGTGAGAGTGACATAGTTAGTAGGTGGACATGGATTTACAACTGGGGTCTGGGGGTTTATTACAAGTTTTAGGTTGCCAAATGCAATGGATAGGTTTTGATCTTGACTTTGTGGATACTCTGGAGAGTGTGATAGGGGTATTTACTTGAAAAATGGGGCTTTTAGGGACCCATTTACAAGTGATTCTACTTGTGCTCATGGAAGAATACGTGTTCGTGCGTGATGTGTAAGAGTGGGCCTCAGATGTTCGAGTGAGTGAAACATGTTGTACAGGGTTTGGCCTTGGTGTAGCTATTTGAGCCTGCAAGCAAGCCTTAGGCACCCAGATTTGTTGTGATTGTGGGCTGGCCTTCATTGACTTCGTGGGTACCCAAATAGACTTCACTTTCGCAGAAGAATTTATGAAGGACTTCTTATTAGTGTCGTGTTGTTGATTACTAATAAGAGGTTTTGGCCGTGGGGTTGGCCTGGTCGGAACAGGGTCTTCGCCTTTTCGCCTCCATACTTGTTTCATTGGCTGAAACAATCTCCTTTGCTCCTTTTTTTGGCCTCCAGTATAGGTAGTGTTCTGCTTCTTCTATATTTGATCTGCCGTTGGCTGTTGCATCCTTCTGGCCTTTGGAAAAGAAGGGAGTACCGTCTTATCCTTGACTCCGTTGTTGAGACAATCCTCTTTCTGCATCATACATTTTTGGACAAGAATAGCATTGTCAACTTCATGTGCACCCCTGGAAGGACCAGGAGTTCGTGCCTTACCTAGTTCCTTGAGTGCCTCATTTTCCAATTCAACTGTAATTCGACTATGATTTACCCATACCTGAAGAAGTCCACTTCTTAGGTTTAGGTTGACCGCATGATCATAGATCCTGTCCTGACCCAAGACAAGAGGCTCAGTGAGGTCCTCATCTTGACACACTAGCACTTTGACTGTCATTACTTCGTCTTGAATATAGAGGGGAAGTTCCACCTCGCCCATGCAAGGGGTTTCCACACCTCCCAATCCTATGAGATATGCTTCTATAGGATTAACAGTTAATTTCAACTCTTGACAGTAAGACCATTTAACAGCACTAGTGGCTGCACCTGAGTCAATCAAGGCTCTTACAGTCCTTGCACCCTTCCCTTGTCCTATATCTAAGGTTATAAAAGGACGTCGATCAATTATCCTATGAGAGTTGATACCTGAAACTTCACACATAGCCATGTGATATCCTTGATCTGCATATGCATCTGTCCTAGATTGCTCTCTACCCTGTCTTCTCATCTTCATTCTCCGGATGCGTTCCAATGCTTCTGCTTGAGCTTCTTCGTGAATTCGTTTTTCTTCTTCTTTGTGTTTCTTAGCAATATTGAGTCACCTTAGCATTTCCTCTGTGAGAGGTTCCTGATATAACTCGACTCTGCATCCGCTAATGTAGCTCGGGAGAACATCACCCTCTAAAGTGGCTAGTTGTACTGCTCCACTTGTGGAGATCCTATTTATGATCATAGGTCTGTAGCCTCTTTTCTCTAGTTTTCTCGCGTGTTGTTTCAAAGTGTAGACTAGTACTAGGTCGCCTACCTTCAAACCTTTATCCTTAACGTGGGCATCAAAGTATGCCTTCTGTCGTTTCTTAGCTGCATATATCCCTGCAGCCGCCCTCAGTCTTGTTTCTCCTAATCGTTCAAGGTCAAATAGTCTAGAGGAGAGTTCATGACCCGTCCATTCATGCTCTTGTGCTACTTTTAGTGTTGGTATTAAGAAGTCTAATGGTAGCACTGCATTTTGGCCAAACACCATCTGAAAGGGGGTGGCTTGGAGTACCATTCTGTAGGCGACTCGGTATGCCCAAACAGCATGGTGTAGCTATTTGTCCCAATCAGAGCGTTTATTGTGTACTAATTTCGTCAACACATTGCACAGAATCTTGTTGGTGCTCTCAGCCTGGCCATTTGCTTGAGGGTGATAGGGGGCAGACTTCTTATGAACTACCAAGAATTCTTGGAGCAGATATTCAATAACTTCATTCAAGAAGTGAGTGCCTCTGTCACTGACTAGCTCTATAGGTAACCCGTATCTGGTGAACACATTTTCAAATAAAAACTTAGCTGTTGTTTGAGCATCGTTCTTTGTTGTGGCTTTTACCTCTACCCACTTGGTTAGATAGTCTGTCGCAACAATGATGTATTCAGCATGTGAACCCTTGGCTGGGGGATTAATAGGACCTACAAAGTCTATTCCCCACTTAGAGAATGCACGTCCACCCATCATAGGTTTTAGTGGCATCTCATCTTTGCGTATAGGATACTGAGTTCGCTGACAGACATCACACCGTTTCACATAGGTATGTGCATCCATGTGAAGGGTCGGCCACCAGAAGCCCGCAAATAGTATTGCCTTGATCACCCGATCTGGTCCAAAGTGTCCTCCTGCTACACCTTGGTGAGCAGTTTCCAAGATCTTGAGATATTCACTTTCATGGACACATAGTCTCAGGTAACCATCCTTACCACGCTTGTATAGATTATCCCCAATGAGTGAGTATTCTTGGGCTTCTTGTTCTAGACTTCTTTTTCGAGCCAGTCATGTCTGGAGGGAAGGCTTTCGTACTCAGGAAGGATACTAATGGTTCACTCCAATCTGGCACTATGGATACTTGATAAAGAGTGGCATGTTCCACAGGTGGTTTAGTGAAGCGTGCCATTCTTTGACACTATGTGTCCTAGAATCTTGCCTTGCCTGACCATAAAAACACACTTTCTGGGTTTAGGCAGACTTGATATTCTCTACATTTGTCAAAGATTTGTCTGAGTTCAGGAATATGGGTTCGTCTGATGTTGGAATGAGCACAAAGATCATCAGCATAGACTTCTAAGTTCTTCCTCAGGAACTCTTTAAATACGTGGCACATCAGCCTCTGGAAGGTTGCTGGTGCATTGGTAAGCCCAAATGGCATTACTCTAAAGGCAAAAATGCCCCATTCAGTGGCAAATGCCGTCTTATGCTGATCTTCTGGAGCTATGGCTACTTGATTGTAGCCCGAAAATCCATCGAGGAAGCTGTACACTTCTTTGCCTGCTACTCTTTCTAAGAAATGCTCTGTGATAAGAAGCGGATAGTTATCTCGAATTGTGGCTGCATTAACCTTCTTCAAGTTAATGCACACACGCAACTTTCCATTTTTCTTGGGCACCACTACGATGGGGGATACCCACTCAGTATGCTCAATTTCATAGATGAATCCAGCTTCAACCAGTCTATCTATCTCTTCCTTGATCTTGGCCGCATAGTTGTCATTGTATGTGTATGGCTTTTGCTTAGAGGGCCTAGCATCTGAGGTCACGGGGATAGTGTGTGAGCATATGTTTGGATCAACACCCTTCAAATCCTTGTAACTCCAAGCAAACACATCTCTGTATTCTCTTAGCAAGGCTATTAACGCATGCTCTTCTTCCTCTGTTAGGTCATGGCCTATGTACGTGCATCTCTCCTCTCCTTCTTCTAGGGCCACTACTATTTTTTTGGTGGTTTCTTTGTTATCATAGGCCTCTCCTGATTGTGCCTCTCGTTTAGGCATTCTGATCATGACTCTTCTGTCATCTATCTCATACTTTTTAAAGTTTTCCGGGATCTCAAACAAAGATTCTTCCTCTTCTGGTGTGACTGCTCTCTTCTTTCTTTTCTTCCCTTCTTCCTTCGGGGTCACATGTGTGGCTAGCCTTACATCATTTGTAAGCTCTCCGTGCCTTTGGGGTTGAAATTCTACTTCATAGAAATATTCTTCATCTGATGCAAAAGGTAGATCCATAATGATTGACTCTAGATCGGAGTCGCTCGCATCTCCAAATGCATCACGGCTAGGTTCGCATTCTTCTAGAACTGCCTCTCCCATGATTGGCTCTATGGAGAAGACTGAAATGTCATAGCCATCTTCATCACAGTGAGGTGTCCATTGTTCTTCATTGATGGCTACATCCATTATTGCTAGGATTTCTGCCCATCCGTGGGGTTCAAATTCTTCGTCAAGAAAAACTACAGGCGCATAGGCTGGGTCTTGAATTGATCTATGTGTTTCTTTTGCACCTATCTCTCTGGCTTCTTCTCTCTTCTCTTCTTCTACTGCTACTTTGCACATCCATAAGTGGGTGTCTTCATGCATCCATGAGGATCCTGACCCTATGGAATGCACCGATTCTGTATCATCTTTGGCTCTATGGATGGGATTCCATTGGATAGGAGGGACATCTCTATGAGAGTAATCTTTGAGATTCACTTTGGTCGTAACACCTAAGTGTTGTAGGTACAAAGAATTGGTTCCCCAATCCTGTACCACTTGCAACTGTCGCATAAAGGGTCTTCCCAAAATCATCTCATAGGCATGATTTTTGCTAAAATCGCATATAGCAAATGTGTGCTCGAACTCAACACCACAGGTGGTGAGAGTTATTCCTTCTAACAGCCCTAGGGGTCTCTCTATGTGACCATCGGCCATTTGCAATTTCATCCTTGTGGGCCTGAGTGCTGGCTTGCCCCAGCGCTTCCATAGGGAAGTGGTAGCAATTGCAACACCTGCGCCTGAGTCTAGAATGGCCTTGGTGGTGTATCCTTGATGAGTGATAGGAAGATATGTGTTTCCCTCTTCGCCCTCACTCATGTCTCCTATCTTGTCCAAGGGTATTTCTGGCACTGTTCTCTGGGATCCTACCTGGGAACGAGGTTTTGCTATCTCTGGTACTTGTTTGGCTACATGTTTCCATAGCTCTGGCCTTACTTTGAGTAGCTCTTCTAAGGTGAGGTTGCACTGTACTTTAGTGTTTTTCACTACCTCTGTGTTCCTAGGTATGATCGAGTCTTCGTTTCTTACCACGATCGTGGGTGCTCTCATACAAGTAGACTTAGCTTCCCATGGGCCTGTGAAGTGGGGTAATTCTTGTAGAGAGTTAGACTCAAAGTCTAATCTTTCCTGAGATTGGGTGCTCTCTTGCTCCTCATAAATGGATGGGATGTCTTGTGGGAATTGTTCATGTGCATCATCCACAAGTTCAATGGGAGGAGGGACTTCACTTTTCTTAGCCCATTTGTCTTCTTGAATCTCTCATAAGAACTCTGGTGTGAACTGATTCATAGAAGATGATGTGTCTGGCTCCATAGAGTTAGGCACGTAGGCTTCCTGGGCAGGAAGACCTGCACTTTCACTTGCCTTGTCCTTGTGTTGAGAGGCGGGTTCCTTTTCTGATTGTGCAATGAGCTTCTCTATTCTTTCTAACAGTCCATCAAAGTGCAACTGTGTCTTTGCTGAACTAGAGTAGTTAAATAGGCGACTGGCTTCAAACATGGTCTGAGCCAATTCCACCATCTTCGCGCAAATTTTGGTTCGTTCTAGCTCTAGTTCTGCTCTAGGGTAACATTTTTCATGATCGGTTACGGTTGGCCCTTCTTGAATTCTGGCCTGATATGCTTTAAGCATCATATTAAGGTCCTCGGGAGTGGGATCTGCTAGGACTGATCCTTCTCTTGGGGATGGTGGAATTGTGTGAGGTGGGTTGGAAGGTGGCGGGTCGGATGGAGAAGGGAATGGTGGTGGTGTGGTAGTGTGAGAGGGAGTTTGAGATGTGAGTTCAGTTATCCTGGCCTTTGTTTCTCTGAGGCTTTCCTCGAGTTCACTCATCTTTTTTGCCCATTGTCTTTTCATTCTTTCACGACTATCTCTCCAAGCTCTAGTCCTCTTCTTTGTCATGCTCTCCGTTTCACTAACATCTGGGCTCTTTTCCTGGCCTACGCTTTGGTTCTGTTGCAAGGCTTGGGCTCTAGTGATTACTTGTACTGGTGCAGTGGAAGTCACACTCCCTGTGGAGTCTACAACTAACCCAATAACGTTGATAGGAGTGATTTTTGGCATATTATTGGGGTTCTTTGGGCAATCTCATAAGAGATGCTCCTTTCCACAGTCTTGGCAAAAGCCCTGGATCGTCACTGACTGGGGTTGTGTAGGTGGAGGTAAGGGGCAATCACGAATGAGGTGATCTCCCTGACATCTGTAGCATGGTCCTCTAGGGAATGGGGGTCTTACTTGCCTAGGTTGGGGTCTAGAGTTAGGGTTTGTGTACATTACATTTGTGTACTCTGGTTCCCAACTAGGTTCACTTGGTTCTTCACTGTAGTAGGACTCACCATGTTCAGGAGACTGCATGTAGTAGGCCTGGGAGCTATCAATATGTGTAGAATCGAAACTATGGTAACTGGGGTCACTTTCTGATAGCAATGGGGTTACTGGCACTATGGCTCTATTCAGGTTCTCTTCTGCAACTGCATACTTTACCGGAATTACATTAGCTGGGGTAGGGGGTTGCTGTGCTAACACAGGCTGAGGCCTTTGTTGGTTTTGGTATTGTGGTTGGTAGGTTTGTTGAGGCCTAGCATACTGCTGCGGTGGGTACTGATTCTGGTATCTTCCCTGCTGAGGGTAGGGTTGAGGGTAGGGTTGCCTAACCGCCTGCTTATTGTAGGGGCAATCTTGCGCGGTGTGATTGGTGTACCTCCGTTCTATGGTGCAGTATTGGCTACTCGAATTTACTTGGGGTTGAGCCATAATGGGACAGACATTCGCCATATGGTCGCCTCCACAAGTATAGCATCTTTTCACAGGGGCAAACCTTGGGATTTTTTTGCTAGAGACACCTAGTTTCTGAGCTATTTTCTCTGCAAGTTCCTCAATTGATGTGGATTGCATGGAAGAGAGGCTAGAGGCACTATCTGAATCTTTGTATATCTTGAAAAGCTCTAACTCCTCCCCTAGGTTATCCTCGATGTCAATGCACATGCGTACACACTCTTCAATGGTCATAGGGTCCTTCAAGTACACATATGACCTCAATTTGGTACTTAGCAATCCATCCAGGAACAGAGCCACTTGTTTGGCAGGTGTGGGTAACTGTGTACTTGAGCCGTAATGACTCAAGGACTTGTACCAATGAGACTGTACCTCGATTGCAATACAAGTGCATATAGTGGAGTCCTTTGCACACATTTAATTATCAATCCGAAGGAGTGACTTACCAAGTGTATGAAGACATTTGCACACGTGATAGAAAATGAAGTGAGTTAACTATCCAAGCAAGAGAAAAGACTAATACTACCCACACCTACTGAAAAACTGGAAGTGTTGCCGCAAACCTACTTTCAGCAGTTTTGGTTTTTTGAGGTTTTCTCCCAGCCCAGAACTCCGAACATAGGCAATAGGGTACTCGTTTCGAAGCTCTCGTCGAGACGAATCCAATGGTGGTGGTTTCACTCAATTCTGACCACTCTGCTGTAAGTTATGGCAGAAACAGTGAATTACGGGAACTACTAACACCCGCGTTTTTGCTTCTCCTAGCTTACGCACGCACTACAGCCACTCAAAACAAGGGGGAAGGGGTAGACAACAGTCCTACACTTGCATTTCAAGCATCACACACACATACATGAGCAAAATGAAGATCAAAATCAGCAAGGAAGAGGCAAACTCGAAATTTCAGAAGTGCTCTTCTTCACAATGACAAGAAGTCCTTTACAATGAGTCACTTTTGACTTATATACTAGTGCCCTAAGTTTGGTCCTTTCACACAAGAGACCGGCACTTTATTCTCTAAAAAGACTAATTTCCTACTAATATACATGGGTAATTCACTAATCTTCTGAGGGGATGCATCTAGAGGACTCCTCTAGTGCATTTACAATGGAAAATATGTACAAAAGTGGTTATGTTACAAAAAATTGTGTGTCCAAATTGGAAAAATTTTGGGGCCCGTCTTTTTTCTCTGCTTTCTGCGCTCTTTAGCTCTGCAACACTCTCCCCCTCTTCGTCTCTGTCGTCCCTTGACAGACTTTGCTTTGCGAACGCGTCCCGTGGGTAGTGTTGTCTGCTTCTTGATCTTGCATTACGTTTTAGAGGCGCCTCAGCTTTTTCACTGCACGCTCCCCTTGGTCAGTGTTGTCTGCAGTTAAACAGACATGCAGATTCGATGGCCTTCTTGATTCAAGCTCTACAACTCGAGAGCCTGATGTAGTTGTCTTGCCTGTTGACTCGGGTTGCCACGCACGCCACCAGTGACTAGGAATGTGCTGTTCTTAGTCACCCTCTTCAACTTTTCAGCCTCTACCCCTTTCTAACTTTTGGTCCTACTCTGATGTTTGAAAAGTCCATAACTCGGGACCCTGGGGTTTAGCTTTGTAGCCTGGTGCGTGCCCCTGCGGGGCTCTGTGCAGAGATGGGTGTTGCGCCCCTACGGGGCTTCCTGCAGAGAGTGGTCCTTAATCATTTGATGTTTTATCTTTTACTGCGCACTTTTGGACTTGGACCTTCTTCTTCTTTTCTTTTTGCTTGATTGTCCCTCTACACGTCCCTCCTCCTGAACTCTGTCGTCCTCGACAGGCTTTCTGTGGCGACGTGAGTAAGTTTGGATAGCTGTTTGCTCTCTTTGATTCAGTAGATTTGCATGACATATCATAAATTCCTTCCATTGCTTTGACTTCACTCCGTCTTCTGGCGCCTGTCTGTGATCAGCGAAGAAGCTAGTTTCATAGGCCACCAGTCTTGCATTCAGGTTGGAAGTCATCTTAACAAAAATTTCTGAATCAATCTCAAAAAAACCGGTAAAGAATGCTTCTTCAAACGTTTGCATATAAGTCGATGGCAAAAACATGAGACGAGAATAATAGGCCATAAGTGTGAGGCGGCTCGGAATGGTTGATAAATCAAAAATAAGAGCCTCAGACCCTTTCGTAATGCCGATAAAATTCAAGAATGTATATTTCGCATGCTGGAATACCTTCAAAACTGTAATGATCATACTGAATATTTTGTTGGTCATCTTGACGGCTAAATCCGGAACTGTAGCGTATCTCGCAATCCAAAATTCCATTGTTTTTACCATATATTCTTCGGTCGGTAGGTAATTATGTGGCGGACTAGGTAGTAGCGGGTAATTAAGCCACTGATTATTGATACTGCCTTGGCGCTGACCATCCAAAAAGTGCGACCAAGCGCGTCTGCGGGGTACAGGACAAAATGATGGATTTACCTGAAGCGCATATGGTGATGCTTCCCACTGTACCCGCAAAGTCGGATTCTTCTCCAAAATTTTCCTTCGCCATATGGGATCCGCCTTCTCAAATTCCTCTTGAGTATACTTGAAAGTGTCATGCTGGAATTGAAGGTTGTGGTCCGGATCTTTATTCGTGGTAGTCTTTATATACACGCGTGTTTGTTCTTTAAGTAGGCCGTATGGCACGTTGAATGGCTTCAAAATTTGATCTAATTGTTTATGCTCAATCTGAGCCTCTTTCATTATCTGAATTATTTGATCTTCAAAATCAGCAGTGAGCTGGGACACCAGTAGTGCCCTTTCTGGTCTGCTCAATTCTACAATGTCGCGAGTGTTAGGTTCTAGTGGAACCTCCTTTTCCGCCCTGATCGGTGAATGATATGAGGGGGGAGAGAGAGGACGTACCTCAGTCTCTACAGTAGCCTCCGCAGCGTGTGGAACTACTGGTGTCCCCTGTTTGTCTTGGCGCTCAATCTGTTCCTGAAGCTGTTTGATGAGTGTATCTTTATTCTTTAATTCTGCTTCAGCCTTGGCAATCGTCTCCTGATGTTTGATCAATTCTTGAGCAACTATATTCATGTGATCTGTGTCTTCTTTGCACTGTCTGAAATAATCATTTTCAGCTTTTTTCCATTTCTTGCGTAGAGCTGCAGTGTCATGCATATACCTTTTTTCCCAATCAGCAATGGTGTCTTGTTCCTGTTTGAGCTGATCTGCCATCTTGGTGATCTTTTCTTCCAGTTCTTTTATGTCCTCCGTTGAATGATTAGTTTCTGCTGGTGGTTGATCACTGAGGAGAGCTGTCATGAGCTCCTTGTTCCTGTTCCTTAAATTTTCCGCTTCCTCCATACTCACTTTGAGCTGTGATTCGAGTATTTTACCACGAGCGTTGATCCTTGTTTTCTCTTTTTCTGTCATATCTAATTTCTTCGTGAGCTCCAAAATTTGTTCTTTTAGTTGGGCATTTTCCTTTTCTAATATCTGGCATTGTGTTTTGGTCTTCTTTATTTCCTCGTGTTTCTTTAAGGCTTGAGCTTCTGCTTTTGATAACCTATTAGCCAGATCCACACCTTCTTTTTGAAGCTCCTGCTTTTCACGCATGGCCTGATCGTAATCTTCATCAGCATCAAGCATTAACTGTTGAGTGTCTAGTGTAGGTCGAATGATATCCTGCACCACAGGCTTGAGCTGAGCTATATCGACGTTTAGCCATGTCCTTGGTATACTTGGGGTTTCTCCTGTGTGTACATCTTTCCCTTTTTCCACATGAATAGTTTCATTATGTGGTTGTCGGACTTGTAGTTGTACATTCAGTTCTTCGTTGTTTTTACCTTGATCCTTAGATTTCGTGGCACTTCCTTGAAACGTGACGTCCATGGGGGATGGTTCTACCACAACCCTTAGTGGAGTGAAGGGTTCTTCATCATGTCCTTCTTCTTGAGGCTTATCCTCTGATAGCACTAATTGTTCCTCATTATCGGATTTACCTTCTTTGATATGGGTAGTGGAGGCGTCTTTTGATTGAACAGGTTGTTGCCTTTCTTCTTCTTCTGGCTGTTTAGTAGCATTTGTGTCTACCTCTTTTGTCTGATCCTGTTCTTTGTGTCCGTCTTGGGTTGCGCCATAGTCCACTTCATTTAATTCATCCCAATGTCCATCATCTTTTGATTCGCTTTGAATATCGACATTAAGCAATGAATTGTCTGGTTCTTCTTGTTTCTCCGAGACCGAACTAGAATTATCCAAGCCTATTTCTTTATATCTATGAACTTTTGTGAGCTTGGCTTTCTGGTCTGTTGCTTGTTGTGATTGCTTATAGTGGTGACCTTGCACTGGCAAATTAACTTGCCCTTCTGTATATTGATGGGTCTGTTCGAGAGCTTCTGTCAAGTCTTTTTCCGTTATTTCTTTTCTTTTCTCAATCGTGGCCTTGGGAAGAACATGGACCCTCTTCCGAATTGGTGTGTCCTCTTCCTGTAGCTCGAGTTCTCTGAGTCTTTTTGTGCCTCTCATTCTGGGTTGAGAGCTTGGTTCAGCCATCTCCACAATGGTTGTCTTTTTCTTTTTCTTAGGGACAGTTGCTACTTTGGCATATTGAGCTAAACCTGTTGATGAGGGCATTTCTTGTAGATGCTCCCTGATGCCTAGCGCATGGTATATCAGAATGGTCAGTGCAATACTTCCATTGAGGAACTTCTTGTTTTTCCATTGCTTCTTCGCTTCGAACAATCTTTCCTGCACATATGGGGTCAGATTAATTTGATTCCCGATTTGTTTGATTGCATGCGACAGTAATTGCACGATGATTTTTTGTGGGGCCGTATATCGGTGCATGTTAGGAAAGCAGAAATGCTGGTGAATTAGCCTGACCGCCTCCTCGATGTCCACCCGATTAATTTCGGTGAATGTTCTAGTTTTGGCACCTCGGCTTTCTTCCTTCACCACTGTAATCCCATCTTTCTCCCATCCAAAAGCTTCCTTGATCAGTTCATGGGTGAACTGAATAATTACCCATTCTCCAACTTTGTCCATTACTCTAGCTTCTAGTACCAACGGGTCATGTAATGCTGGTTGTAATGTATTCATCACCTGTGTGCATCTTTGGAAATCTGGTTTGTAAATGGGTAACTCGAAATACTTGAGAATGCCTGCTTTCGTCATGATATCCTGTATAGATGGCATCCCATGCAGTACTCGAAAATCCTGGGACAGAATAGTAAATTGATGATCGGTGTCCATAATCTTGATTGTTGCAAGGAAGATTGATTCCCCGTCAGGTTGATCTTCCCGGAACCAATGTCCCTTCGCCTTTGTAATACTTTGGGGTGGGAAATCCATGGCTTCTTCAGGTATGGTTGCTTCAGAATCTTGAGAAGACATCTGCACTCGTAAGTGAAGTATATTAGTTTCACACCAAAGAATGCAGTAGTGTGGTGCATTTCTGAGTATCATCGTTCTTCACTCTGTTCCCATAACCCCATAGTTGAGGTCTCTTACCACCTTTTTAGTTTCTTTTTCATTTTCCTGAAAGAGAACACTGTTAGCATAGCCGAAGCTTTTATTTATTTACACTGTAGATCCATTCCTATTTGAGTTCAAGCTGAGAGCTAATCTCCCTTGGAGAATGTGCACCACTAATCTTGTTTGGAGCATCATGTGCCAAATGCGTGGCCGTGTAATGTCGCCCTATTATGCATACTTTAGGTGCATTGTGTACTTCATGAGTGCAATTAGGATTGTCAAATGGTGAAGTTTTTCTTTGCACTTTCTTCGGCCTCCATATCTGAGTCGTGGTCACCCTTTTGATACATGTTCTTTTGTTGCGTCCTTGCTTGGCTGGTATTGGTTTGATCTGACTCTGAGCACCAAAATCTGTGCCTAGGGTTCGCTGTTGAGATTGCTTGGGTCCGCTGCTTCGTCTTTCTTGAAAAGAGGTATGTTCTTGGGTCGTCCTAGCTTTCTTTGCATTCCGAGCAGCCTTCTTGGGAATCCATATCTGTTGTCGGCCTCTCTGAGCTTCGAGTAGGGGTTTCGGAACCCAAATTTGCACTACTTTTTCCATAGACTTGGTTACTCCTCTTGCTGGTTCTGGGTTGGGTGTTGGTTGTCCTTGAATGCTCATTTGATCCTTGCGCACCCATTTGTATTTGTGTTGTGTCTGACCGGAACCTGTGCTTGAGGTTCTCCAATAGGTCGGTTGGGTAGCCTGTTGATAGTTTTGGGTAGTGGTTGAACTTTTCTTGACCGTTCGGGAAGGTTCAGGTTCTTCTACGGTCATCCTTGCATTCGAGGTCTCTGCTGTTTCCATGTTGACTCCAGGGGCCTGGGTACAGGGTTCCCTGTGTGGTTCTTTGCCTAAGCTATTCTCCGAATTTTCCACAATCTTAGGTTGGCACAGTGGCTTCTCTCCTAATAAGCTAAATATTTCTTTGTGCCCTATTTTGGCAGAGATATACCCTTGAGCTAGATGGATACATACTTCATTCTCGATAATCCAGTCTTGTCCTAAAATCAAGTCTTCTATCAGGTCCTCATCGTTGCAGACTAACACTCTCTGTTTCATGGAGGAATTTCCTATGTGTAGAGACACATCAGTTGTTCCAATACAGTCTAGGGTGTGACCTCCAATTCCTATTAGTTTGGCTTTTGTGGGATTCAATTCCAATTGTAATTCATTTGCTATTCTCTTCCGCATACAGCTGAGGCCTGCTCCTGAGTCTATCAATGCGTCTATCAATTTATACTCCGTCTGACCAATCCCTAGGTTTAGGTAAGGTTGTGTTTTACATATAACCGTTGTGTCACCATTTTTGATCTGGTAGTTTGCCATAGGGATGGACTCTTCTCCTTGGAGATAGCGTTCATCTCTTTGCCTGATCCACTCCTTGCATTTTCTAATGCGTTCTAGGGCTTCCTGTCGTGCTTCTTCTCGTATTCGTTCCTCTTCCCTTTTCCTACTTTGGGCTCCCAACAGTCTAGCTAGCATTTCATCGGTCAGAGGCTCCATAAATCGTTTCACTCGGCATCCACTGATGTAATTAGGAAGAATGTCTCCGTCTAGTGTGGCGAGATTGACTGCACCACTAGTGGAGATTCGATTTACGATCAGGGGTCCATATCCACGTTTCTGTAGTTTCTTTGCATGCTGTTTTAGGGTGTATACTAGGACTAAGTCGCCTTCTTTTAGTCCCTTATCTTTAATATGTGAGTCATAATATGCCTTTTGTTTCCGTTTAGCGGCATAGATGCCTGCTACCGCTTGCAATCTAGTCTCATGCAGCTTTTCAATTTGATCTAATTGCTGAGACAATTCATGACCGTTCCACTCATATTGTTGAGCTACTTTTAATGTAGGCACTAAGAAGTCAATTGGCAAGATTGCATTCTGCCCGTACACTAGGTTGAAAGGTGTAGTTCCAATGGCCGTTTTGTATGCCACCCGGAAGGCCCAAATTGCGTGATGCAATTGTTTGTCCCAATCTGACCTTCCATTATTGACAATCTTTGTCAAGACGGTACATAGTACTTTGTTGGAACTTTCAGCCTGTCCGTTAGCTTGAGGATGGTATGGGGCTGATTTTTTGTGGATCACTAGAAATTCATTCATTAGCGATTCAATGACTTCGTTTAGGAAGTGAGTTCCTCGATCACTCACTATCTCGATCGGTAGTCCAAAGCGCGTGAAAATATGCTCAAAGAGAAATTTTGCTGTGGTTTGAGCATCATTTTTTCGAGTAGCTTTTGCTTCTACCCACTTTGTCAAGTAGTCGGTGGCTACTATGATGTATTCCGCATGTGATCCTTTCGCAGGTGGGTTGATTGGTCCTATGAAGTCAATTCCCCACTTGGTAAATGCTCTCGCACAAACCATGGGTCTTAAAGGCATGTCGTCTCTTCGAACGGGATATTTCGCTCTCTGGCATGTTTCGCAGCTTCTCACATATGTTTCAGCATCCATATGTAGAGTTGGCCACCACAAGCCTGCAAAGAGGATCATCTTGACAGTTCTGTCTGCTGAAAAATGACCTCCAGCAGCTCCTGCGTGAGCCATCTCTAATATGGGAAGATATTCTCCTTCATGCACACACAATCTGAGTTGATTGTCTCTCCCTCGTCTAAACAGTTGTTTCCCCATTATCACATAATCCTTGCTCATTTCTTCTAGGGATCGCTTTCTTGCTAGGCTAGCTCCTATTTCGTGCTCTTTGGTTTTGAGGAATTGTACTAATGAGTTGCTCCAATTAGGCGCTATGGTCGAAAATGGTAAGGACATGTGATCCTCAGGGCTAGTTTCTTTGCATTCCATACAATTACTTACATGCTCATGAACGTCCTTGGACATATCAGGCCAATATACGCCTAACCTCTTTAATTCTCGTATTGTTCCCTGCATTCCTTGATGGGTTTTCCACTTGTTTATGTGTGCCTGGTTCATCAGTTGTTTTTGTTCATCCTCCTCGACACATCTCAATAACACTCCGTTAGGTTCCTTATAATATACGCTTCCAGCAACAATGTGTAAATTCCTTGTTTGAAGAATTTCTTTTTTGCTATTTCTGTTAATTGGATGTTGAGGGCCATGCGTAAGTATAGGGGTCAATTTTTCTGCCCACTTCGGACATACTTCTAGATTAAACAGATAAGCATCTGGTAAATCATCAGGCACTCCGCTAGGTGGCTCTCCGTGTTTTAACCTAGAAAGGTGGTCTGCTCTCACATGTGTGTTTCCTTTTTTGACCACTACCTCAAAGTCAAACTCCATTAGTAACAAGAACCATCGTACCAATCTCCCTGTGTTGCAAGGCTTATTGACTAGATACAGCAAGGCTTGATGGTCAATGAAGAATTTGAACTTGTTGGCTAAGAGGTAATGTCTAAACTTCTTCACTGCGTAGACCATTCCTAAGCCCTCTCTTTCAGTAGTCGTGTAATTTCTCTCTGCTTGGTTTAATTGTCTACTTGCGTAAGCGATTGGATGATCAAGCTTTCCTTCATCGGCCGGTTGAGCCAGGATACATCCAATTGCATAGTTAGAAGCATCAACATGAATATGAAAAGGCTTGTTCCAGTTGGGTGATTTTAGAATTGGGGCTGTACTCAGCCTCTTTTTAAGCTCGTTGAATGCCTTTTCACATTCGTCCGTCCAAGTGAACTGAGTCAATAGACCGTATAAGGGTTTAGCTATTATGGCATACATGTGAATAAACCTACGGTAATATCCACAATGTCCCATAAAGGCTTGTACTTCTTTCGCATTCTTGGGTCTTGGTAAGTCCAATATGACTTTACTCTTATCCTCATCTGTTGATATTCCATTCTTTGAAACAATGTGTCCTAGGATTTTTCCTTGTCTTACCATGAAGACACATTTCTCAGGGTTCAAGCAAACTCTATACTGCCTACATTTGGTGAATATTTTCCACAGTTCCGGTATGTGTTCTGGTCGTTGATTTGAGTATGTACACAGATCATCTACGTATACTTCCATGCTTTTCCTCAGAAATTCTTTGAAAACATGACACATCAATCGTTGGAAGGTGGCTGGCGCATTTGTGAGCCCGAAAGGCATCACTCTAAATGCGTAGATTCCCCATTCAGTCGCGAATGCGGTTTTATGCTGGTCCTCAGTTGCAATGGCTACTTGGTTATAACCAGAGAATCCATCCAAGAAGCTATAGACCTCCTTGCCGGCAACTCTTTCCAAAAGATGGTCTGTGATGGGTAAAGGGAAACTATCTCGTATAGTTGCTGCATTTACTTTTTTCAAGTTGATACACACCCTTAGCTTTCCGTTTTTCTTGGGCACTACTACTATTGGCGATACCCATTCTGTGTGTTCTATCTCGTATATGAATCCTGCCGCTAGTAATTTGTCAATTTCTTCCTTTATTTTCGCTGCATAAACTTCATTATACGTGTAAGGGCGTTGTTTAGAAGGTTTTGCATCTGCTGTCATAGGGATTCGATGAGCGCATATGCTAGGTTCTACACCCTTGAGGTCTTTGTACGTCCAAGCAAATACACCTCGATATTCTCGGATAAGGTGGATGAGTTCCTCTTCTTCCTCGTCTGATACGTCTTTCCCAATATACGTGCACCTCTCTTCTCCGTCTTATATCGTTACAACCACTTTCTTGGTTTGTTCTTTGTTATCATAGGCTTCTCCGTCTCGTGCTTCTCGTTTAGGCATTTGAGTTGCTATTTTCCTTTCTTCCACTTCGTATCTTTTAAAATGTTCTGGAACTTCGAAGTGGTCTGGTTCAGGTTCCACTTTACTTGTGTCCTCTCTACGCTCGTGCATTCTTGGGATAGTCTCAATTGCTAAGACTTCTGTCGGTTTTTCTTTTGATTCTTTTTGCATAGTTTCTAAATATTGTTCTTCAGAGTCGAACTCTGGTTCCATTTCTATGCTTTCGTACTCTTCTTTTTCCTCTTCCTCTACAATTTCTCCTGCTTCTACTTCTTGGAGGACAACCATGTAGAGGTTCACATCATATCCTTCCTCGTCTGTACAGTCGTTCATCGTCAATACTTCTTCATTCACACAAACGTCTAATGTGGCTAGGATTTCCATCCAGCCATGTGGTTCGAAGAGTTCATCTGAAAAAATTTGAGGCATATAGTCAGGGTCTTCTACCGATCGATAATTAGGGTGCCCTATTGGCCACATTTGTTTTTTACACTCCTCCTTCTTGGCTTCTTTGCACATCCACAACTGGGCATCCTCGTGCATCCAAGATTGGTCACTTGATCCCGCATTGTGAATGGATAGGTCGTCCTCTTCTTTGTGGACTGGATTCCATTGTAATGGAGGGACATCCCGATAAGCGAATGTGTGCAGGTTTATCTTGGTAGTGTTCCCTTGATGTTGGAGATATAATGAATCTCTGCCCCAATCTTGTACTACTCGCATCTGTCGCATGAATGGTCGTCCTAATATCATTTCGTAATTGTTTGCTTTTTCGAACTTACAGATGGCCAATGTGTGTTCAAACTCTACTCCACACGTGGTTAACCTAATTCCTTCCAATATTCCTAGGGGTTTCTCTACATGTCCATCTGCTAATTGTAGCTTCATGCGAGTGGGTCGTAAGGCTGGTTTACCCCACTTTTCCCAAATTTCCTTCGTTGCAATTCCTACTCCAGCTCCAGTGTCTAAGATGGCCTTGGTCATGTACCCATTGTAGGTGACAGGTAAGCACGTATTACCTTCATCTCCTTCGCTAAATTCTCCTACTTTATCAACTGGAACTTGTATTGTGGAGTGGTTTTCTTTTTCCTGTCCTTTTATTTCTCCCTTCTCTACTGGTGGCTCTATCTGATTTGCTAGTTGTCTCCATAGATGTGGTCTAAGTTGAAGCAACTCTTCCACCGTCAATTTGCATTGCACCTTCGTTTTCTTAAGTTCTGTTAGGTTGTGTGAACTCTCTTCTGAACTTCCTTTTCCTTTCCCATGCACTGTGGGTGCTCGTATTATTATAGACTCTCTTTCATATTCTCCCATGTAGTTAGGCAGCGTTGAAATGCTCATGGTTTCCTCTCTTCCTTTATCAAACCTTGACACTTCCTCATATGCTTCCTCCAGGTTGTGATTATGGTGACTATCTTCTCCAACTATTTCCTCAAAAGGAGGTGGACTGACTCCATCCTTTTTCCATTGCTCTTCTCTAATTCTTTTCCACAAGTCTTTGGACCAATCTTCCTCTAGGTCGGGTATTACGGATACTTGTTCTTCTTGAATTTTCATTCGTTCATTTTGATCATCTTCCCTTCTAGGTTCCTTATCCTTAGGTTGGATACACGCATCATATAGGTCCTGTGCGACCCTTGTTTCAGGCAAAATTGGGATAGTCTTTTCCAGAGTCGCCTGTGCTACTTCTATGAGTTTTTTGCATATCGCCAGTCTTTCTTTCTCTAATTCCCCTTGAGGGTAGAGTCTTTCATGTTGTTCTAGGTTTGGTCCCATTTTGATTCTAGCTTGGTATGCTTTTAGCCACATGTCCAATTCCTCTGGCTTTGGGTCAGCTAGAATTGATCCTGGCTTCTTTGCCTCTGAACTAATTGGTGGTGTTTCAGGGGTCTCCTTATGCATTTGTTGTTCGTTATGTTTTCTAGAACCCTTTGCTTGTTTTTTGCTGTTTTGGCCCTTGTTTCTTGCCCATTTCTCTTTGAGCTTTTCTCGTCTTTCTTTCCATTTTTGTACTTTGGTGTTTTGGGTATTCTCACATGAGTTCTCTGAATCCTCGACTATCTGAATGTTAGCGTCTCCTGTTTTATTGTTCTCTAGTTTCTCTTCCGGTTGTTTTCCTGTTTGTTGTTTTGCTTGAGCTCTAGTAATAGCTTTCAGCGGTACAGTGTACTCCTTATCACTTCCAGATTCTTCTATGACCTCTATTACATTGATTGGTGCAGGACCTTGAGTTTTTGTAGGGTTCTTAGGGCAATCTCTGAAAAGATGTTCTTTCCCACAATCACTACAATATCCTTCCCAAATCCTGGGTGGTGGAGGGTTGTAAGGTCGAGGACACTCCCGAATGAAGTGATCCCCTCCGCATCTATAACACGGTCCTCTCTGCACTGGTGGTCTAATGGGCGGTCTCAATGGTTGCTGTGTTTTGGGCATTGTATACATTAAAGTTGCAGTTTCCGCTCCATAAGTCTGATCAAATCCTTCATATCCATAATAGGCCACGTCATATGCTGGTTCATATTCCATCATGTTGGCTTCATATGGATAGTACTCTCCTGGTGGAGGTTCATACCCTTGGTTGGTTGATTCTACATTGGTCGCTATTGAAGCTGGTATTATGGCTCTTTCCAAGTTTTCTTCCGGTTGAGTATACTTCACAGGTACAACTTGTTGAGGTTGTGACAATTGTGGTCCCAATACTGGTTGTGGTGGTGGATACGATGCTTGCTCGTATTGTCTCTGTGCTCCTACCGGATACAGGTTGTATCTAGGCATCTCCCTACCAAGCTCTCTAGGTGGGTATCCATAAGGTCGGTATTGTGGTGGATTGACAGGTCGTGTTTGCCTATTAAAGGGACAGTTCTCAGTTGTATGGTTGGTATATTTTTGCTCGATGTGGCAGTATGAAGAAGTCCCTTGTTGTTGCTGTCTGTTGTGTGGATACATTGGTTGTGCACCAGCTCCTCCTCTGGCACACAAGTGTGTGGGATGTTCCCCTCCACATAAGTTACACCTCCTCAACATAGGCACTCTTTGAGCTGGATATTGGTAAGCTCTCTGTCCTTGGACTCCTAGTTTCTTTGCTAATAGTTCTGCTAGTTCTTCCATATTACTAGAATTGGACGTCACTGTGCTTCTTGAGTCTTCTGATTTTGTGAGGTCGGTAGTACCTTTGAGGTCCTCAGCAAGGTTATCTTCCAAGTCGATGCACTCTTGAAGACACTCACTCAATGTTTGCAGCCTTTTTACATACACTAGGGTTCTTAGGGTCCCGTTAGAGAGTCCATCTAAAAACAGTGAAATCATCTTTTGTTGAGTCGGTCTCTCAGCCGTAGGACATCTATCCACGTATTGATTGAATCTTCGGGCAGCTGTCTTCACAGTTTCATTAGGGTTTTGCTTAAAGCTATGGATTAAAGATGCAGAATTGTGTTTAATCCCTCTCTTTGTGAATTCTCCTATGAATTCTTGAAAGAATTGTTCCATGTTTCCAAATCGATTGGGATCTAGAGGTTGGAACCAAGTTAGAGCTGTTCCTGTGAGGGTGAGTCCAAAAGACTCATACTGCACAAAGAAGTCCTCTACTTGTTCTGCTCTTAGAACTTGTTTAAATTCGGCAATATGATCATATGGCTCCCCTGATCCATCATAATGGTTTCTCATAAACTTAGCTACTTGGATTGGTCTCAATCTCCTCATTGGTTCAGGTGGTCTGGGCATTGCAGGGAAAACCGGGACAGCTGGTCGTAATGGAGGCATTCCTGGCTGTCCTCCCACAGGTGGTCGCGGTCTGACCGGTGGTCGGAAATGGTTCCCCATCCCCGTGTAGGTCTGATTATGTGTGTGCTCACCTGGAGTTGCAAACTGTACATGAGTACGGTTGGGCACACTTCTTTGACTGGTCTGTCCTGATGTGGTATGTTCCGTCTCTGGTTGATTTCCAAAAGGATTCTGCGAGGTAGTTGCCTGCTCCCTCTGAGGAAATACAGGCGCACCCATATATCTCAGCCGAGCCTTGTCTAGGACACCTACAGGCCAATATCTTCTTTGATTCTTATCTAGGTAAGTGAGTCTAGTTTCGTCATCTGGGTCTTTCAACTCATAGAATGTCATGGGGCTTTCTCCTATTCCTTGAACAGGTACGTCAGTTTGAAGCAACAAGTCTGCTCCGTGAATCATGTAGACTTCCAACAAGTAGTCGTCTTGAGGTATCAAGTCTCCTCTCAAGACCCGTGATACTTGTGATCTGCCTCTAGGGGTGGTCACTAACTCTTCAGAGTTGTTGGGATCCATGAACTCTCCTCTTTCATTGATCCTCTCCGGAAATTCAGTTACTATATAGATGTGACCCATTTTGTCAATGTAAGCACCTCCCTCGTATTTGACGGCTGGTCGTGGTATGATGGTGACATCTTGTGCTGTTGCCATTCTGGCAACGGACCTGTTTAAGCCATCCAGGTAGATTGGAATCTCCTGGGTATTTGTGGATACATATTGTAAGGCAGTGCGGTACTCACCTTCCACTGTAGACATGAAGTTCCTATGTGGTGCTGGACCTTGCATGTCTTCCGATGCCATGGGTATGTCTTCCTCAGACTCACTAGAGGTCTCTGAGTAGACGGAGTGGTGACTGACCTGAGCAGTGCTTCCTATAGAAGAGATGACGCTCCTTCGGCTACTTAGCACTCTTCCTGACCTCAGGTTCATCCACACACCTAAGCCTCCCTTTATACTTCTTAGATTCCCCTTGGTTAGCTCTCCTAAAGGCTCAAAGTGTCTGACTAAAGAAAGGGTTTATTTCGGCGATACCACTTCCTGACGATACTGCTCTCGGCGATACTGCTTTGACTGCGATACGATACCAGAATACAAACGATACGATACTGGACAATCACACGATACGATACGAGACCATGCCCACGATACGATACCAGGCACAGAGGCGATACGATACCAGTGTGGTGTCACGATACTACTTTGGGAAGCAGACGATACGATACCCCTACTGCACACGATGCGATTCTGGAACTATGACGATACGATACTAAAGGATTCCAACGATACGATACCTGATCTTCTGCCGATACGATACCTGTGAGATTTCGCGATACCTAACTCTAGGAGGAAGCGATACGATACCACCGAACTTGGCCGATACGATACCTGTGACAGTATCGCGATACTGTCCAAGAGAGTGCACAAAACGATACCGGAGTAGTGTCGTGATACGATCTTTAAACTTCGACGATACGATACTAAGTATAGTATCGCGATATTTCCCTAGGAACACCACGATACGATACTAGAGACTCTAGACGATACGATCTCACGATGGTGTCGCGATACTGTCCTTAGTGGGAGACGATACGATATCACTGTAGTAAGCGCGATCGCGATATCGACTTGGCTACACGATACCAGAATGGTATCGCGATACCAGGGTCGATGACCAGCGATACGATACTACCGCAATGGTGCGATCGCGATACCAACTCAGGGTCACGATACCAGTGCGGTATCGCGATACCAAGTTAGGTATCAAGCGATACGATACTGACGGCGAATATCGCGATACAAGGGAGTTTTGGTATCGCGATACCAGAACTCAACCGATCGCGATACTCAAGCCAAATCACAAGAAAATGTGGAAATTTTCTCACCCCCTTGCCGCTCTTACACTCCTCCTCCCTTCTAGGCCTCTCTATCACACAACAACTCAGAAATAACTTCTCTTTACCCCCCCCCCCCGCGATACTGCGCACTGTTTTAATCACGTTTTGTGCATGTTTCAAGTGCTTTGAGTGAATGATCTTGATAAGAACTCACCTTTGTCTGCTCTAGCTTGCCCTTTGGGTTCAAACTCTCACTGAAACAGCCTCGAACGCACGATACCAGATCCACGATACCGGTCGCTGTCGCTCACGATACCAGAGTTCCAGCAAGTGTCAAATGAGTCAATTTTTTGGGTTTTTATACTTTTTGGGACAGAACTTGAAATTTTGGTCTATTTTTGGTGAATTTTTTTGGGTTTTTTGCCTATTCCTACTTCTCCTCTCCTCTCTACTCCTCTCCTCAACTAACCCTAACTCTTCCTTCTCTTCCCTCCTCCTACACTTAAACCTAAAACTTATCACACACACCTCAAGGATGAGAAGTGACAAGTGCTGAAATGGAATACTACTCGTCAATGGACAAATTCACCTCTACAAGTACGATTCGATCACACTTGCTCTCTAACCATCACGAAGGCAACTTGGTGGAGTGCTTCCGCGGCAACGGCGCCAAAAACGTGTGTACTTGAGCCGTAATGACTCAAGGACTTGTACCAATGAGACTGTACCTCGATTGCAATACAAGTGCATATAGTGGAGTCCTTTGCACACATTTAATTATCAATCCGAAGGAGTGACTTACCAAGTGTATGAAGACATTTGCACACGTGATAGAAAATGAAGTGAGTTAACTATCCAAGCAAGAGAAAAGACTAATACTACCCACACCTACTGAAAAACTGGAAGTGTTGCCGCAAACCTACTTTCAGCAGTTTTGGTTTTTTGAGGTTTTCTCCCAGCCCAGAACTCCGAACATAGGCAATAGGGTACTCGTTTCGAAGCTCTCGTCGAGACGAATCCAATGGTGGTGGTTTCACTCAATTCTGACCACTCTGCTGTAAGTTATGGCAGAAACAGTGAATTACGGGAACTACTAACACCCGCGTTTTTGCTTCTCCTAGCTTACGCACGCACTACAGCCACTCAAAACAAGGGGGAAGGGGTAGACAACAGTCCTACACTTGCATTTCAAGCATCACACACACATACATGAGCAAAATGAAGATCAAAATCAACAAGGAAGAGGCAAACTCGAAATTTCAGAAGTGCTCTTCTTCACAATGACAAGAAGTCCTTTACAATGAGTCACTTTTGACTTATATACTAGTGCCCTAAGTTTGGTCCTTTCACACAAGAGACCGGCACTTTATTCTCTAAAAAGACTAATTTCCTACTAATATACATGGGTAATTCACTAATCTTCTGAGGGGATGCATCTAGAGGACTCCTCTAATGCATTTACAATGGAAAATATGTACAAAAGTGGTTATGTTACAAAAAATTGTGTGTCCAAATTGGAAAAATTTTGGGGCCCGTCTTTTTTCTCTGCTTTCTGTGCTCTTTAGATCTGCAATAGTAACTCAGGGATGGGACATCTCTCTAGATATTGCCTAAATCTTCTTCCTGCAAGTCTCACAGTCTCTTGAGGGGTTTGCTTGAAGTTGTGAATCAATGAGGAGGTATTATGTCTTATGCCACTCTTAGAGAATTCAATAATGAAAGCCTCTAGGAGTTGGTCTATGCTCCTGAACTGTCTTTCGTTTAGTGGCTGAAACCATGTCAGGGCAGTGTTCCTAAGGGTTAGACCAAAAGCATTGTACTACGTGAACAGATCTTCAACTTGTTCAGCTCTCAAGACTTGCCTAAACTCAGCCACATGATCGTAGGGGTCTCCAGTGCCATCAAAGTAGTTTTTCATGGACTTAACTAGCTGGGTCGGTCTCAGGGTCCTCGTGGTCTCTCTCGGTCTTGGCAAAGGAAAATCCTCGGCATTTCTTCGGTTTCCTGGGGCTCTATGACCTTCAGGTTCCACTCTATTTGCTTCCGTCCTCGTTCTTTCTCTGCCCCCTGGGTTGGCAAAGCTTACCTCAGGTCTATCTCTATGTCTGTCTCTTTGAGCTCCATGAGCATGGGATGTTCCAGCTCTCGGGTGGCCATAGGACACGTTCGATCTTGGTTGGGGGAAAACGAATTCACCTTTCCAAGTGTAAGCATGCCTATCATTTTCTATCACCACAAAGATCCTCTCTGAAGCATGATCTAGGTAGGTCACTCTGCCTGGGCTATCAGGATCTTTGAACTCATAGATCATGATTGTTCCTATGTCATTTGGCCGATCAGATTTATACCTCCAAAAGGCTTCGTCAGTCTCTCGGTTCAGAAGCAGATCTATAATCTTGTTGTCCTGGGGAATCCACTCAGGAGTGAGAATTCTCGTAAGAACAGATTTCCCTTGAGGGGTCCTAGGCTCTGCACCCATGTTTCCTTGTTCTAGGTCATCTATGTCCGTCTCAGGGATCACATTCCCGAATTCATCTGTCCTCTCCGGGTGACTAGTGACCACGTATATTGTCCCTTCCTTATCTAGGTATGCTCCGTTTTCAAACTTGACAGCAGGGTGCTCTAGCCCAATAGATTGGTCTGGGTTTTTTATTTGGACCACGGATCTTCCTAGGCCGTCCTCATAGATGCTAGCACCTAATCGGTTGGTTCTAAGGTATTCCAGATGTGTCTTGTATGGGCCTTCTACCCTGTGCACGTATGGCACCCCTGAACTTCCCGTAGGTCTGTCCATACCTTGAGACATCTCTGATTCACTAGTCTCAGAGCTAGGGTAGTAGGAGTGGTGGCTCAACTGATGGGCCCAAGACCTAGCAGTGTGGTTGACACTAGCCTCTGAAGACCTAAGACTTTGTCTATCTCTCCCTAGATGTCGCCTTGATCTAAGGTTCATAAGCCTAATTGAATAGCCCAAATTTGCCCAAGTACAACCTCGTTGCTGAGTTCTTTTGTATCAGTTACTTGATTCCTTTTAGTGGTTACCGTGTTTATGCTCTTGTCAGAAATCACGTCGTCAGGAATATTTGAGATAATTTTCGCACTGTAAGTTGATCGTTCCACGTTAGATTCTTTCCTTTAAGGTTATCGCATCACGAAGAGATTATGTTTAATCTTGAACTTGAGTGCATAGGTAGTCTTCCACTGGATTGATGCCTATCGTTGCCCTGACTTACTCCTAGCACTACTCGAACTTGGCCTAAGCTAGGAATTGACAAAGGGTGTTGAGGATTTTCCAACCTTGAGTTTCTTTCCTTGTGTTGTTGCCCTGGTGTGCCCAGGATGCGCGTTCCCAAGCTTGCACTTACTCTTGCTTGAATGCCCTCAAGTGCTCTTACTGGACCTGTAAAAGTCCCACGGTTAGCTCAAGACTTAGATTCAAATGACACAATAAACCACTTTCATGCATGTAACTCACAGACCAAATTATCCTTTGTCTTTATGGAAAACAATCCCAAGGATCCCTCAGTTTTCCTACCTCGGGGTATGGTCAATTTCAAAATACCCTATCTAATAATCCTGATATTAATTTTCACATAACCAGTGGAACTTTTGGTTGTACTCCTCACGAGCTTTCCAACAAAACAAGAATCACCGCAAACGGATTTTGTATGAGAAAGTTATGTCAATTCAGGCTTCAGGGATTAAAACAGGGTTCAAACAGGCTAACAGGTCAACAGGTTTTCCTCGGGTTATTTGCCTATAGCCTCCTTATGTGCTCTAGAGTCCATGATCCATGTCCAAAATTAGCCAAAATCCTCAATTTAATAAACCCTAAAAAATGGCCGAAAATGGCTGTCAATCGCGATGGACTGGTGTCAATCGCGATGGACTGGTGTCAATCGCGATGGACTCGTGTCTGTCGGGGTCTGTCAATCGCGATGGACTGGCTGTCCGTCGCGATGGACAGTGTCAATCACGATGGATGCTATCAATTGCGATGGACTGAAATTTTGCAATTTTTTTTTCAAAAATTTTTGTGGATTTGTGCTGTGCAAGGCCTCTAGTCTACTGTGGTGCACTCAGTTTTACCAAAAGATGAAAGTTTCTGTCAATCATGATCGACAAAAGCTGGCGACTGCGAGACAGTTCTGCACATTTCCGTACCTGCGCAACGTGCTGGAGGGGATGATGCTGCTGGAACCTGCAAGAAACTCAACAAACATGCAAAAACAACGCACACAATATTGCTCTCTCACTCTCTCTCACAAGTGGAATGAGGGAAATGAAAGGAAGGAGATATGATCAAAAAACTGAAATTTTTGCGATGATGGAGATGGAGGTGGGAGATGGTGAGGATGATGATGGTGATGATGGTGGTGAGGTAAGGAAGAGAAAAACAAGAAGAGTAAAGAAATTACCTACGACGCCAACGTCTCAACTCTACGTCTTACCATCACACGCTCGTCCTCAAAGCTCGATCCCCGACAACGGCGCCAAAATTTGGTGTAGCTCAGTGATGAGTAGCACCTCCTTTAATGTCAATCCGGGAAGACGTGAGGATGGTATAAAGACCTCGAGCAAGTGAAGGCACAAGTGCGTGAGTGAGAAACACACCAACACGCACACACACACACACGCGCACACACAGTAAGACAAAGAGTGAGAAGCAATGGAGTTCTTAGATTACTTTCAAAAAGCTCTTACAAGTTCAAATCACTTACAAGCTACCCTCAAAAATGAGCTCTCTAGCTCTATTTATAGTTTTTGACTAGGTTTTGGCCCTGTCCAGACCTAGTGTCCGGCCTAGTTAAAAATTAGGTTCCAGGGCCAATTTGAGGGCTTAAACGGAGTCTAAAAAATACGAAAATTGATATGTAGGCACTTCTAAGGCTCCTCAAGCTCAAGGACTCCTTGGCTTGCACAAAATGGAGCTACAAAAATATGAAATGGTATTTACAATGATTGTTAGTGATAAGAATCACTGTTATAAAGATGTTGATTTGGAAAAATTTGAAGGGCCTATCTGCCAGATTTGCGTCGACTGCTTTGTCTACTTAATCCTTCACCTCGCTCTGACTCTCTCCGCTGGCTTCCTTGTCTAGTCAGTCCTTGGGTGCCCATACTGCTCTCAACAATTACTTTAAATAAATTATCAAATTTGAAAGATAATAGGTAAAGGAAAAGATAAAATTAAATTCTCTCTTTTCAAAACTTATAGTGTTGTATCTCTCCAAATTCACTATAGTTGTTCACCATCTTTGTGGGGCTCTTACATTGGGAGGAATTTTAGGTTGTGGTCGAATAGACAATTTGAAAGATCCAATAGACTTACAATGTAGTGTGTAATATCACTCTCTCCCTAAGATAAGGTGAAACACTTCGTGAATTCCACTAATATATATTGAAACAATTGATGTTGAATACCACTAGAGTTAGTAAGACCCATTAAACTTATCAATTTATCTAAGCATGACTAAACCTTCTTTCACTTATTACAGAGATCAACTCGAGAATTATTGAATGTTGTGATCATGCATTGGTCTTTCTATAGCTCAAAATGTTCATTATTTAGAGTGCTAGTACTCTTTTGAAAAAATGTCTTGCCTTATTCCCTACCATTGACACTTATTCTGACTATCTTGAGATTCCCTAAATTTCTTAACAATCAGGGTTACGTTTTCACCATGGTAACTAATTGAACTTAGGAGTTCCTCCAATGTTTTTATAGCTTGTGCAAGTTTATCAACTAGCCTCATGGCAAACACATATTTTATATGGAGCTTCAATATTCTATAAGAAATTCTCATGAAGCATGCAAATGTGCAAAAGTGAACATTAACTAAAGGAAATGGAATAATGAGATTGTAATCCTTATCGGACATGTCACAATTAGGTGTACCTAAAATGGGACACCTCATTAAAGGTATATCCCATTCAATAGATGGAGATGCATCTGTGTCATCATTTATATTGTCTATGATCTTTTGTTTTCACTTTATTGGTTTATAGCCCCATGTGCAATAAGGATAAGGATAGAGAGAAAATGCACCTTGTTTGTAGCCTAAAATGCATTTGATACTCTTTAAGTCTCCACCCAAGTGTGACTCTACCTCAAAATCACCTAGGCCTTCTACATTGAGTTTTGCATCATGAATTTGAGAAGCTATCACCTTTGTGATCCGTGGAGTCCTAATAAAAAACAAACCACCATATATCTTTCTCGGATTGAACATTATATGTAAATTGATGGGTAGAGTTTTCACTTTCATCAATTATGGCATGTGCCATAGGTTCATTCATGAGTGTCACACTAAGTGTCTCCATATGTCGTCCCTTTATGATTTAACATTTGTCTAGCTTTAATATGAACTCGAGTTATGAATCACAATCTACATCAAATAAAAAAAGTTATAGCAATAAAAATACCATGAACATCATTATCACAACAATGGATATACCTTGAATTGTAGATTTGTGAAATTTAGCCATTGTGTTTTGAAGCCTCTCAAAATTGACTAGATGAATTTTTCAACTCTTTCTTAGATGTAGCACAATGATAAATGGATGCAAGCATAATATCTTCTATATGCAAGTAATACCCAAGTGTGTTAGCTGCATCCTCATTGGTCCTCCTCTTCTTTAGAGATACCTTGTAAGTGCATGGCAAGTGATCCTAAAGGGATATCTCTCATAAATATTTTGAGGCCTTCTATCTTCATGCCAATTTTCATAGCTATCTGAGGTTTTTTGTGAATCGCACTTTCTCCACGCCTTCTCACATACTCTTTACCATCGCCTTCTCTAAGCACTCTCTACAACCACACTGGCTTTGATACCATGTCACAAGGAAGGAGATAAGTAAGAGAGCTCACACACACACTCTCATAGCCAAAGAGAAGCAGACACATAGATTGAGGCAAGGAAGAATGATCTTCTTCTTCTTCTTCTAATCTTCTTCTATTACATAAAAGGAATGTACAAGAACGACTTAAAACAACAATACAACAAGTGCAATATATAAAGAACAACACATAAGGAAAATCCTAATGTTTGTGAATGAGTGAGCTTGTAAGAAAATAAATGTGCCATCACTCTCGGTAGATAAATCTAATAAAGCTCAATAAAGTATCCTTGACATATACCAGCATGACCACTATACATGTAAGAGAAATGAAAAGTGATATGTGTCATCCTGGATCATCCCATGTTGAGCTTGATATCTCAACATGGTGGACACACAAGTGTCATAGCAACCAGCCCTATCAGAGTCACAAAAAGCATGTTAATCTGACGATACCGATCCCTCCTAGGTAGAAAACACTCCAAGTAGTCGGGTACCACTCAAATAGCAAAAGATGTGCCTAACTACCTACGAATGCTTGGCACTTTGGCAATGCATAAACTTGCTCATGTATGAGATAGCAAACTGAATGTCTGACTCAGTAATGCATAAGTAAATCAAGCATCCAATAGCCTGTTAATAGAGTACATCATCAAATGCATCTCCAACATCATGAAGGCTCAACTATAAACATGTTTCCATAGGAGTGGCAATATGCTTTCAATCTTCAAGGCCAAAACATTGTAATAATGTGTCAATATATTTTTTTTGACACAAAGCTATTCCACCATCAACTTGCATAAACTGAATGCCCAAATAATGATGCAAATGCCCCAAATTCGACATGTCAAATGAGGCATGCAAATCAGCATTAAAATCAGCAAAATGCTTCTCATTAGGACTAGTGGAAGCATGTCATGAACATAGATAACAATGATCAAAAGCACATCATTTGCACACTTAATATATAAGGTGCTCTCAGTTGGACTGTTCTCAAAACCATGTGCAATCAAGTAGGCATGTATCTATTCATACCAAGCACGTGGTGCTTGCTTCAAGCCATATAATGCCTTTTTCAACATGCACGCTTTGTTTGCATGCCCTTTCTACACAAAACCATGGGGCTTAAAAACATACACTTCTTCATGCAATTCACCATTCATAAGTGTAGTTTTAATGTCCAACTAATGTACGTTCCAACCATGATGAGATGCAAGTGCACAGATGCTATGAATAGTAGTCATTAAGAATGTAGAAGCAAAGGTCTTATCAAAATCAATGCCTCTTTCTTGAGCATAATCTTCTACCAAAATCCTAGCCTTATGCTTGGCAATTATTCCATTAAGCTTGCGCTTCAACTTTTATACCCACTGAATGCCAATGGACTTCTTGCCCGGAGGCAAGTCACATAAAGATCAGGTACCATTTTTCATTATAGCATCATATTCTATTTGCATAGTAGCCATCCAATTTTCAAATTTTTTTGCTTCATCAAACGAAACATGCTCATTTTCATCACAAAGACTAGAGGCCGCCATAGCATAGCAATCTGATGCAAAAGAAGCACTATGAGAGCATGAATGAGTACAATATGATAGAGTTGCATCTCATTTGCTATCTCATAAACTCTGCACCAACCATTTTGGCATAGTTTTTGCCTCCTTTATATCAAACCTCTCATCAACAAGTGCATCATGTAAATCTGCATCAGAAATGGAATGGTCTTCATTATCATGTGGAACCTGCAAAGGCTGAGAAATTGCCTCATATGGACTAGCACTAGACTGTCCACCTATAAAAAGGGGAAGCAAAGTGTCATACACATCCTTGGAGCTAACTGATGTCTCTTTAGTACATGAAAGTAATGGCTGAATTGCATCTTCCACAAAAACAACATCACGGCTAACCAAAATGCATTTAGTCTATGGATAGTATAGATTATATCCTTTGCTTTCAAAACTATGACCAACAAAAATACATTTCACTACTTTATCATCCAATTTTGTGCATTGTTGTTCAGGCACTAATGCATATGCCATACAACCAAAGACACAAAGGTGAGCAACAAATGGCTTGCAAGTTGCAACCATGCCAAGCCTCATATGGGGTGATAGATGGCAATGCTTTAGTGGGACACCTGTTAAGTGCATATGCTACACACATAACAACCTCAAGCCAGAGACTATGTGGTAAAGTTTGACTTTTCACCATACATCTTGCCATCTCCATGAGTGACTCCTTCTTCCTTTCTACAACTCCATTTTTTTGAGGTGTATATGGCACTATACACTGATGTTTTATCCCACGTTCAACCATAAATTCTTTAAAATTAGTAGACATATATTCCCCCCCTCGATCAAAATGGAGGGTGCCCATTTTACATGCTAACATGTTTTCACCCAAAACTAGAAATTGTGTCATGAAGTAAAGGCAGTTCCCAAAAGAAGGTGTTTGCATGGGACCACAACATCACTATGAACAAGTTGCAACTTCTAAGTAGCTCGTATTGAACCATCTTTTGGGAAGGAGGAACACTACATTTTGCCCAAAATATAGCATTCACATACATGTTTACTAGGTGCCTCCAGTTCCAACGGAGATCAAGACACCATTTTAGATTTTTGTAGGCATAGGAGATCACTAGCGAAATTCAGATGACCAAGGCATGCATCCCAAAGCTTTGCATCTGACAAAGCCTAAAAATCTTGAACTGCACATGCTAAATAAATCGCAGATTTTTCATTCTGTGAGCTTAAACAACCTGTGTCATAAAATGCTAGAAGCAATAATGACATTTCCATTTTGTAGATCATGAAGTGTACATCTATCATAAACAAATTTCACAACCAGGTCAATCTGGGCTAATGCTAAAACTGATAACAAGTAAAGCATCTGACAATGTACAAGAACTACCATCAGAAGTAGTCAGAATGATCTTATGAATTCCCATGACAGGATAAGAGGAGTTGTTGGAGCATGTGAAAGTATTCCCTCTAGGGGTAGGCTCATGCTAAAACTGGCACAAATAAAGTATTTGACAATGTAAAAGAACTACCATCAGAAGTAGTCAGAATGATCTTATGAATTCCCATGACAGGATAAGAGGAGTTGTTGGAGCATGTGATAGTATTCCCTCTAGGGGTAGGCTCAAGTGAAGTGACGAAACTGTGCTACGGGATAATATGTTTGGTTTCCCCACTATCAAAGTACCAAACATTAGAGTCCACTAAAAAACAGAACAAAGATTAACTCCTCAAATTTTAAGGCATTTGGATTACCTTTCATCATCAATTGAAGAGTAGAAGCAAAACTCTCATATGAATTTGGAAGACCATTCAGAAAAGTCTGCACAAGTGAATTGTCTCCCAAGACATCAACAACAAAAATCAACTAATCCTTCAAATCTTTGATCTTTGTCAAAAAATTGTCCATGGAATCTCCTTCATTCATGTGCTCACTCTCTAACTATTTTTGAAGGTAAGCAACGCGAGCCTCATTCCTTGCCTGGTATAAAGTGGTAAGTGTATCCCAAGCATCCTTTGCTATTTCAAATGAGCAAATGTGAGGAATAATGGCATGTTTGACAGACAAGGCTATCAATGCATGTGTTTGAGCATCTTTGCCATCATCTTCAATGCCATCTGCATCACCTTCAATAATTGTATTTGCAGTTGTCATAGGACATTTTTCAACAAGTTGCACAATATTCCAGAGTCCTTTTGCAACCAATACATGATGCACCATATATGCCCATAATGGGTAATTGGTACCATCCAACTTATCATCAACATCCAATACATGGAATACATCATTGCTTTCAGCCATGGCCACTAACTAAAATACCTTGTTGTAGGAAAATGACTATATCTCAAAAATTTGAATAGAACTACCCTGTCAAGCTATGCTAAACCTATAGGAGACTTTGAGGCGCTTATATTGCCGAACCGAAACTTGTATATATGTTGGGTGCAAGAAGATGAAATTGTCTGCACATGTGCTGGGGTAGCATGTTCAAAGGCTGAAACGAGCTCATATCATGATTTCAACCTGAGTATGCTCAACAATTTTCGTCCGATTTTGAGGTTGTGACTGGAGGGCTGTCAACAACACTATAGATGAAGCAGAGACCTGTTCTGATACGAATTGTTGAAGTTTGAGGTCTGCAGAAGCACATGAATTATACAAGGAAGAAGAAGAAGCTTGGAGCACAACACACAATACTGAATGTATTACCAAAAAAATGTACAAAGATAAGCAACCCATTAGGGTTATAGGTGTATATACAAGGGGGGGGGGGCGGGGAACCTCCTAAAGAGGGAAAAAAGTGTCCTGGTGGTTCTAGTGTGTTCAGACACATCACTACTGAAATATATCAACACAACCTACTAAAGTGCTCTATCAAATGACCTTTCTCCCCTTAAGAAGTCCCATGCGAGGTTCATTTCTCCCACTAATGTGGTGTGTTAGCTTATGTATGAACACAAGCATGCAACTCTCCCCAAAGTGGATATGAATGAACAAGAATGTATCTTCCTTGTTGTCATTTACGTCCCAACCCATTGTCTTCGTAAGGAGAATATTTTTGCACTCATCTGGCGCATGTTTCTTTTTATTTGGTGCATATTCCTCATGGTTTCTCTCCTCAACAAATCCGTTCGGTCTTATGACATGTCTATGTGCACTCCATTGTATCACTACTCGGTTTGACAAATTTGATGGTCAATTTCTTTTCATTTGGTGCATATTTCTCATGGTTTCTCTCCTCAACAAATCCGTTCGGTCTTATGACATGGTCAATCCAAGCCACTTCATGCCGATCTTTGTTGGCATTGTGTTTATGGGTCTACAACAATACACGCGATTGTAGGTGAACTCCTTATGGAGGACCTACCCACAATTTAAAGTACTGTAGCACCATCTTTCAGCTCAGTTACTTGCTACAAAAATATGTTGACATAATGCATACAATACATCATGTACAATACATGCTATGCTCTAATTCCATGATAACATAATTTCAAGTCCTTCTTATGCAATATTCTAATTTTCTTTTTTTTTTTTTAAATCAGAACCAATTTTCTGCCTATGTTGAAACATTCATCTAAAAGTACAGCTTAGTATTTCGGTTCAAAAGGCAAACCCTCCTTCAATTGTCTCCATATTAGAGATGAAGACGTTGAGTGATCACTACTTGGAAGCATTGCATGCCCCTCGTTAAGCAAGAATCCTTGCTACAAAATACATAAATTAGGGTCTGATGCTTGCTTCGATATTTGAACAATTTTGATGTATAATCTATTTTGATATTCCTCCTCCAGATAATGCAATGTATAAGATAATAACCACATAATGTAATGGATAAGATAATAAACACTTGCAAATGAATTCACGAAGTTCAATGAGATCCCCTCTTTAATATTTTATGTATAAGTGTTTGTGGATATCAAGCGAATTGATTTTTTTGTGTTTTACTTCTTTACTGTGTTAGAAGTTTTGGCTATATTTTTGACAAAAATAAACTTGTAAAAACTCAATGTTGATATACGAGCTATGTTATTGAGATATGCATGACACCTTCTGTTCGGGGTGCTGTTATGCTTCCTTATGCTTGATGCATTAATGTAAGTTTCCTTATGCTTGATGCATTGATAAGTACCTGTTGAAGCTGGAGATCAAGAAGCATTTGTTGAATTGCTTTTCGCCCCAATATCCATAACTAAGAACGGGAAAACAAAACAATGAAACGAGTGCCCTTCACAAAGACCTGTACTCTGAATCTCATCACACATAGATGCTTCAAAATTTGCATCCAAAAAGTCCAAGCTCACTCCTAAGGTTGAACCAGCTTGCAGTCACCAATTTCCAATATTATTGTACATCCCCATCCAGCCAACCTAAACGAAATGGACATCTTCTTTCAATCATACATAAAAAAAAGTAACGAGAAAGACTTATTGTTATTGTTTTACTTTGGCCCTTTTACACAGCTTGTGTCATTGAGACTGTGGAGAAATTTCACTCCAATACACATCAATACACGCAGCGGAAGTTAGAGAACCTCTTCTAGAATCTACCCTGTAAAACACATGCTTACTAAAACATGATTCAGTCACAGCTCAGAGATACAATGACTATGAAAACTTTGTCCACACACAGTAGACTCTTATAGCTTTCTAACAAGCTATAGAACACTCCATTTGGAGTTCATACGACCAAGTAAACGACTGCACAAAGTTAGACTACCTGTCAACTCAGGTATAGCAAAAAACTGAGGTTCACAAGAAATGTTCTCAGTAACTATTGGAGAATGATCAGACAGAGATATTTGAGATACAGAGAGTATGAGAGATAAACTTTCCAACAAGATATCATATGCATTAATGGGATAAGTACATAGAGAGATATGACCTTCACAAGGTGGTTGTGTACAAACAAGGTATGCGGCTAGAATACCTTTGTGCCTTCTAGCATCCAAATGAGGTACCTTCTGATATCCATTGGTGAGAGGATGACAAGCATATGCTTCTACACCATCTCCTTGTCATCTCCACAATTTTTCACGTTCAAATGACCTCTATATATAGAGGTATGGGCATGGGACTTTTCACCTACCTTTGCATCTTCTCTCACCTCTTGACCTTTCACTTCATGTCCTTTGTCTTTCCATTGTCTTGAATGACTTTTGGTGCTCCATATCACACCATATGGATAAGGTCACGACTTTTTCTAGTATTCCATCTCTCTAAATATATTTTTGCTTTTATCCAAGCCATAAATACATTTGCGCTTTTTAATTCCACACTCTACACTAAGGTTATGAGTGTGCCCTCTATATTTTTAGGTTCTTTCTTCATTTTGGGCTTACAACAAATACATTTGATGAAGAGGTACATTATTGCTTTGAAGCTCCTTTGGCTTCTCTTCAGCTTCATCCTTGCTTCTTTGGCTCTTCATGAGAGTCTTCTTCAATCCCTATCAAGGAACATGCTTCATACAAGCTCATAGAATAAAAAGAGATCACCTTGTACTTATCTTCCTTGCTTCGCTCTCTTTCTCTTTGTTGTCCTCTCTTTGTAACTTCATGGCTTCATGGCTTCTCTCTCCTTTGCATGCTTCTTTTGATCCTTCTTTGTCTTTAGATCATCTTCAACTTTGTCTTTGGGTGCAATCTTTGCATCTCCTTTTGATGATGTCATGGTTGTCATGCTTTCTTCTTACGAGTCTTCATGACTTCTTTTGTGCATCATGGCTGCTCCTTGCCTTTTAAGCACTCCTTCAATGTAGGTGGCTCCTCCTTATCCTTCAATTTACCTTTGATGGCTGCTCTTGCTCTTTGTTTGAGCTTGGCTTCTTCTCCTCCAAATCTGAAATTTGGTTTGGTTCCATTTTCTTCTTTCAACTTGTCTTGGATCTTCCAATCCTTGCAAGATAACTCTCCCTTGCTTCATAATCTTTTCTTCATTCTTCATGGCTGATTTTAGACCTGCAAAATCATCAATGGACTGATCATATATGAACTCTTTCATGAGGTCCTTTCATGTGAAGCATTCATAGCTTCCACATCTTCCAAGCTTTCTTCATCACCTACAAAACAACACAAGAAATGTGAATGTGATCAATGGTGCCTCTTGCACCTAACAAGGGTTGCCATTCCTCTTGGGATGGTCTAACTTTCCCTCACATTGGCTTGCCATTCCTCTTGAATGGTCTTACTTGCCATAGGCTTACCACGCCTCTTGGGTGGTCTTACTTGCCTTTACATATGGCTTGCCATTCCTCTTTGAATGGTCTTACTTGCCATAGGTTTGCCACTCTCTTTGGTGGTCTTACTTGCCTTCACATACACATAGGCTTGCCACTCCTCTTGGAATGGTCTTACTTGCCTTCACATACCCATACATTCAATATGCTTGGAATTTACCACCACACATAATGTGGATTTTTTTCAAACCAATTTACATCAGCCTTTAGATTTACAAATGCACTTCTTTTTTTACCTTCATTTACCTCAATCAACTTCATCCATGTTGTCACACTTCTCATGAGTGACTCTACCTTCCTTTTGCTTGCTTGTTGCTCCATGCAACCTTGGGGAATGTCTTGAAGTCCCTATTGAGCCTTCAACACTTCATGGCAGCCCTCCTTTGGAGTCTTCTACTCCTTTCACTCTTCAAGAGTCTTCTTATGGACATCCTTGATTTTGCCACCTTCAACTTTGGCTCCTATCTTCAAGTCTTCAAACCTTCAAGTGTTTGAAAAACATGTAGCTTGGGCCCCTTCCTTCACTTTGGCTCCAAGCTTTGCATCCTTCCTTCATCCAAGCTTTGCACACTTTCCTTTCTCTTGTGCAAATGATGTATCTAAACTCAAAGATTCAAATGCTTTTAGTTATCATAACATAAGCATGCACATTTGCTTTTGCAAATTTACCTCAATGAGTTTTATCCACAACAAGCTACATCCACAAATTTCATACATAACAGCCTTGCATCTTACCAATATTTTTGGCATCCAAACACATGTACTTTCAACTCATACATGGCTGAACATGACCAACCTTTAAAGCATAAATATCATGCTAACAAATTCATAGAAGCATGTATACAAAGCACCAATCATTTGAGCATATTTTTAGCTCACTTTGTGCCAATTTATATGGCTGCATAAACCTGCAAATTTTCAGCTTGTATGGGCTTTATAAAATAGCCTCATACTCATTCACACATTATCAAACATGTGTATATATTATCTTCAACCACATTTGCATACATTCTTGCATGATAGACATCAATAGCCAACTTTAAATTCACTTTATATTCAGCCTTAGCATGGCTGTCCAAAATTGTCATACATATTGAGCATAACTTTCACAAGCATGCATACATAAACATATCTCCAAATGCATAAGCATATAATGCTTTCATCAAGCTTACATAAAAGCTTAAACCTTCAGCCATGTACATAACCAAAACTTGCACTTCATTCAATTGAGTGCAATATCTCAAACATGCATACAATGCTCATATTATGCAACTATATGTAGTTGCTCATCCAAGATTCTTTGCTTGAATCTTCATCTTCTTCTATTGGCTGCTAATAAATCTTCAACAAAGTGATTAGGATCACTTATAGCATGCCTCAATGATCAAAATTTGTACTAGAGAGTAGGACAAGAGAGTGTATCACTTCAAATAACATAAAGCAACAGATGTTCTTACTTACAAAAGCTTAATCTCCATAGCTTTCAAATGAGCATCATAGCTACAAGCTTTCCTTTGACATTTCTACATCTTTCTTGAAGATCTCTTTATACATCCATGGGCTCCACTCCCAGTGCTCTACAACCAAAGCTCTGATACCAAAATGTGGAGAAATTTCACTCCAATACACATCAATACACGCAGCGGAAGTTAGAGAACCTCTTCTAGAATCTGCCCTGTAAAACACATGCTTACTAAAACATGATTCAGTCACAGATCAGAGATACAATGACTATGCAAATTTTTTCCACACATAGTAAACTCTTATAGCTTTCTAACAAGCTATAGAACACTCCATTTGGAGTTCATATGACCAGGTAACCGACTGCACAAAGTTAGACTACCCGTCAACTCAGGTATAGCAGAAAACTGAGGTTCACAAGAAATGTTTCCAGTAACTACTGGAGAATGATCTGATAGAGATATTTGAGATACAGATACTATGAGAGATAAGCTTTCCAACAAGATATCATATGCATTAATGGGATAAGTACGTGGAGAGATATGACCTTCACAAGGTGGTTGTGTACAAACAAGGTATGCGGCTGGAATACCTTTGTGCCTTATAGCATCCAAATGAGGTACCTTCTGATATCCATTGGTGAGAGGATGACCAGCATATGCTTCTACACCATCTCTTTGTCATTTCCATAAATTTTCACGTTCAAATGACCTCTATATATAGAGGTATGGGCATGGGACTTTTCACCTACCTTTGCATCTTCTCTCACCTCTTGACCTTTCACTTCATGTCCTTTGTCTTTCCATTGTCTTCAATGACTTTTGGTGCTCCATATCACACCATATGGATAAGGTCACGACTTTTTCTAGTATTCCATCTCTCTAAATATATTTTGGCTTTTATCCAAGCCATAAATACATTTGCCCTTTTTAATTCAACACTCTACACTAAGGTTATGAGTGTGCCCTTTATATTTTTTGGGTCTTTCTTCATTTTGGGCTTACAACAAATACATAAATGATGAAGAGGTACATAATGAAGGGTGAGTATGTTTCAAGCCTCACAATCGGAGCTTGCACATGATCCATATTTTTCAACAGAGACAAGCTGGTGAAATATGCTCTTTGGAAAGTTTGCTCCTTTGTCATCCATATCTTCTGCTTGACCACATGCTCCTCATGATTATTTATTTGTTTGTCCCTGTATGGAATGTAAGATAACATTTAACGATGTTCCACCTTAAAACATTTTTAGAACCTTGATATTTGTATGGAATATAATGTATTTTTCAATGTCATTGCACCTTGTGATTTTTTTTTTTGAAATCTTGACGTTTGAACCATCCATGTGCCACACAGGAGGGAGTTGTAAACAATCTCAAATGAATCCCTAATCATCCGTTTCTTTCGATGACAATGAAATAATCTATTCTCAATAACGAGCATATCAACCTCTTGTAAGCATATATCATGCAGTAAAATTTTAATTACATGCTGCTTTCCAATTGATGATTGTGTAATAATCAATCTAGTTAGTATGTAAGCATATCAAGGCTGTGTGAGAGTGATTGTATAGTAATCAGATTTTCTTATTAACTATAGCCATGGCAATTTAGTGAGACTCATCCAATATCTATGACATTCTTGAGAGTATCTACCATATATTTTCTTAAAATTCTAATCCAGTGTTAACTCACAAATGTACTTCATTGCATCTATCAGCGAATTATCCGAAAGGCACACATTCCCATTGCTTATCTTACTCCATTCTTTGCAAAAAACAGACATCCATTGAAATTTTACCCTCAAGTTATCTTAGAAATATGCATTGATAAGACCATAAGCTCATAGCGTGTGTCATGGTGGAGTGGTCCACACTTACAAATCATGTGCTGGTAGCTTTCAACATGCTTTTGTTGAATGATGTACTCAGTGTGAAAGAAAACACCATGGAAGATTGACAGAAAATATCACTACAAGGAATACGGGTGTATAGCGATGGTTAAGGCGACACAATTTCGTCGCTATAAAATTGCAAAATGCATCGTAATGAGCATCACGCACGCACCGTTGATTAAACGACGAGCCAAACGACTTTTTTGCGACTTGTGGCGCGATGGGGTCTGTGACGCTCACATAGAGCGTCACTAACATGACGGTTTTAAACAGCATCGCATAAGCGACGCTTATTTTCCTCGCATAAGTGACGCTAAAACATGTCGCTCATAGCATCGCTTACACGAAGGTCTGTTGACGAAAAAAATTAAAACATTGGAGGCTCTTCGATCGACATTTTCATGCATCTGATCAAAGAGCTCTCCAACGTTTGCAATTGTGCTGCGCTTACGAGCTGAAGCAAGTATATGCAGAATTGTTGTTTTGCCTAAGCTCTCTCTTATTGTCTCCCTCTGTCTCTATTTCTCTCTTTCTACATCTTTCTCTCTTTGAATTCTTGCTCTCTCTCTCTCTCTCTCTCTTCTTTCTCTCTTTATTGCAGGTTATTCAAGAAGCTAACCAAGCAAAAAGTATGGCTAACTATTGTAAGTACAATTTCTATTCTTTATATATCATTTGAATTGTGTTATTTTCATTAGATAGCATACTCACACTTATTGAGATGCACTTATACACTTATACATGATGAAGATGCACTTTCACACATATACACATATACACATATACACACGCACATACACACACACACATATATACACACAGATACATGTGCACATACACTTAGACATACACACATATACACATGCATATGCACAAACATTTCTACAACCACATAAAAAGACTTACATGCATGCATTATTGCATATATATATATATATATATATATATATATATATATATATATATATATATATATATATATATATATATATATATATATATATATATATATATATATATATATATATATATATATATATATATATATATATATATATATATATATATATATATATATGTGTGTGTGTGTGTGTGTGTGTGTGTATATATATATATATACACACACACACACATTAACATATACACAAATACATGTATATGCACATCCACATGTATGCACATTCACATGCATGCACATGGATGCAAATGGAAATGCATCCACATACACATGCATATACATACATTATACACATATATACACATATATATGCACATACGTACACACACATATACACATGCACATACACACATATACACATAGAGTTACACATATACATGCACATACATATACACACACATACACATGCACATGCACATACTCATACACACATAGAAACTTACACATGCACATGCACATACATACATATACACACACATACACATACACATGCACATACATACATATACACTTAGGTACACACATATGAATGAATTATATAATTAAAGTATTAAAACACATATACACATGCACACACACATGCACATACCTCATATACACATATACATGCACACACACACATATACACATAGAGTTACACATACACATGCACATACATATACACACACATACACATGCACATGCACATACTCATACACACATATACACTTACACATGCACATGCACATACATACATATACACACACATACACATGCACATATATACATATACACACACATACATATACACTTAGGTACACACATATGAATGAATTATATAATTAAAGTATTAAAACACATATACACATGCACACACACATGCACATACCTACATATACACAAATACATGCACATACACACATATACACATAGAGTTACACATATACATGCACATACATATACACACACATACACATGCACATGCACATACTCATACACACATATACACTTACACATGCACATGCACATACATACATATACACACACATACACATGCACATACATACATATACACACACATACATATACACTTAGGTACACACATATGAATGAATTATATAATTTAAGTATTAAAACACATATACACATGCACACACACATGCACATACCTACATATACACATATACATGCACATACACACATATACACATAGAGTTACACATATACATGCACATACATATACACACACATACACATGCACATGCACATACTCATACACACATATACACTTACACATGCACATGCACATACATACATATGCACACACATATGCACATACATACATACACACACACATACATATACACTTAGGTACACACATATGAATGAATTATATAATTAAAGTATTAAAACACATGCTTAATATAAACAATAATAACAATCAATAGAACAAAACTCTTCATTACTTAATACCATACACACAATTCAAAACATAACTGAAATGAAAAATATATAGATAATATATATATATATATATATATATATATATATATATATATATATATATATACATATATATATATATATACATATATATATATATATATATATATATATATATATATATATATATATATATATATATATATATATATATATATATATATATATATATATATATATATATATATATATATATATATATAAATACATATAATCCAATGTCATAATTAACTAAAATCCTAATCATCATCATCATGATGATTATCATCATCATCAGCAGTATCATGATCATCCTAATCATCCTCATCCTCATCCTCATCGTCATGATCACCCTGTGACAATCGAGATTGTCCCTCGTGTGTCTGTCTCTCCACCTCATCCATATCTGTCTCTCCATAATACTCTTGTATTACATATAACAAACATAAATAAATAAAACAATTAAACCATTCATAAGAATAAAATAATTATATAAAATTTAATAATACTCACAAAGGCATCAGGATGATCTCGCATATACTCGCTCAAATGCCGATATCTAAAATGTGTAGCATACTCAATCTCATCTTTCGTAGGATATCGGCCATAATCCTTCCGCTGCATTGAAACAAATAAAAAAGATTAGTTGCTTGCATTTTAACTAAAATAAAAAATATACTCACAATAACACATATACTTACAAATGTAGCTACAAAACCATTATGGCCCATTTGGCTTAGGTGCAATGTGTGGCCCAACTCCACTCTCTTCTTTGCAGCAGCTTGTTTATTTAAGGAAAAAAAAATATATAAATTAAATGTAAAAAATTACTAAAATATATAAAAATTATAAATATAAACTATTAATTTGTGTAGCTTTTGTTGAGGAAATGACTCCTGAAGACATAGCTGTCTATGAAAAAACTGCCACGTCTCACGTGGTATGTTAGGTCGCCTCTATTTTTCTTTTCAACCATTAAATATCTCTTGTTAATTTAATCTCAAACAGAAAAAAAAATCAGAATACATACACATATATACATACACATACACATACACATATACATATACATGCAAACATATACGCATACATATATGTATACATATACACATATATGCATATACATACATATAACATAAACACACATATACATATCCACACATATATATGTACACACACATACATGCATATACACTCATTCATACAAAATACATGCATTTATCCCACAATAATGTGTAGTTGTGTGTATGTGTAAATGTGTATATGTGAATATGTGTGTATGTGTAAATATGTATATGTGAATTTTTTGTGTATATAAATAATCAGATTATTAATATCAAATACCATTATTTGTAGATTTTGATCAATCAGATGGAGCTCCACCACCGTCTCCTCATCGTGCAACGACTATATACTGTAAGTATATCAAACATTTCATTTTAAATATATTTTATGGATACATAACTTTTTTGTTTTTCTTATTATGTGCAGATTCTAATCAATCAGAGGGTACTCCACCACCTCCTACCCATGCAACCACTTCACATGTGTCCTCCGATAGGAATTATGATGAATTTTACTATCAAGAGCATATTATATGTTGGTGTAACTCTTGTTATGGCACGTATCGAAGACCACGATTGAATGTATTGAACATGAGGCAGAGTATGGTAATTTTGAGAGTGCACCATCACCTGGTCAACATGATAATGCTTGGGTATGTATTTTTTATATATATTAATGTCATTATTTTATTTAAAAACCATATACAAAATCAAATTACTGTTGATATACAGGAATACTTGCTCGATGATGATGATGATGATGATAATTTTTCTCATAATGTTAATATACCTCGTACACATCATGGACTTGTCGTTCATCAATTACAAGTAGAGGTTTCTAGAAATCCTCTACCTCCTGGTTTAGAGACTTAAATGGCTAGAGATTATCCATTGCCAGCTCGTGATCGTTCTTTAGTACAAACATATGATAGAAGAAGATATGGAGGATGGAATAGAGGACCACTTCCTTTAGATGGAGAGGTTTTCAACTTTTGGGGTAATCGCTATATGATTGCTCCATCCACTATTACTAATGCTGGTCGTGGTCTCTTTATTGTAGAGGATTTGTATGTGCCTCCGAACTATGAAGTCACTCTTATGTCATTTTGTGGTCCTATATATGGATGGGGAGATTGGCATCGACTTTCACATTATGTTCAAAGCATGAGTACTTATGGAATATGCTTGAACGTAGCATCCCTTACTAGTAGAAGGATTTTACATGCAGAAAATGAAAGATTATATATTGATGGAAGACCTTACACACATGGAAATATAGCAGGTTTAATAAATAGTAGTCGAGGGTTAGATAATAGTTCAAGGACTAATTGCACATTTGAGGAGCGTGAAAATAGTCATGAATCACCATACATGAGTAGAGATGTATCAAGATACATATTTGTCAATGCTATTACTACATTACATGCCGGTTATGAACTATTAGTGAATTATGGATGGCGTAGACCTCCAAGAGCACCTTTTAGCTAGAGAGAATAAAAATTTTCAATATTTAATAAGTTATATACTTAATTTTATATTTAAAGTTTACTTTTTATTCATTTATGGAATACTAATGAATTTTATTTATATGTGTAGATTCCAACGCATGATGTTGATGATATTCCTCCACAGCATTCACAATTTCCAGTAAGACATCATTTATCAGAGCTTCTATGAGGAGGCTACGCAAAAGTAATCCTCTGGAATATGCAAGGTTGAAAGATCTATATTCAAAACTTGATCCTATGCATATATTAAAAAATATTGGTTATTCACTATGGCAGCATCTTCTTGGACTAAAAGATACCATAACATCAAGGAATGATTTGAAAGATCAAAAATCCAAACCAAAGTTATAGCCAGTTTTTTATAGACATCGACAAGAAACGACTTATGCACCTGCTCCTTGGGTACTTACAACAAAAGAGATACAGACTATCAACAATAGAATTCAATTGATTAAGACTCCTACAAGATATGGAGCATCTTTTCAAAACATGTTTACTATGGATGATAAGAGCTTATCTAAGTTAAAGACCCATGACTGACATAACTTTTTGAAACATATTTTACCTTTGGTTATCGATGGATGTACAACGAAAGGAGTACGAGATGTGTTCTATCGTCTTGGATCACTTATAAGGTAATTATGATACTTTTATATTTAATATGTATGAATATTGGATATTTTTTATTTTTTAATTAACTTCTTTATAATTGTTTTTATGATATGTATAGGTGGATTACATCCAAAGAGATTGACAAAAACTCTATCCCACAAAAAAAACCTGAATGCAAAGAGCTACTATGTTTGATGGAGAAAGAACTTCCTACTTCATTTTTTGATATTCAGGTTCATTTATTAGTCCATCTTGTAGATGAAACAGAAATTGTAGGTGTTATCAACACTCGATGGATGTTTTGGGTCGAGCGATTTATGGCAATATTAAAAGGTTATGTGCAACAAAGAGCGAAACCAGAAGGATCCATGGCAAAGGGTTGGATGCTTGAAGAGTGCATGTATTACGTTAGTGAGTACCTTGAAAGAGTTCATGAAGAAGCTCCACGTGCATGGACCAACGAGTCTTCTTAAAAAATAATAGATGAGGTATTATCAGGTAAGGGAGTTCCATTCTTATTTACATTTCAAGAAAAAAATGATGTTTCTACTTTTGTAGCATATAATAGTGAATGCATGCAAGCATTCCTTAGCGAGTATGAGGAACTTCAAAATCTCCAAAGTAAAAGGCGAAAAAACAAAAGATATAGACGTAATCTCAATAATGATGAGATTACAGATATATCTTCTTTCACAGATTGGCTATATAGTCGTTTGCAATGTGCCAACGCAAATAATGAAGAAATCTCGGATGAGCAAAGAGAGTTAATGATAGGTTGTGAACGAAAGGTAATTTTATTAAAATAATATTTTATTTTTTTCATATATGTATATTAGTTTCTATTTACTAATTGATTTTATTTTGCAGGCTCGAGTGTTCACTAATATGTGGGCTTTTGGATAGCATATTAGAATCAAAGCCATTGATTCTTTACGTAAAACAGAGGATTCTAGTATTGTTGCTTCTTTCAAGCAACTATCACGTGCTAGCTTAAAAGACACGAACCTTATAGATAGCGAACTTGGTTACGTAGGAACTATTGTTGGTATCTACGAAATTTCATTTCGTACATTCAAACAGGTAGAAAAAAGTTTATATTTTTTATGATAGAGTTAGTTATTTTTTTAAGCACCTAATAATGGTTTTTTTTTAATATATTTTGATAGGTCATTTTGAAGGTTTACTCGTTTTGAGCCGAGTATAAAGGTAGTAATTCCACATTAAGAAAAGAATTATCTGGGTTTTGGGCAATTGATTCTTCCAAGGTAATGCGATCTACTAAAGAACCATATATTCTTCCTACGCATATTGAACAAGCATTTTTTTATAAAAACCCAGATGCTCATCCTTGGTGGCAAGTCATTCATGTGCAACCTAGAGGTAGGTCATTGTTTGAACAATTTATTGTTAGAGAGATCGAAGAAAGTCCTCTTGATGATTCAACATCAGATACTGATACATCAACATCTAAAAGAGAAATTAGAATCATTATACATGATAATGATACTAATCTTTTTGATGAAGAGGATAATTCTCTACATGCTGATTCTACTGATGAGGAAGAGGAATGACCAGAAATAGATATTAATCCATCAATAGATGATGTGATTCATGAGAACATAGATTTAACAATAGAAGAAATAAATGAAATCAATAAGGATAATGAAGATGAGACTATATTGATGTCTTAACAAAATGATGGCAATAATGAAAACATATGAGCAGATTAGATAGTAAATTCTACTCTAGTTATCGATCAATAACTTGAAGCTTCTGAATGGATATCAGATAATAAATTTTTTTATGAACTTGAATAAGGATGAATCCTACTAGAGAGATGAAATCATGTTCTTTTAAGTTATAACATGAAGCTCGGGGCTATGCCTAATTATTTTATATATAGCTTTATCTTCGAGGAGCAAATTTTTATCATGTATGTATGCATATGTGTGTGTATTCATGTGTATTATATGTATATATATGTTAGTATGCATATATATATATTTCATGTATATGTATGTGTTTGCATGTGTGTGATATATGTATACATGTGTTAGTATGCATATGTGTATATATGCATATGCATTTACATGTAAATATGTACATGTAAATATGTATGCATGTATATATATATGTATGTTTATGTGTGCATGTAGGCATGTATATGTGATGTGTACATGTATATATGTATATATGTCTATGTGTAAATGTGTACATGTAAATGTGTACATGTAAATATGTATGCATGTATATATATATTTATGTGTGCAATAGGCATGTATGTGTGATGCATAATATATCTACTCCATTTTATATTTATGTATGTGTATCTACATGATGTGTATATATCTTTATATATATTATGATCCTCGTTGATTCCAGTAGCTATGTATAGAGGCATAAGGTTGGGAGGAGAGACATCTCTCTAGTAGGACGTCGGAGGAATAGACGCAATGTGTACATATACTTCAAACATATGGCTAAAAGGTTGAATTAGAGTTTTTAAATTAGGGGTTTTAAAACCCTAATATCGAAATTAGTGTTTTCAATTTAGGATTTTTTTAATAGGATTTATTTATTTATTTATGTGTATGCATGTGTTGTGTATGTATGTGTATCTATATGTGCATATGCATGTGTTGTGTTTGTGCATATATGCATGTGCATATGTATATATGCATGTGCATATGTATATATGCATGTAAATATGATTATATGAGTCTATGTGTGTGTACATATGATTATGCATGTGTATGTGTATGTGAGTATGTATACGTGTATGTGAGTATGTGTATTCAGTATATGTGTGTAACTGCATGCATGTGTATGTGTGTGTAAAAATGTGCATGTATGTGTGTGTATGTATAAATGTGCATGTATGTGTATATGTGTGTAAATGTGCATGTATGATGTATATGTGTGTGTATGCGTGTATTTGTACCTCTAGTCTCACTCTTTTCTCTATCTCTCTCTCATATACATACATACATACACAAACACACATACTCATATCCACATATATATACATAAAAGTAGTGCATACCGTGCATTATCGCGACCATGAGCCATAAGTGTCCGCATCTCTTTTAGACACCACTTAAGCGACCATCCTGTCCCAAACTCTATCTCAAGTGAACTAAGTACGTATTTTTTATCCCTCTCATCATGCTCACTACAAAAAGAAAAAAAATAATGTAAATAAAACATAAGATATTTATTTCTATTTATATGTAAAATTTATACTTACTTCCATGGTAAGTGGACAAGGCGCAGGTAAGAGTCACATAATGCCCGCATTCTTCTCTTGAACTCCAATCCATTCCCTATGTACACAATGTTCCCCTCTGGCTCTATATCGCACTCTAGTCCTAAGGTGCCTATGCATGTCCTCATAGGCAACTCTGCTCTGCTATCACGATCTAGAGGTGGTATAGGTGTCTTGAAAATAGATAGATAAAAATAAATAAAAATATGTATTATAATATCATTAAAAAAGTTTATGAAAAAAAAAACATACCTATGAGCAGATAGTTGTCTTCCTGCATGTGGAGCCGCAGAAGAGCCCTCCTCTGATTGTTGGGTAAGCATCTGAATCGTATAGTCCAGCTCATCATCAGACATCTCTGAGTAATCACGCATGATGGCCCCTAGAGTATCAGACGGAACTCTTGCTCTCATAAGACTTTTTATGAGAGTGAGTTTCGCCTTTCTCTCTCTACTAGGATCCATAATACCTAACATATAAAACAAAATGGGTTAGAAATCAATATATATACGTGTACATATGTATGATGTATGCATGTGCATTATGTATGCATGTAAGTATGTATGTATGCATATGCAATATGTATGTCTCTCTATGTGTGTGTATGTCTCTCTACATGTGTGTATGTCTCTCTATGTGTGTGTGTATGCATATATGTGTGTGTATATGTGTCTGTATGTGTATGTGTGTATGCATCATTATGTGTGTATGTGTGTGTATGTGTGTGTGTGTGTGTCTATGTGTATGTGTGTGTATCTATGAGTGTGTATGTGTGTGTATGTGTCTATGTGTGTGTATGTGTCTATGTGTGTATGTGTATGCATATGTATGTGCATTATGTATGCATGTAAGTATGTATGTATGCATATGCAATATGTATGTCTCTCTATGTGTGTGTATGTCTCTCTACGTGTGTGTATGTCTCTCTATGTGTGTGTGTGTGCATATATGTGTGTGTATGTGTGTGTATATGTGTCTGTATGTGTATGTGTGTATGCATCATTATGTGTGTATGTGTCTATGTGTGTATGTGTGTGTGTATGTGTGTGTGTGTCTATGTGTATGTGTGTGTATCTATGAGTGTGTATGTGTCTATGTGTGTGTATGTGTCTATGTGTGTATGTGTATGCATGTATGCATGCATATGTATGTGTATGCATGTGTATGTGTGTGTATGCATCATTATGTGTGTATGTGTCTATGTGTGTATGTGTGTGTATATGTGTGTGTATGTGTGTGTGTCTATGTGTATGTGTCGCTACACGTCTATGAGTGTGTATGTGTTTGTGTGTGTATGTGTCTATGTGTATGTATGTGTCTATGTGTGTATGTGTATGCATGTATGTACGCATATGTGTGTGTATGTGTGTGTATGCATTATGTATGCATATGTGTGTGTATGCATTATGTATGTGTATGCATGCATGTGCATTATGTATACATGTAAGTATGTATGTATGCATATGCATATGCATTATGTATGCATATGCATTATGTATGCATATGTATGCATGTATGTGTATGTGTGTGTGTATGTCTCTCTATGTGTGTGTATGTGTGTGTATGTGTGTATGCATGTATATGTGTGTGAATGCATCATTATGTGTGTATGTGTCTATGTGTGTATGTATGTGTGTGCGTGTCCGTGTGTATGTGTGTGTGTCTATGAGTGTGTATCTGTTTATGTGTGTGTATGTGTCTATGTGTGTGTATGTGTCTATGTGTGTATGTGTATGCATGTATGTATGCATATGTGTGTGTGTATGCATTATGTATGCATATGTGTGTGTATGCATTATGTATGTGTATGTATGCATGTGCATTATGTATGCATATGCATTATGTATGTGTATGTATCCATGTGCATTATGTATGCATATGTGTGTGTATGCATGTAAGTAAGTATGTATGTACGCATATGCATATGCATTATGTATGCATATGTATGCATGTATGTGTATGTGTGTGCATGTCTCTCTATGTGTGTGTATATGCATATATGTGTGTGTGTGCATGTGTATGTGTGTGTATGTGTATGTGTATATGTGTGTGCATGTGTATGCATTATGTGTGCATGTGTGTATGCAACATTATGTGTGTATGTGTGTATATGTGTGTGTATTTGTGTGTGTATGTGTGTGTGTGTCTATGTGTATGTGTGTGTGTCTATGTGTGTATATGTGTGTGTGTATGCATATGTATGTGTGTGTAAGTGTGTGTGTGTGCGCATACTTGGCTTCAACGAGATGCGTGTCTCTCTCTCTCTCTCTCTCTCTCTCTCTCTCTCTCTCTCGTTCTCTTCTTGCTCTCGCGTGTTAATCCTGGCACAAATGTGCCTGGAGAAATAAAAAATTTTGTTTAACATTCCAGAGCGTCGCATATGTGACGCTATCCAGTTTGCCAACGTCGCAATTAGCGACGCTCTCATTTAGCGTCGCATAACAGGCATCATTTATGCGACAATCCAAAAATAGGACCGTCGCTTATGCGATGCTGGCGTCACATAAGCGACGGTGCTCGTTTTTTTTTCACTTCGGGGGCGTCGCTACGCCCCCCTATTTCTTGTAGTGTCTTCACCCATGGACTTAATCACTCCTTGACTACATGCTCCTCATGATTATTTATTTTTTGTCCTTGACTACATGCTCGTCATGATCCTTGATATTTGAACCATCCATGTGCGAGAGAGGAGGGTGTTGTAAACAGTCTCAAATGAATTCCTGATCATCCGTTTCATTCAATGACAATGAAGTAATCTATTCTAGATAACAAGCATATCAACCTCCTGTAAGCATACATGATGCAGTAAAATTTTAACTACGCGCTGCTTTCCAGTTGATGATTGTGTAATAAGCAGTCTAGTTAGCATGTAAGCATATCAAGGCTGTGCGAGAGTTATATAAAGATACTTTGGATGCGAGTGATTTTCTTACTAAGCATGGCAATTTAGTGAGAATCATTCAATATCTATGACGTTCTTGAGAGTATCTACCATACAGTAATCATATTTTCTTACTAACCATGGCAGTTTAGTGAGAATCATGCAATATCTATGACATTCTTGAGAGCATTCTAATCCAATGTTAACTCACAAATTTATCAGCAAATTATCGGAAAGGCACACATTCCCATTGCCTATCGTACTCCATTCTTTGCAAAAACAGACATCCATTGAAATTTTACGCTCAAGTTATCTTAGCAACATGCATTGATAAGACCATAAGCTCCTAGCGTGTGTCATGGTGGAGTGGTCCACACTTACAAATCACGTGGTAGCTTTCAGCATGCTTTTGCTGAATGATGTGGTGTACTGCAGTGTGGAAGAAAACACCATGGAAGGTTGACAGGAAATCTCCCATTACATCAAGATGCATAGGTGGGTCAATACTGAGAAAAACAAAGAGGAGTTAGTCCTCGAGAGTCGATAGGTAACCGGGCAGTGACCTGACTTTGTAGTACCGAGATGGAGATGCATGTCGGCACGACGAGATGGACTTAAAGGTGACCAAATTCCTCCTGACATACGACAGGTTTATCGTAATCACACTCACGCTCTACTGCGATAGGGGAACATGGCCATCGAGCTCAGCTCGCGACGCAATGCTCCGTTGGCTGGTTGTTGTTCTCCGCAGACCTCTACATACGAGGAACAGAACCCTTCGGGATCTGCAAACGAGAAGCATCAGAGTTCCTCTGTCGGAAATAAGGAGTATGGACCTCACCCGATTGAACAAGTGAGAATGACGGTAGCTGAAACAGATGATGCAAGTTTGCCCGTGTGGACAGTACGCATGTGGGTGCTGGGCATCGCGTCGTGCACGTTCCTTGCATTCATCAATCAACTGTTCCAGTACCGCAGCGAGCCCATGAAGATAACTGCGCTTTCTGCCACCCTTGCTGCGCTGCCACTCGGGCACGCCATGGCGTTCTTGCTCCCTGACTACACCGTGTGGCTGCGCATTCCCTTTCGTGCTTGTCGCCCACTTACGTTCTCACTCAACCCCGGCCCCTTCAACGTCAAAGAGCACGTTCTCATTGCCATATTCGCAAATGCAGGCAATGCCTTTGGTTATGGAGGGGCCTTCGCACTGGAAATGGTGAACCTGGCGAAGATCTTCTTTGGAATGCGCATCACATTCTATGTGGGTCTGGTCCTAGTGCTTTCTAGCCAGGTACGCCGCTATGAGTTTCTGAAAAAGAAACATTACAAATTTTTTTTTGGAGTAACAAGGGGCAGAGAAACGGATCTCCACCTGCGCGTCTCAAGTACATCCATTGTGAAGATCTATTTTCTAATCTACTCAAGTACATTTGAGTCCAAGGT